>JAPKLY010000080.1:391368-495477 GCA_026898435.1 Prunella vulgaris | reverse complement strand
GAGATGAAGAATGAGAACTATCGATATATTTAGCCACCTATATCATTTTACCTAAATCCAATGTGTTGACTTACATTGAAAACAATAGGTCAGAAAGGGATTCTTCCATTTCACCGCACAACGAACATTTGACCTCTCCATCAATTGGAATGACACCTCTTCTCTGAAGCTCGACTTTTGTTGCCAACGATTTTTTAATACTTTCTACGCTATGCATTGGACTCGATATGGAGCAATACTCTTTCGTAACTTCTTATACATATTCTTAATTAACTCAAATTCCTTGCCTTCTGTTAAAATTTTGTGATAGTTGCTTGTAAAATGTATTAGTAGAGTAAATTCTGTTATTGAAATATATCTACTAATTATACCTCCATCCAATAGAAACTTACAAGGGGAGAGGAGCATGCATATTAAGAAAAAAATATAATAAAATTTAAAAAAAATACTGTTTTAAATCATAACTTGGTATAATCGTATATAAAAAGTAAAGAAATTAAATGGATTTAGTGTAATGTGAATCTAAAAAATGAAAAAAAAAATATTTTATGCAAATATATAATTAATATAAGATTGAGATATTCGAATTTATGTTGACGAAGTACTAAACGTATATTAATATAACCGAGTCCATCAAAGTGAATTAAAAAAAGAAACATGTCGGTGAAAGGGAATTTAATTAAGGACGGCTAGCTATAGCTATTAGTGTGACATCGCTAATACACGTTTATTTATTTATTTTTTTGTTGAACGACACCAATAATTTGGATAACACTTATTCAAACTTGAATTTACAATTCCATACTACTTTTCCATAATATCTTTTGCCTTATAAACCTCAATTCATGAACACAATCAAATTATTGGCTGTCAGACAAAGCACATTGTAGCTTAGGATTAAAACTAAGATATTGTTCTTGTCAAAAAAAAAAAAAAACTAAGATATTGTTGGTTCATTAAAACAAAACCTAAGATAATGTTTTAGAATGAGTATTATGCGAGTAATAATTTCGTAAATAAAATATATCATTTCACGTAATAACACATATTTTGGTGTGTAGCATTAGTTTATATATAGTGTAGTGTTAGTTTAGATACAGTGTGGTATTAATTTATATACAATATGATTTTAGTTCATTCATTATGGCAATACTACGTGTGGTGTTAATTTATATATAAAGTAACGTTAGTTCATATACATTGTTGTGTTAGTTTATATACAATATTTTATATCATTTATTTTTAAAATAATCAAATCGCAAAATAATTAGAATAAATTGTTGTTTATCATAAAATTTACTATGTGCATCTTTCACATATTATTTTGCCATTGTTTTGCTTAGGACTAAGTATACATAGTTGCATGTTTTAAGAGTAACATGTCTTATTATATATTGAAAAGTTTCGATAAAACGAGATGATCGACTTTAAGGGTGCTAGTTTGATTTTTACGTTTGTAATTGAAATGATAAAATAAATTACAAGATTTAATTGAGATTGTTATTATTCTTTAATATGATAAAAATATTCACAAAACAATGTATAAACACCTAATACTTTTTTGGACATGCAAATCTCATTATTTGTGTGGATGAAAATAAGACAATGTATATTTGTTAATTTTTATTTTTTTTTGTGACGACAGTGTAATATTAGATGCATTCAAATTAAGGATCCGTTTGGTTGGGGGTAATGAGTGTTGAAATGAGAATGAATAAGAATTCATCATGATTAATATTATTTATTATATATAAATTAGATCAAAAAAATAGATTAAATAAAAAAATAATCAATAACCTCATAATAATTACCCCTAAATGATATTCATTACCATCTTAAATTCATAACAAACCATCCCTAAATATAACTATTTCTTCATCCTTTACCAACTAAAATTAGTGGAATCAGTTTCAGCGTGTCCCTATTTTTCAAGTCGTGCCACTTATAAAGGTACATAAATTTCCCCTACCTTGTATTTCCAAGCTCTGTCATTTATCTTCAAGAACTATGATCATCATAGGAGAAAGTTGTGGTTGTAGATAAAGTATTTGATAAAATGCCTACATGATGAACACATCATTTTGATTGTTGAATTCGATTGTTGACCCATGGCTTTCAAATCAAATTTATAGTAACAAATCCATTGATGTTGCGGGCGCGTTTACTTTGATGGATAAAAGTGAATTACGAAAATAATACATTTTTATCGACTATTTACTTGGAAGGTCTATAAAATCAAGTAAATATGTTGATCTGTTATAAAGGTGTGTTATTGTTTAAATTTAATCAGCTCATTTTGGGTGGATAAGGTCTATTATCACTATAGCAATAATATTATAATTTTACCCTGAATACATTATACTATTTTAAAAATATTGGAAATTTAAAAATTAAAGTTAAATGTAAATAATACTTAGGAATGACAATGAGGCGGGTTCAAACCCGGCCCTGCCACGAACCCGTCTCGTATAGGTTCAAAAAAAGTCACTATATTTACAAATAGGTCATGTGCAGAAAAAAAAATTAGACTCTTTTGAACCTATATGTAAATCACTCTATAATTAAATAAATACATTACATTATATTGTATAGTTAAATATATAAAAATTAGGCTATTAATTAATATATTAGATTAAATATGCTCATAAGTCATGAACAGAAGTTGTACAAGAGTTCAGTAATTGATTTTATCATTTTAATTTTCAATTAACCATATATGTATGATTTTAAATATTTAGATTTAATATGTTAAAACTTGAAATGAACTATTTTATGTATTTGTTCTTGTTTAAATCATTCAAAGACATATTGATGTTATATTTTAAAATTTGATATGTATAATAAAAATAAGCGGATAGACGGATCGGGTAAAACCCGCGGGGTTCGCAGGATAGGACCAACTCCAAATTGAGGCGGGGCGGGACGGGTCCCAGGTCCAAAAAAATTCTGGCGGGGCGGGTCCTGGGCCTGGGACAGGCAAAACCCGTCCTAGACCCGCCCGTTGCTATCCCTAATAATACTACACTATTTTAATCCTTTGTTTTATCTAGTTAAGTAAACAATTGATATCTAAGTTTATTTTAGTCTCAACTACTAAATTAGTACTCCCTCCATCCCAACATTTTTTTATAGATTGGATTGCACGCATATTAAGAAAAATGATGTATATGAATGTGAAGTTAAATAATAAAATATAAAAATATACTTTATTGATTTTTTTGAGTGTGGGTTGTTTCCTTTTTGGTGTGTGAGTTGTACTCTTATAATAAAATATAAGAGATTTTAGTCCCTTAATCGTAAAGTTCTAGAGGAAGGGGTGGGTAGACCTTTAAAATAATTTTAAATTTTTTTAAATAATATTGAGCAAAATCCTTTAAAATACCATTGAATAAAGTCTAGAGGAGTTTTGGTTCACCATTGAGTTTACAACTATATAGTTTGAAAATTTACAGTACATTAACACAACTCGTAGATATCCTTTTCAGAGTAGATTCTCACACTTTAGAATGTATCTTGAGAAAACTCTAAGTGCAATAGAATATTATATAAGTGTCAATGAAAAATAGTCAATAAATAAACAGTTGAGTAACTATGAAATCTACAACTGTACATTTTCATCTAAGATAAATTACAAAAAAATATAGTAAGTAAATAACACAAAGAATTATAGTGGTTGAGATGTGTTTGAAATCCTCTTACATCCATTGTTACTCCACACATGTGTCAAATTAACCAGTCACACTAACTTTAAATGATCATACAGAAATAACTTGTTCCCACTTACAACTAACTCTTTATTAAGAACTCTAGTCTGAGATAGAAACTATTTTACATGGAAACTCTCATGTTCACGCTAAATAATACGCCTAAAAAAATCTATACAAAATAGAATAAAATAAAATACAAATGAGGGCACAATAACGTAATGTAATTTTTTCTAAAACAGTTTCAAAAAACTAACCTATGAATCGCTTCTAAAGAATAAGGCTCTAAAACTCTCAGAAACTACTTGTTGTAGATTTGATCGGAATGAATGCTCTTAAATGCTTGTGTTGCTGTTGTTGATCCTTCAATATTCTTCCTATATTTATAGATAATGAGACGCAACTATCCATTGAGTGTGCGAAGTGGTCCTTTATTCATTCTCCATAGCTTCAGGGTTCTTCATTATTTTCTGAACATCTCATTTGAGGTCGTTCATTGAGCTTTTAAGGCCTTTGTTTTCCTCTAAAAATCTCTCTAATTAACCTTATTCTTTAGATTCTAAAAGAATAATCGTGAAAAAATTATTAATATTTATAATTTTATTTAAAATCACTAAACTTGAAACTATGTGCACATCACATAACCAAAATCGAACTGCAGAGGGTGTTTTTTTCTCTATTTTAAATCAATTATTACTATCGTCGAGACGTATGCAATTAATCAATTTATATAGCTACTTAATATTTTCCCTTACTTATGGATTAAATTGTTCTTTTGGGCTGTTAATTTTATCATGTGAAAAACTGATGAGACCTAACAAATATGCTTATAATTTAATGTAGGGAATTGTTGTCGGTAGAGCTTGCAATTCCGGCCCGGCCTACCCAACGTATGGGCTGGGCTGGGCCGAAAAAATAGTGGCCCGAAAAAAATCGGGCCGTTTTGGCCCGGCCCTTTTGGCCCGGCGGGCCAAAAGGGCTTGGCCCGGTGGGCCGCGGGCTGGCCCGTTTGGCCCGTTTAGCCCGTTGTAATAAAATTTATTTTAAAATAATGGATTCTAAGACTTTTGAGCTTTGGCGTGTACTGTTTTTATTTTTCAATACACCTTATAATTCAACAAACCCTAGTTTCCTAATTTTCAATAGTGGAACACACAACTCCCCCTCTTCTCTACTTATGAACTGCTTTTAATATATTAGGACACTATGACTATGAGTAATGATCTTTATTTCTTTTTTAATTTATGTTTGAATTTGTGGTTTTAGTTCTAATTTATATTTGTGTTGTTGGTTTGTGGATTGTAAAAGTATAAGTAAACAGTGATTATAGTATAATTTTTAAAATTATTATTTTAAAAAAAATGGGCCGGGCTGGCCCGTTAGCCCGTGGGCTAGATTGGGCTGGGCTGGGTTCAATTTTTATAGATCCGACTGAAAAAAGGGGCGGCCCGGCCCGACCCGTGAACATCAGTTGGCCCGGTGGGCTGGGCTGGGCCGGCCCGGCCCGTTTGCCAGCTCTAGTTGTCGGCAGGTTTGGACCTAGAATTTCATCTCATTTACAAGTTTAAATATGAATGTATAATTAATTTATTTATATAGTTCACTAATACTCCCTCCGTCCCAAATTTTTTTTCTCTTTTTTTTTGGGACGTCCCAATTCTTTTTTCCTACCTTAAAAAGAAAATAATTTACACTCACAAAAGTCAATAAAGTACACTTTTTATATTTTATTAATTAACTTTACACTCACCTACTCTACTTTTTTTTAATATGTGTGCCCAGGTCTTTTGGAAAAAAATCCGGGACGGAGGTAGTATATATTATCAATATGGACCATGATATTTCCACCCCATTTTTTAAGTACTTCACCCCTCTTTTATGCTTCATTTTAAAAATATATTTTAAAGATATAATTATCCATTAAATATATTTCACAATTATAAAATATCAGTTCACCCCCCTCCCCCTTTCCAAACCTAGAATTTCATTGGTTCTCACTTCACATTCTTGAACCATATATATCTAACGAAAATGTTATATTTTTTTTTATTTTGTCAATATGGTTTTGATATAAGATAATAATAATTTTTCACATGCATATTGATGGTTTTTTTGTACGTTTTTTGAACTTTCTTTAAAAAAATTCGAACATATTTGTTCCACACTAGTTGGTGGAACAAACGTAAAATGTTCGAAAAAAATTTCCGAACATTTGTACTTTGTTCGGAAAAAAATTTCCGAACATTTTGCATTTGTTCCACCAAAATTTTCGAACAAAAATATTCGAAAAAAAAAAGTAGAACAAATGTTATTTGTTTGACTAAATTTTTTTAACAAATAACATTTGTTCGAACAACCAGAGTAGAACAAATGTCTCCATTGATTTTTTCGTGTTTTACAGTCGATTTTGTCCTACGAAAGTTTCCGAACGATTTTTAATTGATTTCTAATTCCAATATTTGTAATAGTAACAATAAAAAATCATTCAAAACATACAAAATTATTCAAACCCTTACATATATAAAACTAATAAACTCTTAAATTTATCCATAAAAAAATACTACGGTGGTGGTGGGCGTCCGTTGAAAATTATGACGGTGGTGGTGTCGGAGGTCGCCGATGGGCGTCGTCGGAAGAAGATGTTGCACTTTTTTTTTTTTGAATGGGGGTGAACTTGTAAAATAATGAAAGGGATTAAATTTGAAAAATTAAGGATGGCAAACTAAAATACTTTGGTGGTAAAGTGAAGAAGGGGGTGAAGTATGCAATTATGGGATGAAAATATCTGCATCCTATCAATATAGTTGACAATTGAGGCAGCTCGACTCAAACCAGCCTAGCCCATTAGGTCAATTGATAACCTCATAATTGGGTTGGACCGCTCCACATTTTTATAAAGTCTATAAGAATTTAGTTCATTCTAATTGTATTTGGGCTATAGGCCAACCCAACCTTCATTTTCTAACTTTTTTTGTAAAAATATTTATGGACTAAATTTAAATGTTTGCGACAAGATTTAAGTATAAAACACGAACTCAAGTGCCCAAACAATGAATTGATTGATCAAATCTGAATATTAAAAATATTTATTACAAGCATAAAAATTCCAAATATTGAAAATTATTTATGTTTAAAAATATAATATTTTAATTAAAATAGTATAAATTGACCAAATATTTCGAGAAGAACATAATTTAATAAAATTTAATGTAACAAATATAGTAAAAATGTTTAATAAAAACATAAAATGAATTACTAGAATGTTGAGCAATCTGGCTGTCCATTAGCTCATGGGTCAAATTGGGGAGAAAACCTGTAATTTGGAGTATGAGGGCATTGATTTGAATTTGGGCAGAAAAGAAGGCAGTATATTCTCTGTTTCCAGTGGGCCAAAAAATTAAAATGGGTGTTAAACGTTAAGTGGATATTATCCACTTTATTACTTCAAAGGCCCAAAAGATTGATTAGCTCATATGGGGGTTAGTAAACCCATTAGCTGTGTTGGATAAAAAAATCTATCCTGCTAAAATATGAATATGTTTTGACGGGATAGATTTTTTTATCCATTAAATCAAACACACCCTCAATTAACTGAGAAGTGATTTAACTACTACTTCCTCAATCCCGGGAATAGTAGAGTAGTACGGGTATCTAAATATTCATATATGTTTTGCATATATGCTCCACTGCCTCGTTTGTTTCATGTCTTAGAATGTTATTTGCTTCAAGCTTGTCTTGTATGGGATAGATTTGTGTCACCCTGTCACATGGTATACACGCTAAAATTTATTAAGGCTCCATTTGAATGGATTGATTTGAAAACCAATAAATTTAAAAAAATAATAAATGTAAATATTTATAAATCATAAAGAAGAGGGAAAGATGGAAGGGGTTAGAGATGAGAGGTTTTAAATGACATGGTTTTGATGAGGATTTAAAATTCCACCATTTTAAAAATGACTCAAATCTAAGTATTTGTAAATTTATTTACTTGGAGAAAATAGTTATTTGTGTATAAATTCCACGGATTTCAAATTCACTCATCTAGATGGAGCCTAATATTATTTATGTATATATTGTGCACCAAATTCAAAAAATTATATCCAATAAAATATAATAAATTAAACATATCAAATCATATAAAAAAATCAAATTAAATTTATTTTTTATATTCATTAAATATATATTATAGGGCGTAACGGGGTAGAGCAAAGCAGTAGAAATATAAAGACATGTCTGACTTGCCCCATGCACGTGGCGGGACGGGGTTAACCCAGTCTGGGCAGCTCAAAGCGGAGCTGTTGTGGGATGAGTCATTTTTGTTATCCTTTGTCCTGTGATTATTTGCAAACATGCATTATTTGTCCATTACAAAAAGAATGGTATTTATACTTTGTGTTTATCATTTTCTATCAATGAATAATATAAATTTTACACTATACTTTTATTAATTTTTAGTTTTTGTCCTTTTGTATTTCAATATTTTGTTTCATGTACATTCTCAGACTGTCCTTTTATAGAAAATGGATCTCTTCATTTTTATTAAGTTTTCAGTACAGTTAAGAGAGATAGACACATAATTAAAATAATTAATAAAAATATAAATTTGTGGGACTCGTAATAATAAGTGGGAACAAGGTATTATATCTATCTCTTTTCTAACTTTACAAAAATTTTACAGAAAAATAAATAAAGAGAATCCAAATCAAAACTTTATATATAGTATACTCAGGAGAGAAAAAGGGAAAAAATTGTATTGCAAAAGTACGCAGAGTTAAAAAAAAAAAAAGTAGTCTTTAAAATGCATGAGAAAATATAGATAAAAAATATGAAAATATTTTTAAAAAAATGATTGTCACTTTTAATAGAATATTACTCCCTCTGTCCCGTAACAGTTTACACACATTTCTTTTCGATTTGTCCAACAACACTTTGCACACCCTATAATTAGAAATAATTACTTTGACTTTATCATCACAATATTCATATATTTGCACAAATATCATTACTTTTACACTCAATTCAACTATTTCATTACTTTAAGAATATAATTTTACACACATCACCTTCAATATTCTACTTCTTACACACTTTTTACACACCTCCTTTTATACATTTTTTTAACAAAAATGTGCAAAAAGTAATGTGAAATGGATGAGGTACTGATGGAGTATTACTTTTTAAAATTTTGGTGATATACTTTTAGTATAATGTGATAATATTTTTATAAGAATAGTGGTAGTCATTTTACCAAAAAAATTATCACTTTTTATTAAAATTTTATCACTTTTTAAAAGTAGTTATCTATATATATAAAAACAGAAGTGAAGAGGGATAAAGAAATATGTTTATTGAGCAAGTGTAATTCACTCGCTTTGTGGTGAAATGTGAGACTCGCCCTCCAATAAAAAGAGTAGTCTATTTTATCAAAAAATATTATCTTTTACTTTATTTGTGCCAACAATTTCTATTTTTTAAAATTTTTAATTTTGAATTTATTTTCAACACACTATATATCAAACTATTTGTCCTCTAATATATTTAAGGAAAAATACATTTTTTTGTCCTATAAGTTTAGTTGACTTTGGTTTTCGTCCTCTTAAGTTTTGAATTTTGGTTTTCGTCCTTTAACTTACAAAAAATTATGGTTTTCATCCTCTTATATTTTGAATTTCGGATTTCGTCCTCTTAAGTTTTGAATTTTGATTTTCGTCCTTTAACTTACCAAAAATTACGGATTTCGTCCTTTAACATAAACCAAAATAAAATATTAGAATAAATCAAATAAAAATTATAATTTTAAAAATATATCAAATTTTTTTTTTAAAACAAAATTAATTACGCAACTATTTCAACTTTAAAAGTGTCCATATTTAATTTAAGGCAAAACAAAATATTTGAATTTGTCAAAATTAAAATTATAATTTAGATAATATGTCAAAATTATATATATTTTTTAAAAAATTATATAAAACTTAACTAAAATATAGCAATAACATAGAAAAAATTATTTATGAATTTACCTAAAAAATTATTTACGAATTTACATAAATTATTTACAGTTATATTTTGTAATTATCCTAACAAAAATTTAAAACCGTTCATATTAAAGTTAAACCAAAACAAAACAAAACATTTGAAATTTTGAACATGTCAAAATTTAAAAACATGTGAAAATTATAATTTTTTTAAACAAAAAATATTTACTTATTTACCTAAAATTTAGCAATAACTTCTTTTTTTTACGAATTTACCTTTTTTTTTTTAAGAATTTACCTAAAAATATTTACTGTTATATTTTTAATTATCATAACAATTCTTTTTTTTTTTTGGAAATTTTAAAGTCATATATCTATTATACAATTTTAATTTGAAAACCATCAATATTAAACTAAAAACAATTTTTTTTTTTGAATATGTTGAAGGACGAAAACCATAATATTTGGTAAGTTAAATGACGAAAACCAAAATTCAAAACTTAAGAGGACGAAAACCATAATTTTTTGTAAGTTAAAGGACAAAAACCAAAATTCAAAACTTAAGAGGACGAAAACCAAAGTCAACGAAACTTATAGGATAAAAAAGTGTATTTTCCCTATATTTAATTTAACATATATATTGCACATATAAAAAATAAAATTTTAAATTCTAAATATATATTTTGTTGTTATGAAAGTGATTATTTATTGATTTTAATTATATGATTGAAATTTAAATGGTTTTACTTAGATCATGTAAGTTACGTAAAAATGAAATCATTTTTTATGAATTTTAGTGCATGAATTTAAAATTATATGATTGATTAAATATTTTATATACACTCGTATACAATATAATTTTTTCCTAAAAAAATAACAATGATAAAAGAAATTTATAAAATTAATAGATAAATTGATAAAATAAATTTTTTTTATATTTATTTTCTTCGGTAAGAAATATTTATTCAAAAAAATTTGGGTAATTTGTATACAATATACTCAACCCTAATTAAAGTTTATATTTTTATTAAATTTAAATATCTATTACTCCCTCCGTATTTCTATAAGTTGCTCGTTACTTTTGGGCACACGAATTAAGGTAAAAGTGAAAAAATATAAGTGATGTGATGAAAAAAGTGAAAAAGTATAAGTGATGTGATAGAAAAAGTGAAAAAATATGAGTGATGTGATGGAGAAAGTGAAAAAGTAATGAAAATAGTGTAAAAAGTATTGTAAATAATAATAAAGAAGTGAATAGTAATTTCCAAAAAAGATAAAAAAACAATGAGCAACTTATAGAAAGACGGACGAAAATGGCAACATGAGCAACTTATAGAAAGACGGAGGGAGTATAATTTATTTATAAAATTTTATATTTAAAATTTATAAAATTCAATCCGTACATCGCACAAGAGAATTACTAATTTTTACACTTTAAGTGACACATTATATGTTCATATATATTATCATTAAACTGTCTGACACAAGACTTATTCTAACACTATATATTAAATAATCCCACCATTTATAAATATTTTTATTTGAACACTTACATTGAGAAATAATAATAAAATAATTTATGAAATTGATAAAATAAGGTTAATTGTGGGGATCATTTTTTTTAAAAATATGATATTCATTTATAAATAAAGTTATTAATGTGAATGTAAAATCAATGACATATATGTAATTAATATATGGTTGAATGATAATAAAGTTAGGGGCGCTTGATATGAAAATTCTACAATGGTAATGGAAATGATGATATACACATAGTAATTATTGTATGTAATGAGAACAAATGAGGTATATAACATTATTTTTCCTCCTAAGCAAGGTAATCTTCACCTCCATTTCATCTTATAATCATCCCCTCCTCTGTCAATCCCACATGTTACAACCAACAATTTTCTTTTTTGTCAATTTTTTTAAAAATTAGAGTACAACATTAATGATGTAACCACCATGAACACAAACTCACATTCAACATATATAAAGTAAAGGAGGAAAGTGAAATTTCATTCTCATTACCATTGAAGAATTTGAAATGAGTGTTCCATATGTTTCTATGAAGAGAATATGCGAGTGTACCGGGGAAGTACAATACATGCATACCTACAACGCCAATATTTGTATAAAACAATGCAATGTAAATGAATTTAAAATTTATTTATTTATTTACTTATTACTCCCCAATTTCAGTGGAATTACTTTAGAAGATGACACATTTTTAAATAAAAATATATTCTTCAAATAAAATAGTAGCATATGGGTATATATGTATAATTTGTGAGTATACTCTAAATTGATGTTTTTATTTTTAGTAGTGTATAAATTTGTATATGACGTCTACAAAAAAAAAAGTGTACAAATTCTTTAACAACTTACAAGATATTTTAAAGAGCTTACATCTTTTTAAAACTTGCGATTTAATCTAAATTTTGGATATTGACTAAATAAATCACCATTTTTATTTTTTTACATTCCAATCTTCGGATAGTTTGTCCTTTGCCCAAAAATAGATGTGCATAAATAACTATATAATTATTATCCCAATAAGCATTAATAGCAATAAATACAAATAACCATAATAAAAAAATTAGAAATAAATAAATAATTAAATAAAGTCTATAAAAAAGTCTAAATATATATTCAATAAAATTTAAAGAAAATATTTTATTATATTATAAACCTAAAAAATAATTTTTTTTAAAATATAAAATATGAAAATAAATTTTAAATTGTACTTATTCCATTTGAAAAAATAAAAATATAATGACATATACTAAAAATTAAATAATTTATTTAAAAATTTAAAAATTTATAATATATATTCATACACATAACTTTTATATTCTTAAAATATTAAAAAAATTAAAATTATAAAAGCTCACGCAAAATTCAAGATTCTAAATTATATAATATTACTTTCTCCATCCCGAAATATTTATCACACTTTCTATTATTATTGATGAGAATTTTTAAAAAAATGTGAGAAATATATAGGGACAGATTTCACAATTTTTTGAATTTATGATTTTTTTAAAACAAATTTTAAGATTATTCAGCAATGGAGGGGGTATAATATAAAAATTAAGATTATATATGTGCACATTTTTTCTTACTCTTTTAGTTTAGAGTTTTTGTAAATATATTTAAATATTTTTATTGTACTTTGAATATTTTTTTTTAAATTTTTTAAATGCTTCATTTAATTTTTAAAAAATATATATTTTATATTGTTAATATATATTCTATTTATACTAAATATAACAAAATATGTGTGTATTTTTTAGATAATATAATTTTTAATTTATTATTTCTAATTTTAATTTATTTCTGAAATAAATTCAAATTATTAAATTTATAAAAATTTGACTATTTTTAAAAACTATATGTATTTTTATTTATTTTTATACTTCTAATATTATAATTTTATTTACATTTTTAGATATTTAATGATGTAGATTCTTATCAAGGGACAAGCTGCACAAAGTTTAAATTGCGAAAAATAAAAAATGAAAGTGGTGATTTATTTTTTAAAATTTAAAAATTTTGATTAAATTATAATTTGTATAAAAATGGTAAATTATTTTCAATTAAACCTATTTAATCTGATGATCTTGATTAAATTCTCTACTGAAAAGATTAAGGGTAAACGGGGAAGGCCAAAAATCATATACTTTTTTTTGTTTTTTTAGATTGCTCAAAAATTTATAAAAGAAATTATTTTTTTATTATTTAAAATGACAATAAAGTAATTACACCCTCTAAACTAATCCTTTATAAACATCTTTTATTTATAACTCATATCACTATATTTTTTAATATATGTTCAAATAATAACTAACCATCCTTTCATAAGTTCGAAAGAGTCAATATATCCTAAACTTTACATTTTTTTATAGACTTAATTGCAAAATAAATCATCACCTTTTATAATTTTTGCAATTTAAACTTCGGGTAGTTTACCCATTGCCCAAAAGATTATGTGGACAAATAAATGCACATTCATTATTCTAATAAGCATCCACATCAATAAACATTTAAAAACTTAAATAAAATTATTAATATTATAAATATAAAAAATAAATAAATAAACACATATAATTATAACAAAAATAGTCATATTATTTAAAATTAAAAAGTTTGAATGTATTTCAAAAATAAATTAAAAATTAAAAATTAAAATTTATATTGTCTTAAAAATAAATAAATATATTATTATATTAAAATACATAATTAAATTATATATATTAATAATATAAAAATAAAAATATTTTTTTAAATTAAAAAAAATATTCAAAGTGCACTAAAAATATTCAAATTTATTTAAAATAACTATAAATTTAAATATTATATTTTTAAGAAAAAATATACACATATATAATCTTAAATTTTAAATATATTTTTAGAGTCATGAATTTTGCATGAGCTTTTATAATTTTTAAATATTTTTATTGCAAAATTATATATAATCTTTTTAAAATACAAAAATAATTAAATAAATATTATTAAAAAATTCTTAATACATATTCTTTATAATTTTTAAATAAAAATATATTTTCTATTTTAATTTAAAACATAATATTTTTGAAATATAAAATTTTTAAAAATTAAAATATTAAAATAAATCCAAAATATATATATTCACTCTAAAAAATAAAAATATATTGAGTTGTAATAAAATTAAATAATTTACTTAAATCAATTCATAATTTTTATAAATAAATATTCATATACATAATCTTTATATCTTCTAAAATTATAAAATTATATATATTTCTTAAAATTATAAAAGAACATACAAAATAAATTTGTTCAAAAATATATTTAAAAATTAAGATTATAAATGTGTATAATTTTTCTTAAAAATATAATATTTAAATTTATAGTTATTGTAAATAAATTTGAGTATTTTTATTGTACTTCGAATATTTTATTTTAATTTTTATAAAATATTTTAATTTTTATATTATTAATATATAGTTTAATTATGTATTTTAATATAATAATATATTTATTTATTTTTAAGACAATATAACTTTTAATTTTTAATTTTATTTATTTTTGAAATATATTCAAGCTTTTTAATTTTAAATAATATGACTATTTTTGTTATAATTATATGTGTTTATTTATTTATTTTTATATTTATAATATTAATAATTTTATTTCTATTTTTAAAAATTTAATGATGTGGATGTTTATTGGGATGATGAATGTGCATTTATTTGTCCACATCATCTTTTGGGCAAGGGGCAAGTTGCCCGAAGTTTAAATTGTAAAATATATTAAAGGTGATGATTTATTTTGCCAAAATTCAAAAGTTTAGATTAAATTGCAATTCGCGAAAAGATGGTGATTTATTTTGCAATTATGCCTTCTTTATATTAACTAGTTATTTCCTGTGAGATCCACCATTCGAATTGATAACATTTAATAAGAGATAAAATATGTTATAAATTTAAATTAAGTTTTATTTTGTTCTTCAATTAATTGTTATTTATTAATTATTTATATTTTTTACTTATATATAATTTATGTGAGATAATATATACATATATAAGTATCTCACAATTATTTAATTTATTATATATATTTGAATTTTTTAAACTAACAAAATACTAAAATTTTAGAAATAAAATTAATATTAAAATATTAATAAAAAATTTCTTAAATTCCAGTGTTCAACTATATATCAAAATTAATAAATAAATATTTTTAAATAATAGAATTCATATTATAGATTTGATTTTATTTTAGGATGATTTACATATAGGTTCAAGAAAGTCAATATATTTACAAATATGTTCAAAATATTTGCACAGAAGCACATTTTTTTTCTGCACAGAAGTACAATTTTTTCTGCACAACACCTATTTGTAAATATAATGATTTTTTTGAACCTATATGTAAGTCACTCTTTATTTTATATATGGAATATGAGTGAAATAAAAGTTAAAAAAGATGAATAATTTGAATAATAGAAAAGATGTAACGATTGAATTAATTAAAGTTTATACTTTCAATGTGTTTTCATTGCATAAACACACAAACTTTTTATTTGACATGCAGTTGAGATATATTGAAAAAAAAAATAGAATATTACGTAAGTGTAACCAAATTAAAAGTAAAAATTGAGGTACGAAACATATGCAAATAGTAATATAATACTTCATCTGTCCCACAAGAATTTGCACACTTTCCTTATTTGGACGTCCCACACAAATTTGCACACTACTAGAAAAGGAAACATTGATTTACATGCAAACTCACAAACATATACACATATTTACCCATATGCCACTACTTTATATATAAAATATATTTTTCTTAAAAAATGTGTCGTCCTGTACGGTGCAAATTCCTACGGGACGGAGGGAGTATGTTAATATTTTATTATTTTATATTTTGACGGAAGTCTATGGAAGAAATTACTATTGCATATATATATATATATATATATAAATATGGCAAAGTATTATGTGAATGATACACACAGTAAATTTTATGGTGAACAATAATTTATTTTAAGTATTTTGATATTTGATTTTTTTAGAGATAAATGACATAAAATACTGTATATGAACTGCACTACACTAACGTAGTATGTCACAATGAATTAACTAAAATCATATTGTATATTAACTAACACCACACTGCATAAGAACTAACATTACACTATATATGAACTAACACTCCACACCAAAATGTGTGTTACTGCGTGAAATAAAATATATGTCGTTCACGAAATTATTTTCGTGAGTATTACTCACATAATAGCTACTCTATAAATATTTTCAAATAAAAACTCTTGTTATTTTTATTTGAGCATCTAAATTAAAATAGAGGGAGTATATTAAGAGCCAGTCTTCTTCTATACATTCACTACTTGAATGGGTGCACCTGACAGTATACACGAATAGCTATACTATAAATTAATATAAAATTAAAATATATAATTAAATTTGACTGAAAGCGATATTAATTATTAAATAATATGTGCAGCTAATATAATGAAAACACAGTAAGATGCCGAAAGGCATAACTTATGGTCGATAGGAATTGTAGCCTTATATAATATTTGTTTTCAAAGTGTAGGCGACGTGGCCAAATTTTCTCCACTGAAATCCTTGTACACTATTCTTGTCTCTGAGATTTTTATAATATATAGTAATACACAAATTGTTAAATACAATATTGCATGCCGTTCAATACACTCGTGGATTCTTAGCTGGTCAAATATGGTTAAATAAGATTTTCAAGAAAAAATTATCAGTCCCAAAATGTATTACTCCATCCGTCTCACAGGAATTTACAAACTTTTCTTATTCGGACATCCCACACAAATTTGCACACTACTAAAAAAAGGAAACATTAATTTATGTGCACATTCACAAATCTATATACATATTTATCCATATGCCACTACTTTATATATAAAACACATTTTTCTTAAAAAAATGTGCCATTCTTACGGGACGGAGGGAGTATTATATAAATATGTATGTGTTACTGTAAGACAAAATGTGTTTTACTACATCTTTAAAAGTTAATTTTTTATACTTTTATAATAATTATAAGGATAATATGTATTTTTACAAGAACAAATATGTGTTTCTTAATTTATTTTTTTATTGATTTATGTAGATAATATGTTGTTAATGTAATAATATATCTTTTAATATCTTACATGTGTTACGCTAGTCCTAGAATGTGTTAGTACATGAACATATGTGTGTTATTGTAAGACAATAGTGTATTACTACTTCTTAAAAAATAATTTTTTTTACTTTTAAACTAAGTATAAGGATAATATGTATTTTTACAAGAACAAATATGTGTTTCTCAAAAAAAAAATCATTATTTTTTATTACTTTATGTTGATAATATGTTAATGTACATGTGCTACTATAAAGACAATATATATTTTTCTAAAGACAAATAAATATTTATATATTTAGTAGCACATATTTGCTCTTATGGTAACACACATTTTCTTTAACAGTAACACACATTTTGCTCTCAGATTGTGTTACTATATGGACAAATGTGTGTTACTGTAAATACAAATATATTTTTTATAAGAATAAATATGTGTTTCTTAATTTATTCATCATTCTTTTAAACTTAGATATATTATTTCATGTAGTAACATACTTTTTTACTATTTTATATGTGTTATTATATGAAAAAAAATAGTTTCTGTAAAAATCAATAAATATTTATAAAAAACTAATATTTTTTCTTATAGTAACATACATATTAGTTTCTATAAAAATAAATGAATATATGTAATAAAAAACATTTGGTCTTACAATAACACACATTTGACCTTATAGTAACATAGATTTGCTCATATAGTAACACAAATTGGGAGAAAAATCCTAAAATTTAAAATTTGCCTAGATCCGACCCGGCCCAATCAAGATCCGCGAATTTTATAATTTTGACCTTGTTGACCCGCAAATTTTTAGATTTTTTTAAAATCAATATTGTACCGTGCAATATTGCATGTAAGACCCACTCAAAGTAATTTTTTTTTTGTCACTCGAAGAGGTGGATTATATTTTTAGGATTTACTCCCTCCGTCCCGGAGCAATTTGCAAGGGGGGAGGGACACACAAATTAAGAAAAAAGTGGAATAAAGTAAAAAAAGTAGTATTTTGAGGATTAATTTGGTAAAATTTTATGTAAAAAATAAAAAAATTAGTTGGATTGAGTGTAATGTGGGCCCAAAAAATGAAAAAGTAGTGGCATTTTTGTGTAAATATGTAGATATTGTGAGGGTGAAGTTTATAAAAGAGTTTCATTTTTGGCCTTGCAAGTTCCTGTGGGACGTCTCGAAAAGGAAAACTTGCAAGTTCCTTTGGGACGAAGGGAGTATTACATATAAGTGATCAAAATACACCAATAATTCAAACTAGTACATGTAATAAAAATATACACCCATAACTCAAACTAGTACATGTAATATAAAACTCATTCCTATATCTTTGTCCTTACCTTGAAAAATCTTTCACTGCACAAGCGAAAGTTCAAACTCCTCCTTCTAGCACTAATTTATTTAGATATTGAAAGCTTGATTAGTGTAGCTATTATCTTAAGTTCTTAACCTAAGCCACAAAATAAAACATAAAAATCCCTTGTTCTTATGTAGGCATGAATACTAAAGCTCTAAAGTATCAATCTAGCTAAAAAATTCCATGGTTTTTATTTGTTTTTTGGGATTACTAGTTTTTTTCTCTTTAATTAACAAAGGTGTATTTTAAGATATAAGCAAGTAACAAGTGATATTCTCTAGTGAATATTACTTACATGACATGACAAGTGCCCCTTGTGACATGGGTCCAACTGAATTACCCCACATTAAAATGATTATCCTTATTAAATTGAATTATTTACAGGGATGATTATGAAAATAACTATTGGATGTTCACCTACTGTGGTATCTCATGTCATGCTGGACCTCTCCATGCTTATTTTTGGTTGGTGAGCCTTCTTCTGGCAATTAGCCCTCCTCACTCTCTAGCTAATTTGGGCTAAGAGCTTGCTTTATTTGGCAAGTGCATCAGATGATGAGTTGACTTATGACTCTTGAACTTGAGCTGACCACCTAGAATTATCTATTTTTATCACAATAACTTTTGTATTTCACTCAATCTTGATTAAGCTGATTATGGTATTAACAAATATTATAATATTATATTTAAAAAATGTTAAAATGTATAAATATTAATTCATAAATATATTAATTACTAAATACATATAATATTATTTTTGGATGAAAAATATGTAACAGTATTATTGAATGCATGCATAAATACTATTTTTATGATATGAGGACCATACGTCATTTTATATGTCTGGCTTCTGGCCATCGTGGCATATGTAAAAATAGTTTATAGTATTGTTAAATTTCCATTTTCCAATGTTGCATCGATCAGATCTTCTAGTGAGCACTATTACAATAAAACAACAAGCTTTAAATATTTCAACTAAGTCATAATTAAAACACTGCTTGAATATTTCAAGTCGCAAATATAGTAAACATATAACATTCTAGAATTATATTTGGACGCATCCACATTTTGTTTATCAAATGAAGAAGAGAGAAATGGAACCATGTGTCTATATATATATATATATATTAAGACCTTGTATATATAGTTGTATCATCGATGAAATGAAATTATATACGTTAACCATAAAACCTTCAATCATTGGTTACAGGCCTTTAATTTCTTAGTTATTTATATTTTGTGTATGCATAGGCCAGAGTGCACGTGTATGACTATTTATACATATTATTCTTCAACAATTAAAATATCACTTGGAAAATAAAGGTGCGTGATACTTTTTGAAATAGTATAAACCTCATTTTGTAAAAATATATCTCACCTGGAAAATAAAGATGTATGATACATTTTTTAATGAGGAAAACTCTTTTTTTTTTCTTTACTTTTAACTTTTTACTTTGGCATTTAATTTTTGAAGAGCATTCTTTGTAAAATAATTTAGATGTGAAATTTACTTAAAATAACATAAATTTAAAAAATTTATAGGTCATGAGTAGATTCAGATTAAGATTTGCGGATTTCAAGCGGATCAGGTCAAATCGAATAAAATTAAAAAAAAATCGCACGAGTTTATTTCAGGAATTTCGCTCCAACTTATTTAAATAGTTGCCGATGGCATGGACTCAGCTGATTGTTGTTCGTCTTAACTCATTTTTTCTTTTGATTTAAAATTATAAGTTTAGGTTTTATTTCATTTGGTTAATATTATTAGATATTCTCTAAGGCTCTATCGATGGATGGATTTAAAATCCGTGGATTTCATACACAAAATAACAACTCTCTCCAGGAAAATTAAGGCTTAATTTGGATGGATGGATTTAAAAAAAAAAGTATATGTAAGAAGACATATATTTCATAGCACGAATTGTAAAGAGATGGAAGAGAAGAGAAAAGTTAAAGGAGGGATAGAGATGGAAAGAGACAGAGATGAGAGATCTTAAATGACATGGTATTGATGAGGATTTAGAATCCCTTCATTTTAAACATAACTCAAATCTAAGTATTTTTAAATTCATTTAGGCTCCACTTGGATGGATGAATTTGAAAATGAATGAATTTAAAAAAAATACATATATTTTAAGTCACGAATTGTGAAGAGACGCTACTACACATATAAACTTGGAGAGTTACACTTAGAGAGCTCTGATTAAAATCGTTCTCTAAGATTACACTTAAAGGGCGATTATGAACCGATTTACAAGAAATTGGACTTAGCGAACGGTTTTGAACAGCTCTCTAAGCTAAGAGAGGTTCAAAACCGCTCTCCAAACCCAATTTCTTGTAAAGCAGTTCAAAATCGCTCTGAGTCGTTGCTTTTAATATGTGTCTCGGTCAAAACTCAGCATGTCATGAATTGGAATCATCATTTTACGTTGCTTTTAATTAAATACATGTGTTTCGGTCAAAACTCAGGCATGAGATAAAAGTATTATTCATATGCTAAGCATGCAGGCTAAGCAGCGATCAAACAATACCTACTATAAAAAGAAAGAGACTGAGAAAAGGAAGAAAGAGCTAGAAATTGAATGAATAGCCATGTGCAAGCTGATAACACGAAGGTAACGAGACAAACGTACTAAGTAAATTTCCACCCCCACACACACACAACACAGCTGTTAGATTTGATATATGGTCCCCCTCTCTCTCCTGTACTTTGTTTCTCTCTCTTCTCTCTCTCTCTCATGAAGCAAATATATATATGTTATTACAAGGAAATAGATACATTGAAAAAAGAAGCAACATTTAGCTTAGATCTCTGGCACTTGCTTTTTTGTGAATTGGAGGTTATTGAGCAAAAAACTGAGCATTCCTATTTATTGATCAAAGTACATTTTCTTGATTAAAAAAGATGAAACATATGCAGTTTATGTGTCAAAGAGGTAGGGGTTGGGTGAATTTGTTCCCTCGATGTGTCATTGGGACCATATATGTATGTGGTACTAATTTAATGTCCAAAGGGACCACCACCATGCATTTTCAACTATTTTTGTTCTATATTTATGTGTTTGTATACTCTAGTAAGTAAGCTTCACATTCAATGACAGTTAAATGTGTCATAACAACCCTAAAATTCTTTTTTTTTTTTTCTTTTATATTTTATATATATATATATATAATAGCATATATTTGGGCTCCTTTGTGAGGGTTTGGATCCGTGCAGTACAACGCATTCCTATCTAATGGAAAATACACTGTTTGGAAAATCCATCGTATCGATAGGATTTTAGATTTTTTTTTTAAATTTATTGAAAGGAATCATGTAAAATTGAAGGGGGAGAGTCTTAGTCTTGTATGCAACAGGTGCACCGTGCAACCTAAGTTCATTTTTAAAAAGTTATACAAAATACTACTGAAAAGTTACACATGTTATTACTGAAAAATGTAACATTTCAATAATAATATGTATAACTTTTTAAAAATACATTTGAGTAGCACGGTGCATATGGTGCACAAAAGACCTAGTCACGGGGAGAGGGTTTCTTTAGGATAGTTCCAAATTCTTGATTTTAGGGTTTCATTAAAACTTACAAAAAATAACTACACTCCCCATCTCTCGGAATAGATTTTATACGTGAAGGATACATTTTTTTTTAGAAAAATCACTTTATTGATTTTTTTACAATGAATAAAGATTATATTGAAATAAAGTGTACATTCGGTGGGTGTTTTAATTTATTATTATTTTAGATGCGTAAAAGATAATGCGAGACGTTCAGAAAAAATACAAATATATTTATTATAGGATGGGGGGTGTATTTTTTTTATGAATGCACTAATTGCATTTCCTTGGTCAAGTCAAGTCTTGCCTCGCCAAAAAATTTGTCTAAGTAATAAAACCCAATTAGATCAAATAAACAGGTTGAACCACAACAACTAATGTGGCGCTTGTTTCATACTTTTTAATGGTAATGAGAATAAGAATGTATTTTTCTTTTATGCTCCTGAATATATATATTGAATAAAATGTTATCTTCATGGTGATTGCTCGAATTTTGGAAAGAATGAGAATAAAGAAGGTTGTTAGTGGTAGAGGGGAATGATTGAAGAGAAAGGATTGTAGGAGGAGAAGTAGTAAACCAAAATGAATATTGATTACCTTATTTAGGAGGAAATATAATATTAATAATTTTTTTATTCTAATTAACTGTCATAATTTCTCTATTTTTATTTTCTTTCCCATTACTATTGAAGAACCTCCAACCAAACATCCTGATTGATCAAAGGAAAACACATACATACCCCTCCATCCCCAAATTATCTGCATGCCTGAAAAGACACATTTTTATAAAAATATATATTTTTGAGTAAAGTAGTGAAAAAAAGGGTAAATGTGTGGATATTCTTAGTGAGTGAGCATACAAATTAATATTTTATTTTATTGAGTGCACAAATAATTGGAGAGAGACTAGTAAAACAAGTGCAAATTAATAATAGTGGGACAGATGTAGTATAAAGTGTGTAAGGCCTCCTTATTACACTACAAAAAAGACGGAATTTAGCGACCGCTTTTTACCGACCGACTGAAATCGGTCGCTAAATAATTAGTTAGCGACCGATTTTTGATCAATTAGCGACCGATTTTGACTACTGGTCAAATCCTAAATTTTCCAACGAAAATACAGACCGAAAAAGCGGTCGCTAAAATAAAAATAAGTTACCGACCGCTAAATCGGTCGGTAATATTGTCAGTCAATATTAGTCAACAATATTACCGACCGATTAGGTGGTCGGTAAATTATTTTTATTTTAGCGACCGCTTTTTCGGTCGCTAAAATTAAAAACCGAAAGCGGGTAGGTGGGCAGTTATTGCCCGATTCGGTTTTTACATTTAGCGACCGAATTTTCGGTCGGTAAATTAAAAAAAGCGGTCGCTAAACTTCGAATATAGAACAGCCACTGCCCTCTTCTTTCCTTTTTATTCACAAAAATTTACCCCCAAAACCTTAAAAAATCTTAGAAATGTGAAGAATTATATTATTTCAACGTGTTGGTTGTAATCGTTCGGGTCCATTGTCACATTGTGCTCGTTGCTTCAATTTGACCGTACGTTTTTACATTTTTACCGTTTAAGTTTAATATTATTTGCATGTTGTACATTAATTATTTAATTTAATTTGTTAGAATTTTTATGTGTAATTGATGTTTGATTATATATATTGGATTTTTTTGTTTTAAAAAATCGGATATGCTTGTTTATAGTCGAAACTCTGGCGATTTTTTTTATAATTCTAATGTGGTATATTCTTAATTTAAATCAGATGGAACTCCCTGATCGTCGTTGGATGTATGAAATCCCTCGTCTGATACAAGGATCGATCAACCCTGAATTTTACAAGAAAATTCATGAGTTTACTGCGTTTGCCTCTGGTAATCCACACTGCATGGATATGAATGGCCAGATTAGATTGCCTTGTTAAAAAAAAAATGCGGTAACAAGAGATTTTTGAGCATTGATGAGGTTCTAACTCATCTCGTGATGTCTGGTTTTACTCCATACTATTACAATTGGACTGTACATGGCGAAGTTCGGTGGAATCATAATCTTGAAACAGTGGTTGCCTTCTATGATCAGTTTCGTAGCAGTGGAGGTGAGAGATTTGAGATTGGTGGTTCGAGCCGTGATTCGTCTATTCCATGCTCTGAGACACCGGTGGATGAATTCCAAAGCTATCATACGATGATTGATGAGTCTGGTTTGGGTGGTCACCACATGGAAGAGGAACCAAATCCTCGTTCGCAGAGATTTTTTTAGATGCTTAAATCTGTCGATCAGAAGCTGTTTCCTGGTTGTGATACTGAGACACAATTATCATTCAATGCTCAGATGTTGTCCATCAAAACTGAAGGCAAAGTCAGTCAGAAAGTGTACAATAAATTTGCAAAGTTGTTCAAACGGGCCCTACCTAAAGAGAACACAGCACCAGAAAATTTCTATCAAAGTAAGAGGCTCTTGAAGGATATGGGTTTACCATTTGAGAAGATTGATTGTTGTACCAACGGTTGCATGCTATTTTGGGGCGACGACGAGAGCATCGATCGGTGCAGGATGTGCAACTACCCTAGGTTCAAACCCTCAGATCGTAGGAAGAAGACATCTTTCAAGTCTATGTATTATCTTCCCATCACTCCTCGTCTAGAGAGGTTGTATCAGTCGAGTGCCACTGCAAAAGACATGAGATGGCATGCTGAGGAGTGTTCTGATGAGAATTCCGGAGAGATGCGTCATCCTGCTGACTCTAATGCGTGGAGACATCTTGATAGAGAGTTTCCAGATTTTGCGAGTGAGAAGAGAAATGTGAGGCTTGGCCTATGCACAGACGGATTTGCTCCATTCGGTATGCACGGGAAGAAGTATTCATTATGGCCTGTATTACTGACTCCGTACAATCTACCTCCTTGGTTGTGCATGAAGCCTCAACACATATTTCTCACTGTCTTGGTGCCTGGTCCTCAGAATCCTAAGCAAAACCTAGATGTCTACCTTCAGCCAATGATTAAAGAGTTGTTATATTTGTGGCATACGGGAGTAGAGACATATGACGTGTACAGGAAGGAGAACTTCACATTACGGGCTGCTGTTTTATGGACCATCAGCGACTTTCCAGCATATTCTATGTTGTCTGGGTGGTCGACTCAAGGAAAACAAGCTTGCCCGTACTGCATGGATGGATCTAATGCATTTTGGCTTCCACTGAGTAAAAAGGTATCATGGTTCGATAACCATCGGAAGTTTCTATGTAATGATCATAAATGGCGGAAGGACAAAGTGCACTTTCTAAAGGGGAATGATGTAAAGCTTACAAGACCACAAGTTCGAACAGGTATATAAATATTGTTTATATTTTAATCACTACTTATGAAAAGAGTTTTATCAATTTAGTTTAACCATACACACTTTATTTCAGGTGATTCGTTGTTAAGAGAGGTTACAGTAACTGGCTTGTGGAAAACGACTGAGGAGGGTTGGATGAAACACAATAAAGGTATCCGTGGAGGTTGGAAGAAGAGAAGCATCTTTTGGGACTTGCCTTATTGGAGTAAATTATTGATTAGACACAACTTGGATGTGATGCATATAGAGAAGAATGTGTTTGATAACTTGTTCCACACGATCCTTAATACAGACGGGAAGACCAAAGACACTGCAAAATCCAGAGAAGAGTTAAGTGAGTTCTGTTCTCGTCCTAGTCTCTCCAGTAGTCGACGAGCAGATGAGTGGCCACAAGCAAAGTACCAAATTTCCATAGAAAATAAAAAAAAAATCTTTCAATGGGTGAAGGATTTGCGCTTTCCGGACAATTACGTGTCGAACATGGGTCGGTCGTTTGAGCCATCAACAGGGAAGGTCACTACGATGAAGAGTCATGACTGTCATGTTTTTATGCAGCGGTTGCTACCGATTGCCTTTAAGTACGCACTTCCAAAGGATATATGGAGTGTGATCACAGAATTAAGTCTCTTTTTCAGAGACTTAACTTCCTCAATGATTACACTGGATGACATGCAGCGTTTGGATAGAGACATCCCTGTTTTACTGTGCAAGTTAGAACAGTTTTTTCCACCCAGTTTCTTTGACTCGATGGAGCACTTACCTGTTCATTTACCGTATAAAGCTTTACACGGTGGTCCAGTGCAGTATAGGTGGATGTACCCTTTCGAGAGGTAAGTATTATTATTCTAATGTTTTTTGTTAATTATTATTTTATATATTGATGAATTTAATGTTTTTGTATTTAGGTATCTGCACAACTTGAAACGTAATATTGGAAATACAGCACACATTGAAGCATCCATTGTTAATGCATATCTCACTGAAGAGGTTGGAACATTTTGTTCTTATTATTTCGGGGATCAAGTTCAAACCAGGATCAGAAATGAGCCTCGCAACTACGATGGCCGGGGAGAAGAACATCCTCTTCGTGAGTTCGATGGTATGTTGTCTGTATTCTTACATGCTGGTCGACCACTGGGTAAATGGACCAAACGGTATTTTAAAAAAATCTGGGAAGAAGAGACGATACAGTCGTACGTCTTGATGAATACGCCCGAGGTTCAACCATACATAGAGTGAGTAATTTATTATTTTTACAAATATATTGTAAATATGTTATTGGTTTTATACCTAATTATTAGTTATATGTAGGATGTTTTGTGAGCAAACTCGTCAACAAGAACCAGGCATCACAGCTGCAGAGGTTTATGAAGCAGTTCGCCAGAAATTCATATATTGGTTCCAAAAAATGGTATGTAACACTATTCCATATTACAAAATGTGTATTTCAATAATGTTCTAAATTTTTAATATGTATAGGGACAAAATAATCAGCTTCACAATCCACATCTTGAAGCTTTGAGCAAAAGACCACTTCGACAAGTGACATGTTATAATGGGTACTATTCAAATGGTTATAAATTTCACACAGCTGCGTATGCTTCAGTAAAAGCCACTTCAAACAGTGGTGTTTGTGTTACCAGTGGAAATTACAATGAAGCACCGATCGAGTACTATGGTGTGTTGCAAGAAGTCGTTGAAGTGGAATATCCAGGGTGGCCTTCGAGAAAAATTGTTATGTTTTTTTGTGAATGGTATGATCCAGGACGAGGAGGGAAAAGAGTCGATGCAAACTACAAGATTGTTGATATTTTGATCAACAAAAAATACCCAGCAGCATACGACCCATTCATCTTTGCATCACAAGCATCTCAGGTATATTACTGCAAGTATCCGGGTTCAGGCAAACCGAACTTAAGAACAGTGTGTAAGGTCAAGGCAAGGTCGTTGGTGGAAATTCCTACTTCATCCAACACTGCAGAATTTGAAGAACCATTCCAAACTGAAGTGCAATAGGCTCAAACAGTAGTTCTTGACGAAGGTATCAATCTTTCTGTGGATTTAGTGGCTGAAAATCCCGATACGGTAATTGTTGACAACGAAGTCGATGGAGAAGAAGGGGTACCAAATGAAGAAGATGATGAAGAAGATGATGAGGATGAGGATGAAGATGAAGATGAAGATGAAGAAGAAAATGATGAAGATGAAGAAAATGAAGACGATGATGAGGCAGATGAAAATGATGAAGATGATTATTAGTATTGATGATATAGTTAATTGATATTGTTGTTGATATAGTTAATTGATATTGTTGTTGATATAGTTAATTGACTATAGTTAATTGTGTTGATATAGGTATATATGATTAATAGAATTAAATTTAATCATTTTTTTATTTAGCGACCGCCAATTAAGTAAACCGCCTAAATTACGCGGGACAAATTTTGATTTTTATTTAGCGACCGATTAATCGGTCGCTAAATAATAAAATTACTTATCAACGGACAAATTTTCTGTGGAAGCCACGTGGCAAAAACCTAATTAAGTTAGCGACCGATTAGGCGGTCGTTAAAAATAATATCAGGGGACAAAAATTGCCAATCGACTTCTATATCAGAAAAACAAAAAACAAAAAAATTGCCAAACCCTCGTGTGTCCAGCCGCCGCCGCCGTCCATCCGTCCCGCCGCCGCCGCCGCCGTCCGCCCGTCCAGCCGCCGCCGTTCGCCCGTCCGTCCCGCCGCCGCCGTCCGCCCGTCCAGCCGCCGCCGCCGTCCGCCCGTCCAGCCGCCGCCGCCGTCCGCCCGCCACTGGTGAAAGGTATATATATATTTATATATTAATTTTATATATATTATGCATTATATATTATATATTTATTTATATATATTTATATATTATATATTTATTTATATATTATATGTTATATTATATATATATTGATATTGATTATTGTATATTAGTATTAGTATTAGTGTTATTAGTATTATATATTGTATTATTGGTATTATTAGTATTATATATTGTATTATTGGTATTATTAGTATTATATATTGTATTATTGATATTAATTGATTAGTATTAGTTGATTAAATGATTAGTATTAGTTGATTATTGATTATTGAATATTGTTATTGATTATAGGTAAGTATTATTATTGTTGATTATTGATTTGTTGATTAGTATTAGTTGATTAAATGATTAGTATTAGTTGATTATTGATTATTGAATATTGTTATTGATTATTGGTTGATTATTGTTGATTATTGAATATTGTTATTGATTATTAGTTGATTATTAATAATTGTTTAGTTGTTTATTATTAGTTGTTTATATTTAAATGAATTTATTAATTGATTAGTATTAGTTGATTAATTGATTAGTATTAGTTGATTTATTGATTAGTATTATTTGATTTGTTGAATAGATGAATGAGGGAGGAGAGGGAGGAAGAGGAAGAGGGAGAGGGAGGGGAAGGGGGAGAGGGAGAGGGAGAGGGAGATGGGCGGTCCTGCCTTTACCGCCCGTTACGATGGAGAATTTTTATGTGCCGATCCCTCCTAATTTTGAAGTGGGAGAGTCTTCTGCTGCTGGAGGTTCTTCATCCCGACAACATCCTTTAGTAGATACTCGGCAACCAATAGAGCCGTCTAACGGAGTGTAAGTTTTTTATTACAACCATACATAATTTTTTTATAATATTAATACATAATTTTTTTTATAATATTAATACCTAATTATTTATGCAGCTTGCGTCCGGGTAATAAATCTTGTAGCTTGGTCACGGATGCACTGAAAAGTGTTGTGTGGCCTTATGGAGTGGGATCGTGGTCTAAAGTTTCCGCATCCAAGCAGAAAGCATTTTTTGAAGAGTTTAAGGTAATAATATTAATTTTATTTAATTTATTTAATTTATATGTTTGTTATGAATTTTAATAATATTTAAGGTAATAATATTTAATTTATATGTTTGTTATGAATTTTATTGCAGAAGCTCTGCGTGTGGGAACCGCGACACGATGATGCGGTGCGTGGTCTATTTTACAAAAAAGCCCAGAACCGCATGAAAGACTTAGTCCACATGATGAAAGACAAGTGGCTGAAGGAGGGTATCATTCAGAATATGGGGACGGACGAAGAGGGCCGTAATATCTGGGAGGGACTCCTCGAGTATTGGAATGATCCGAGGCATGTTGCGAGGGCCGAGGCGGCAAGAAGAAATAGGATGAGCGACCCCACCGGGCAAGGCATAGCCATACATCGAGCAGGCTCCCGGTCGATTTACGAGCATGCTCTCGCTTTTGTAAGTATTTAATTAATTTTTTAATATACTCACATTTAAATTTATTAATTTTACTTTATTAAAAAGTTTAATTTTTTGTACAGGAGCATGCATACGGAGTTAAGCCCAGCCTCATCCAGGAGATGCATTTTGCTCACCCGGTTGGGGAGAGTGGACAGTCGACTTATGGCCGCACCACCGAGCTTCACGTATGTATTTTATTATAATTAATTATTGTTTTAATTAATTATTTTATGAATTATACTAATTAATATTAAATTATAATTATGATTATTGTTTAATTTCAGAATCAGATGAGGCAGGCCCTCGATGAGGCTCAGACGGCGTCGGCACCCACCCCGGAGAATCCTACCCCCGCCCCTATTGACGAGGACCAAAATTTTCTGAATTTGGTCAAACCAAAGAAGGGGAAGTATCTAGGATTGGGCAGTCACAGTAAGGTTGTCCGCCTATCACAGAAGGGGAGCTCCTCCTATTCCCTCGACTCTCACCCCTCCTCCCACGTCGAAAGTCAACTCTCCGACGTGAGAAAGAAATTGGAGAAATATCAAACAAAGGGGAAGATGATGAAAGATAGGATGAAGCAAACGGAGGACCTGACGAGAATGATGAAGAATTGGCTTGAGTCTGCCTCCGAAGAGATGGGTTGGAACGTCCCCAAATTTCCTGATCTTCCACCACCTCTACCTGAGGATGATGACGATGACGATGAGGAGGTTGTCGATCTTGGTGGTGACGACGACGGCTTTAATTCGTCACATTAGTTTTTTTTTTGTTGAACAATTAATTTTATTTTATTTATGTTGGATGTTTTTATGGGATATTGAATGTTTAAATTATGTTGAATGTTTAAATTTTAGTAGTGTAAAATAATTAGTTTCAAATGGTTATATAAAAATCCAAAGAAAGTGAAAATTTTGAACGAATTGTATTTGTATTTTTAAATTGAATAAATTAATAAATTTTCGTAATGTTAAATAATAAATTTACAACATTATAATATTTATTGAAATATATATAAACATAAACAAATTAGAACTAACAAGCAATTAATTAGAAGCATTTAAAAAAAAATATGACTAAAAAATATGGAGTTAAATACAATTAATTGCAAAAAATGAACAAATTAATAAATTTTCGTAGTATTAAATAATAAATTTGTAACATTATAATATTTAATGAAATATATATATACATAAATAAAATAGAAACATTTAAAAAAAATGTGACTCAATTTGGAGTTAAATACAATTAATTGCAAAAAAAAATGAACAAATTAATAAATTTTGGTAATATTAAATAATAAAATTTTAACATTATAATATTTAATGAAATATATATAAACATAAATAAAGTAGAAACAATACTCATTTAATTAGAAGCATTTTAAAAAAAACGTGACTCAATTTGGAGTTATATACAATTAATTGCACAAAAATGAACAACAACGTACAAGTGCCCGAGTGGTCACGCCACCTCTGAGATGCCCAGAGGTCGCGTGTTCGACCCCTCACAGGCGCGAAATTGGGTGAATTAATCTGAGCCATATATAGCTCAAATAAAGGTTGCGGTGCATATGCTAATATGTTGGGGGCTTAGCCAAGTGGTTCGAGCCTTGCTGAGCCACACTGGAGGCCTGGGTTCGAACCACCTTGGCCCCAATTTTTTTTTTCACGATAAAATTTAGCGACCGAAATATCGGTCGGTAAATATATAATTAGCGACCGATTATTCGGTCGCTAAATAAAATATAACACAATATTTAAAAAATAAAATTATTATTTAGCGACCGAAATATCGGTCGCTAATTATATATTTACCGACCGATATTTTCGGTCGCTAAATTTTATACATTTACCGACCGATATATCGGTCGCTAATTATATAAATAGCGACCGATATATCGGTCGCTAACATTAAAAAACGGGTCAAATCCCGGTCCTTTTAGCGACTAATTACCGACCGTTTTGGCGGTCGCTAATCTAGCGACCGAATGGAAATTCGGTCGCTAAATGTTAGCGACCATAGTTTTACCGACCACCTTAATCGGTCGGTAAATCGATCGGTAAATGTGTTTAGCGACCGATTTTCGGTCGCGAAATCGGTCGCTAAAACCCGTTTTTTTGTAGTGTTAAGCTCCATTATATTTTCTTCGTGAAAGAGGAGTAATTTAAAACTCGAGGATATATTATTGTTGTAAATTGTAGATAATGTATATTTTATCACAAAAATTTAAATAAAATATTCTACGGATCTTAGATCATATAGTTATCCATACTCATAAACATATTTCTAGTTTGGTCTAGTAAATGGGTTCTATCATTCGAGTCATTTCTTATAAATTGTATTTCACACACATTATTTCCGTCAAGTCCCCCTCCCCTCTCTCTATTACCCTCAGTTCACGCTTCGCGTGAGTATTATTGTGTCAATTTCTGGCGGTTTTTAACAATTCTTTTGTCGAAAGTATTGTTTCTTCACTTGGTCGATTTATTTTCAATAGTTCACTCATACAGATTTAATTTAGAGAGCTCTTATAAGAGTTTTATAAGAGATAGTTATCTAAGTAAATCTCCAATTTGTTAATAACAGCTCTCTAAGTCCAAAGTCACTTAGAGAGTTGTTATTAATAGCTCTCTAAGTGAGAGGTTTACTTAGATATCTGTCTCTTAAAGAGCTCCTTGTGTAAATCTGTATTAGTGGTTGTACCAATTATTCCGTTGGGTTTTCATTTTATTTTGGCATTAGATTGGATTAATAATCATAATATAATTTGGTGGACGAAGAGAGTATTTTGGAAAGATCAATTTTCAATATTGAGTAGTTGTATGTTGTGTTCAAAGTAACAACATTAAAAAATAACAACTAATGCAGTTTATAAATAATTATTTTAAAAGATGAAAAAAATGGTCGTTGTATACATTCCAAAATTTTAACAACAAAAAATCAATTAAATTTTTTTAAGAAAAGTCATAGGATAAAGATAATTTTAAAAAACTAATATAGTGGGGTCCTCTTGAGAATTCTCGAGGGAGTGTTTGGTTTCAGATGAAGACATTCGCATGCTACCCATCCCCTATTTTATTTTATTTCGATTTTGCACATCTAAATATACATTTCGTATCTCACTTTATTTTTCACGCAATTCCATATAATCAAATCATCATTTTTATTTCATTCAATCTTCTTTTTCTCATCCACACTTATTTTCACACAATCTCATATCAATACTTTTTTTTATCCCATTTAACATTTTATTCTCACACTTATGGTTTACGAGTTTGAATCACAATTCGTCCCATAACTATTTGATAAAATAGATATAGTCCAAAAATTAATTTTTATTAGATTTAGTCCCAAATTTTCTAATAAAATCCAATTTTAATCCCAAAAGTAACTTTTTATTAAATTTAATCCCAAAATTTTTTATAAGTTCCAATTTTAATCTCAAATAAAAGGTGAAAAGTTAATATAAAAAATCATAATATATTTAAAAAAATTCGATTAGCAAAAAATTAATGAAATAATATAAAAACGCTAACACGATGAAATTATATAATTTTAATGAAATTAAACAAAATATTTATTCTATATGTACAAACCATGCAATGTATGAGGAGTTTGAATCACAATTCGTCCCATAACTATTTGACAAAGAGTCATGCTTGTGTGCACCCGCGTGCATAGTATGCACCCGGGTCTTCACTACTGCCACACCACTGCCCAACCCAAACAGCGAAGCCGGCAGACGGGATTGAGACGTGGCGGCGGCGACGCCTGCTACAAGGCAGAGGGGTTGAATATTTAGAGATGTGGAAGACGATATTAGGGCTTAGAGTTTGGCGACGGCGATAGGTTGATCAATTGCAGTGGCAGTGATTCTTTTTTCCGGCGAGGACTGTGGAGGTTGCTGCCAATTTTTGGGAGTAAGATTTGCTGTAACTGGAACGACTTTGTGGTGGCTTCAAGATCCGAATGAATTGATGAGAAGAGATGATCAAAATTGATCTGCAGTTGAAAGAAGACAAAGTGTTTGCAGAGCTTTGTGATTAAATATTTCACTATAAAGAATAGTATCTTTATAATTCACTATAAATATTCCAGGATATCTTTCTTTTCCTTGCAGCCGCCACTAATGGAAGCTGAGGCCGTCGTAGACTTGTTATTAATAATTCCTGTTAGAACAAATTATGATACCCTAAGAACAAATTATTATACCCCAAGAATAAATTATGATACCTCAAGAACAAATATAAGTAAATACCCAAGAATAATTTATAATATCCCAAAACCAACTCACAATACCCCAAGAACAAATAACAATACCCCAAGAACAAATAATAATACCCCAAGAACAAATCACAGTACCCCAAGAACAAATATAAATAAATACCCCAAGAATAACTTATAATACCCTAAGACCAACTCTCAATACCCCAAGAACAATTCTCAATACCCGAAGAACAAATAACAATACCACAAGAACAAATATAAATATGACTAAATACTCTATTCCAAACTCGAAGAAACGGAGCAAATCTAGCTATTTCATTATTTTTCTTCCTTGAAATGTATTCAATGACCCCTGCCATTCTTCATTTATTCCCAAATTAATCTCTTCATATATATATATATATATATATATATATATATATTACTCCTTCCTTCATCCATGGATGACATTACTGCAGGCATCCTTCATCCATCTGAAGCTCTTTCTGAAGGAATTCTTCATCTTCCCCTCAACCCCAAATGCCTTATACGTACCCAGCAACCCTCTTCTTCCTCTGCAACTCCGGATCGAAGCTCCAGCTCTTTGACGAAGACGACGAGCTGATTTTGCTCTTATTTACTTTGCTGATTATACAACTTATTATACAACTTTAACAAAAGTAAATACCCCAAGAACAAATTATTATACCCCAAGAACAAATAATAATACCCGAAGACAAAATAATTAATACATCAATTGCCAAAAATACACATAGTGCGGTGTGTAGTGTGTGTTTCTGGAAATAGCAAATTACAATTAAAATTGAAGTAAAAATGCAAGTGCATAGTATGCACTTGCATGCACACAAGTTTTTGCGTTTGACAAAATAGATGTAGTCCCAAAATTAACTTTTTATTATATTTAATCCCAAATTTTCTAATAAGGTCCAATTTTAGTCCCAAAATTAACTTTTTATTAGATTTAGTCCCAAAATTTTTTATAAGTTCCAATTTTAGCCTCAAATAAAAGGTGAAAAGTGAATATAAAAAATCATAATATATTTAAAAAATTATAATTAGCAAAAAATTAATGAAATAATATAAAACACTAACACAATGAAATTATATAATTTTAAGGAAATTAAACAAGGATTAAAACACCTGAGAACACTTTTAAGTGTCAAAACTCAAAAAGGGCCACACCTTTTTCGACAATACAACCAAAGCCATTTCTGAAAAGTAAATAGGAAAAGGAGACGTGGCCAAACATTATACCACACACCTCTGTAAAGGTCAAATCAATGCGCAGACTCACATCAATAAGCTATGGCCATCTCTGTTCATTCCAATATTTGAAATTCAAAATTCTTTCCTCCACAATGAAAAAGCTATGGCCGATTGCAAGGGAGCTTTCTGGAGTTGGCCGCAGCTTCAGTCGACGGCTGGTATCTCGAATCGGCGAGACTCGGCTTCAGTGGTGCGTCGGCCATTTTTCAGAGGACGGCGAGATTGAACGAAGATCCGGCAGTAAGGCTTTGTGGCGATGCTGTTTCCAGCGAGCATCAAATCTGACAGTCGAGATTTCCAGTAGGTTGTGCACGAATCGCGATTCCAGTGAGATGAGGAGAAGGGCGGAGGATTTGATTTTCAGAAGATTGAGATTCGAACAGGGGGCAGCGATTTGTTGCAGAGGTTGAGGAATAGGCCGCGAACGGTTTTTGTCGATGGTGTGTTGGATTCCGGTAATTTGTTGAATGGTGAGAGCAGAGGATTTGGGTGACGCGCGGCTGAGTGCAGCGTTGGCGGTGTTGCTGTGTGGTTTCGATCGGATACTCGACGGTTGTGGAGGATTTGAAACTGCGAGATTCCGGCATTGGGCGATTTGCGGCGATCGACATCAGAGGCGGCTGGCACTGTGTGTGAAGATGTGTACGTCGGTAGAGCAGACGACTTTCATGGACGTTTGCAGAGTGGTTATGGATGAGCAGCTGTGGAGTGGGCAACAGCTGTAGGCAGACAGTCTAGTGTTCAATGGTACACATCGCCGGAACCAATTGGCTTGAATAATTATTTGAAATTATTATCATGTTTTCGCCGGAAAAAGTATGAGTAAATGTAAGTTATTATCATCGTTTTCGCCGGAAATTATATAAATTTGTGTTGCCGAAAAAGAGATGTAATAGTACAATAACCAATACATTAATACAATACGATTCATTGTGGTACAAAAGCAATAGTACACTAATTTGTACATTAGTACACCAATATGTTCAATGGTACACATCACCGGAAATATTATCGACAAGTATCACTGATGTGACCGACACATTAACCGATGTGATGTAAACAGTGACACACGTCACATCAATCGCAGCTTTTGTCAGTGCAATAATTGTTTAAATAGTACCCGAGGTACAATAAAATGAATTATGGTACACTTGTTCAGTCACAAGTACACAAATAATTTCAATAGTACACAAAAACGCTTTTTGGCTTTGGTTGTAACAATTAAAAGTAGGTGGCCTTATATGTGTTATGGGTGTTAAAAATGGCCTCACAGGTAACCAACCCATTAAACAAAATATTTATTCTATACGTACAAACCATGCAATGTATGAGTAGCATACTAGTTGAATAATAACAAAAGGCCGTGAATTTATAATTAAAAAAAATTAACTACCATGTCAACATAAGTCACGGAAAAAATAAATGGGCAATGAAAAAAATGGTTCTAATTAGGAGAATTGGGGGTTTATTTAGATGCGACCCAAATATAATGAAGAATATTCATCTAAGAAAATCGTCACCTATTGTTATTGTCATTTTCGTAAAATCTAATATTATTTCACTTTTTACCTTTAATCTGAGTTTAAAATTGGACCTTATAGAAATTTTTTTGGACTAAATCTAATAAAAAGTTAATTTTGGGACTAAAATTGGACCTTATTTGAAAACTTGGGACTAAATCTGATGAAAAGTTAATTTTGGGACTAAATCTATTTGTCAAATAGTTATGAGACGAATTGTGATTCAAACTCTATTGTTTACCATTTTTATCTAATATTCATATTTAATTATCTATTAAATTTTTACTTCTCTTCCATGTTAATTTTATATTTAATATTATCTACTTATATGAGCCAAATTTTTAAACATATTTAAAATAGAAAGATCAACTATTTAACTAAAAAAATAAAATTCTTTTTTTAAAGTGTATTTTTAATTTTTAAATAAATTTGATTAGATATAAAAAAAACTAATAAACTTTTTTATATAATGTTTGGAGTACCCACTTTTTATGTAACTTGATTAAAAAATTAGCTATATTAATAAATTAATGTATATATATACAACTAATATTATAAACGTATAATTATAATATTATATATATTTATTCATGAGAAAATAAAATAATAAAACAATTACAATCACGCTCATAAAAATAATAAAATAATATATCATACACTATCATCATCATTCAGTCATATATTAGTGACTAATTTAACAATAATAAATACTCCCTCCGTTCATGAAAAATACGCTTAGATATTTGCACGTGGTTTAAGGCAATATGTCGGAAGGTATTACGAGATATTGTTAGGTCCGATATGAATAAAGAGAATATCTTTGGAAACTATATATGATGTACTTCCCAAAAATATTCATTTTATTCATAACGGACCTCACAATATCCTGTAATACCTTTCGACATATTGCATTAAATCACGTGCAAATATTTGAGCGTATTTTTCATAGACGGAGGTAGTATAACATTAATTCTAATTTGAAGTTTTTTTTATTCATCGCACATCCCATCTCTAAACATATACATACTAACTATTTATTAGATTACCATCATCCATATTTTTTTTATATCCATCTCAGATCCCATCCACCACTATCCTTAATCAAATAAATCCTGAACTTCGTATTCATGTGTATATGTGTGTGTTTCTTCCCATTTTTTAAACTGTAAGTCCATTGTCCAAGTGTTTATGCAAGAAGGCATAAATTTTATCCCCTTGAAACCAAAGATCAAGACCTGATGCTCTTGCTCTTCTTTTTCCCCTTTTTCATTTATATAAAGCTTTTACTTCTTTTTAGCCTTTTTCGTCTTTTTTGTTTTTTTCCTTTAATAAATGAATTCTTTAAAATATTTTAATAAAATAAAAACATTTAAGAGGTTCAAATGAACTTAAAAAAATTACCTTACAGTCCTTTTGGATGAGTGGATTTGAAATCCGTGAATTTCACACACAAATAACCACTATTTCCAAGTAAGTTAGACTCCATTTGGATGAGTGGATTTGAAATCAATGGATTTCACACACAAATAACCACTCTCTCCATGAATTTACAAATACTTATATTTCATTTTATGTGTAAAATAGAGAAATTCTAAATTCTCTTCAAACCAATGTCATTTGAAATCTCTCTCATCTACTCATTTCCATTTCTCATTTTTTTTACTTTTTCCCTTCTCTCATGTTTCTTTATAATTCCCAACTTAAAATGTATGTTTTTTTACATATATTTTTTTTAAATCAATTCATTTTCAAATTCATCCATTCAAATGGAGTCTAGGTGAATTTACAAATACTTAGATTTGAGTTTATGTTCAAAATAGGGGAATTCTAAATCCTTATCAAAATCAAGTCATTTGTGAAAATCCCTCCTCTCTACTCTTCCATCTCTATCTTTCCTCAACTTCTTCTCTTCTCTTTCATCTCTTTACAATTGGTGATTTAAAATATATGTCTTCTTACATGTATTTTTTTAAATTCATTCATTTTCAAATCCATCCATCCAAATGAAGCCTTACTTTAAATAATATTTTTAAAGAACTAAATGTATATTTTTTAATTTCTTTAATTAATTGGGCTCCTGGATTATCTTTCTAGCTCGGTGACAGTATATTAGTACCTATAACAATAAATAATGAAGAAAATTTTGGTGTTGAGTACATATAAAATTCATGATGAAAATAAATGTAGAATTATTCAATGTGTACCAATGCCGTACACAATAATGAAACTGAGTTAAATTGGGATAATTCTATATATTATTTCCTCATGCTGATTTCTCAGACATTTAAGAATCATATTTATTAGCCTTTAATATTGTACAGTTTTTTCACTGCATGCAGATGCATACAATAATTCTTTTATATTTTTAACAGAGAAATTCCTTAATTACTCGTATAGAATAAATGTTTTTATAGTAACAATGTTTTAGGTCCAGGGAGGCCCCCTCATTTTTTCACTTAAAAGATGTGACAATATATCCACTCCTATGAAATATTTTACACAAAATGTATTTAAATAGATAAATATGGTAATTTTACAGTTTATGATTCGATTTGGATTAAAACTCACGGATCCAGAAGGATTGCATCAGGTGTTTTTCAGAAAAAATAGCACCAAGAGAAATAGTGAAAACTAACTACTAGGTGTGTTACTATAAATAGTAAGTATATGTACAAGTCATTCATATAATAAATAATTGTTGTTATAGTAATTATAAAGAAGATTGTATTTTAATAAGGATAAATATGTATTTTTTAATTTATTACTCCCTCCGTCCCCTTATATGTTGCTCGTAACTTTTTGGCACTAATGTTAAGAAAGATATAAAATTATTGATATATTACACGTGATGTGATGGAGAAAAATGAAAAAATAATAGGAATAATGTAAAAATTATTAAAAATAATAATAAAGAAGTGAATAGTAGTTTTCTAAAAAGGTAAAAAAGCAAATGAGCAACATATAGTGGGACGAATGAAAATGAAAAAATGAGCAACTTATAGTGGGACGGAGTGAGTATTTTTTATCTCTTTAAATATAAATACTTTGTTTTATGTTAGACTTCATTTAGATGGATGAATTTGAAAAAGAATGGATTTTAAAAAAAATATTACATGTAAGAAGACATATGTTTCAAATTACGAATTATAAATGTAGAGGAGAGATAGAGATAGAGATGGAAGGATAGAGATGAGAGATTTTACAAATGACATGGTTTTGATGAGGATTTAGAATTCCTCCATTTTGAACATAAACTCAAATATAAGTATTTTTAAATTCACCTAACTTACTTGAAAAAAATGCTCATTTGTGTGTGAAATCCACGGATTTCAAATCCACTCATCCAAATAGAGTCTTAAACTATTTTTATTCATGTAATAACACAACTTTCTTCATCCATTAGTACATTTATATTTACATAGTAACATAGTTTTTTAAAATCTTATGAGTGTTACTTATAAGGACAAAAAAATAATTTCTGCAACGACAATCAATACAGTAATCACATATTTAGCGCTACAGTAACACATCTGTGGCCTAATAGAAACACAAATTGGGAGAGAACTTTATACTTTTGCACGAACATATCTTCCTTTATATATATAGTAATATCTTTATTTTCTTATAGTAACATATTTTCAATATCTTACAGGTATTGTTGTATGAAAAATATTTATTTCATAAAAATAAATAAATATTTGTCTCATTTTTTCCTTGTAATACCATATTTTTGTCTCTATAGTAACATATTTGAGAGTGAACTCCTGAATTTTGTCTTTCACGATTTGTTGTAATAATCCGCCCAATCTAATTCAAACCGACAAAGATCTACATAAACTTTAATTTGGACTGTATGAATATCATATGTATGAGTTTTTGTCCAAAGAAATATGATACTCCCTCCGTCCCAGAGCAATTTGCAAGGGAGGAGGGGCACACAAATTAAGAAGAAAGTAAAAAAAAGTAAAAAAATTAGTATTTTGAGGGTTAATTTGGTAAAATTTTATGTAAAAAGTGAAAATGTTAGTTGGATTGAGTGTAATGTGGACCCAAAAAGTGAAAAAGTAATGGCATTTTGTGTAAATATGTAGATATTGTGAGGGTGAAGTTTATAAAAGGATTTTCTTTTTTGGGTCTGCAAGTTCCTTTGGGACGTCTCGAAAAGGAAAACTTGCAAGTTCTTCTGGGACAGAGGGAGTATTTAATTATTTTTTGTTTTATTAATATATACTTCTTCTGTCCCATAGAAACTTGTAAGGTGGGAGAGACACATTAAGAAAAAATTGAATAAAATAAAAAGCTGTATTTTAAGGATAATTAGTTAAAACTTTATATTAAGTAAAGATGTTAGTTTGATTGAGTATAATGTAAGCTAAAAAAATAAAAATAATAATAATATTTTGTGTAAATATATAAATATTGTAACGAGTTTATGAAAAAAATTCATTTTTTAATAAGTAAATTTTTGTGTAATGTCCTAATATGGTAGGATGGGGTATAGTATATATTCTTGACCTCTATTCTATAAATATGTATATAAAAATTCTCTTCAGGTCAATTCCTCATACATTTGGTCCCCCCTCCCGCCCCCTGTCCCTCTCAATTGTTACTCATTTAAATTATAGAAAATTTTGGAGTTATGAATTTCAAATTCATTTTACTTGTTTGAATTAGATATTCAAATTAATAAATTTTAAATATTCAATTTTTATCTTAGTTTAAATTACAAAAATAATTTAAATATTTAATAAAATCATATCATTTAAAATTTATAAATTTGTAAATCTATTTATTTTAAATTCTTTAAATTTCAAATAATTTTATATAGGAACAACCTTAACTTGAAGGCATATCTTGTTTTTCATCTTCATAGTTTTCGTTTCATTATAAGTTTAAGTAAAGTAGTGTAATATTATATATTTTCTTACATATATTTTGTACCGGTTCCATTTTAGTTAATACAATAAAATTCTAATTAGGTGGGTTAGCTCACTTGGTCACGGAACTCCTCACTTAAATGAAAGACTTGGATTTGATTTCTTTTGAGAATGAATTAAAGGAGATATAAAGTTGGCCTGGAAATAATCTTGAAGTTTTTTGAGATAGAACAAATTTCATTATTTTGTGGTAAAGAGAGTACTATTAGGGGGGTGCGAGGAGTAACAAACTACTTTTATTTTTAGGGTAATTTACATATTGGTTTTAAAAAAGTTGCTATATTTACAAATTGGTTCACAATTTCTGCACAGAAGTATAAAGTTTTCCTGCACAGAAGCATATTTTTTTCTGCACAGAAACCTATTTGTAATTTGTGTCAATTTTTTGAACCATTTTATAATTTTCCCTTATTTTTTTAAACTCAATTTAATTAAAAAAAAATTCACGAATAACATGTGATGTCATATTTAAAGTATAACTAGTTTTTTAAGTCTGTATTATGCGGATTGTTGATTAGTTCAATTCACTTTTTAAAATAATATTATTATCCTATTAATTAATTTTTTTTATCATAATATAAATTGTGACTTTTAATTGATTATTAATATTATCTTAATTAAATTTGTAATAATTTTAAAAATTAGATTAAACAAAAAAATTGAAGAACTAATATAAAGTGAATGATCAAGATTAATTGATTCTTAGACGACATAGCGCTAGATACAACCATTTAATAGACGAAAAAATATACAATCATTTAATGAATTTTAATTCAACTATAACTTAAAATAAGAAAAAATCAATTAATCAATTGTTCAAGATCATTTCATTCTTAGATGATATAAAGATACAACCATTTAATAGATGATATAAATATACAATCATTTAATAAAGTATTACTTAATTATAAGTTACCTAAAACAAAACACTATCAATTAATCAATTATAATTCAAAACGCTAAAAAATAATTTTGCAAATAAAAAATAACATATATAACTCAAAACCCATACAAACTAAAAAAATAAAATAAAAATAGAGTTCTAGAAAATTATGGGGTGATTCATAAATGAATATATAAAAATATTGTTCCTCTAAGTTTGTAAAATGATCAAATCAAAGTATTTTCAAATCAGCAGGACCAATATCAAAATGTATAATTCATTTGGATCAAATTCAAATTGAAGACAAGTTACAAGATTGTAAAAACTTTAATCCCTAATTTATATATTCATTGTGAATTTGCAACACCCTGAAAATTTTAATTAAAAAAGAAAAGATTGTCTTAAGATTGAGGCATTACCAAATAAATATCGTAAAATAAATATTACTTTTGCAAACAGAAGCTATAATCAGTTTACAAGAACAATACCAAAAAACAACCAGAGTTTAGCGCAATATAAGAGAAAAAACTGAAACACTTTGCTCATAAGCAATAATTATACATATAAGGTGATAAAAGAAAATCCCAATTATATCATCATAACTTCGTAACAGAACACTCAAACTACTCAATCAGAAACGTCACAGTTTCACCTTTATTAAATAGTAGAATCTGCCACATTTATTTATTTCACACATATCCTCAAAGTACTATACTTCATCCTCATTATTCTTCCACATCACACTTGACATCTGAAAATAATTTATAAGGGAGAAGGATGAGCGTCTAAAAAACACCCAGTGGGATAACTTCAATGATTGCACTTTTAAACAGATATGCATAGAACATATGATATAAAAATGTAACTCATGTTCACATAGTACGGGTCATTACCCGGCTTAACACATATATTTCATATTCATGCATAGTCATAACATATATCAAACATATATTACACTTTAACATCATAATCATAACATTGAAAGTTAAACTCAATTAAAAGTAGAAATCATGCCACCTAGAATCAGTGTACGTGTCCTGAAGAGATGCATCTTCAAGTCTCAAAAACTAAGATATTAAAAAATATTTATGTATTATAGTAAATATAAATTTCATGTTTAAAATTTTTATACTATTGCAATTTAAAGTGTGCGTGCGTGTTTTTATGAGTTTTGTTGAATGCATTGTTGACAACATACAAGACAATACAAGTCAATATAAAGTAACAAGTATCCCGAAAATTTTAAAAACACTTGTAAATAGAATTCAAAATTTTTATAGACTAAACTAGTCTATGATGCCTCGTAGAGAAATTTTCACTTTATTTTGTAGTGGCACAAATAAAGATCTATAGCTTATAACTTTAGATCTAAAATGGTAAGGTATAAAAAATACACTACCAAAAAATCTTACAATAGAATAGAAAATTAATATCAACGATTTTAGTGTAACCTTTTCTTAGATATAATTATTGATTGAAGTGTTGCAGCACTCGATCAACAGAAACATAGACAACGCTGACCTCTCTAAACTAGATACTTATCGCACTCAATAGTCTAACTCTTATTTGTATCTTCTCTTCAAGTTTCTCCACCAAGCTCACGGTATTCGTAGATGACTCTTCAGCTATACCGTCTTTATCCCACTGAGTCTGTTTGGATGGACCTAAAATCATTTTTCCCACTAACTTCATGATTAAAAATAACCGCCCACTAAATACTTAAATTCCTAATATGTTATTTACATGATCTAGGATCTTCTAGGTCTTCAAACAAAAAACTCAACATTAAATAAAATATATAGAAATAAGAGTTATTACTAGGAGAAAAGGTAAATTATACAATATAATCAAGAATATTATCCAACATCTTTGACAACACTGTCATAACATTAACAATCTCCTCTAATTTGATTATTCTATTACAATACATCTGATTAAAATCCTCAGAAATATATGTGTGTAATAGAAAATGACAATAAGTATCAAAAAACAAATAATAAATGGCAAAAAACAATATATGTACTCATAAATCAATAAACAAAAATCAAATGCTTAGGTCAAACAATCTATACTTATCTAATAACAAAATATTGGGTCAAATGGGACCAACAAATTGTTATTTATTTTTTCATAAAAGTTTAAAAATTTCCAACAAACTTAATTTAGCTCAAATGGCAAACTTTAATCTCTCTCCTTGAATGTTCAAGGTTCAATTTCTTGAGACTTCAATTTGATTTATTTTTGTGTATTTTCTAAATTATATAGTATTATTTTTACATTTAAATCATTATTTTATATATGTATATATTTATTTATTTTTATATCTTAATATCAAAATATTACTCAAAATTTACACATTATTTATTTTAATATGAAAATTGTATTTAATATATATGATTACTTTTTAAAATTTGATTAATATGTGCGCGTATATATGTATATATATAACATTGAATTGTTTTTATACATATACATATTATATAAATCAATTGATTATTAATATGACTTAGTTATATATAATATTGATGTTTAAATCCACATTATTAATTAAATATATTCTTATTTGAAAAAATGTGGTACTTTTAAAATTTTAAATTGATAAAATTCCGATAGAATTCATATTTTCAACTTTTTTTATATATAATTAATATATATTTGAGTTATAATATGATAATAGGTAAAATAATTATTTATTATGGTTTTTAATTAAGGTAATAGTTAAATTTCTTCACAAGATGTAATTATAAGAATGAATGCATATAAAAATAATTTTTTTTTAATATTTCATGTAAAATTGACAATCAAGTTTCCTCACAAAATATAATTTAAAGAATGAATGCATATAAATATATATATATATATATAAATAAATAACCAAAGATGGATTTTGGTTGTAGCTAGATAAAATTAGTTCAAAAAAAAGAATGGATAAAAAGGTAAGTAAATAAATAAGCTTAGATAAAATTATATATATATATATATATATATATTATATTGCTAATGTTGTCACCTTCGAAATTGTATTGTTTCACATTGTTGATTTTTTCCAGATTATATTATATGTGTCTCATTTAAAAAGTAAAAGTATTCACAAATCGAATAAGGTAAAACTAAACTATCACTCCAAAATTATTTTTCAAGACCGTAATTGAAAGGGTGGCAAAATGGAACCGTAACTTTCTGAATTGGCAGAATGAGAATTGTAACTTTATAATGTAGTAAATTGAAGACAAATAATTCTAAATAATGCAAATTGGGCCATTTGACCAGAATTGGGCTGGATTTGGTCAAGAATCCGGGTCAAAATCGAGCAATATGACCTGAATTCGACAGAATTTGTCCTTAATTTACAATTTTTAATTAAAAATTGTGGTTCTTAAATTGTCATCATTTTGCTAACCCAAAAAGTTATGGTCCTCATTTTTCTACCATCCTTATGGTTCTAAAAAAAATATTTTTCCAATAGTTTAGACATAGAAAATTTTTCGAAGTAAAAAAAACAATAATAATCACAGTGTAAAAGGAGAAACGTAAAAAAATATGTATAGATAAATTAATTAAAACTAATTTATTATAAGATAACACAATAACTCTAATAAACTAACAATATATTCATTTTATATTCACTAGCCGAGCAAATATATGGATATTATACTAATTTCAGAATAAAAAACAAGTTGTTCTTCAAAATAAAACAACCAAAACTACCAAATATTGTTCTGTGTTAAATAAACTACTAACTTAAAAACAATAGAAAACTAAATAGGAGATATTACATCAAGAGAAAAAATGATACAAGCTGAATTAGGTTGTTCTAAAAATAGCTGCATTTTCAGTAATCTGCAAAGACTCCTCCATACTTGAAACTCTTCTTATCTGTATGCTCTAAAACTTCCATAAGATCTCTATATATATATATCTAGATCATCCAAGACCCTCCAGAATTTTAGCAATGATTCTGACCAAATCTGTAATCTGATTAACAATGTAACAGAAGAAACATGTTTTTCATCAATGTTGATGTTGGGAGGAATGTTGATGACATTAGGTTCAACATTAATTCCCTCTGCACCTTGCAAAGCTAGGTTCAGGAACTGTAGATTGTGGTTCAGGTGCAAGTGTAGGCATAGGCTCCTCTGGTACATTTTGTAATTGAGTAATAGGCAGTGGCAAATCAATAACCTTATTTCCAATCATCAACTGATGATTGATGCCAAGACTGATCAAATTCCTTATAATGTAGCAATTTATTGGTTCACCACGTTCAAGATTGTTGAAGAGGAGTTTGGTGAGTTAGAATTGTTTTGATCTTTGTGAACTTAAAGGGTTGTTCGAACTGTCCATTAAACATGCAATCAATAAAATACAATATAATATTGTCGGGAATTGATCTTTTACTGGGCAGTGAAATCAGCAAATGGTGCTGGGTATTAAAATGGTGGCGTATAGTTAAAATATTTTCAATTTTTTAGGAGGACCAAGTCATAATTTTTTATTTCATTTATTAATTATGTTACTATAAACACTAAAAAAACTTAAATAAAATAATTATGTTACAAATCTAATACTATCTACCAGTGCATTGTATATAAATATTCCAGAATCTTTCATCTTTTGAGTTTTAAGGAAATTAACTAAGAGAAATTTTCAAAGATTCAAATCAAAGCAATGATAGCATAATTGATGGCGCGCACACATCTCAAAGCATTATTATTTGTATTGCATATTTTTATTTAGAATTCAAAAGAACTCATAATCACTTGATCATACTTGTTGGGATATGTATTAATTTTGATAATTTCCAAATTATTGTAATAGAAATAGATGTTGTGATCAGGATTGTTGTTTCCCTGATATGTAGGATAGATTGATTTTATTTTACAGGTATTCAGTTGAGGGGGAACTCAGCTGAACTCAGGAAGCCTATAGGACCGAAGACTTGAAGACAATCCTAATGAAACCCACTGAATATAAACTGACTTTTCTAAGCTGTTTAGTGGACTACTCAGTAAAGAGCCTGATTCTAGACGTCAGTGCTGAGTCTCATAGACCATGAAGGTGTCAGGCTATGAGGTCTCCTAAACTTGACATGTAACAGACTAATGTCAAGTTCCATGGAAGATCTTCAGAGTCCCCCGAAGACCAAGTTCCCTGAAGACTAACCTGCCTTAAGTCAAATCTCCTGATGATCTTCAAGTCAGCTGAAGTCAGGTCGCCTGAAGTCAAGACTACCATGATCAAGTATCCTGAAGCAAAGATTCGTTAGAGTCTACTGACGTGTTCCAATGAGAGCAAGGTAGCAAGTCTGAAAAAACCCGACAAAGGTCAGAGCTACTCTAAAAAAAAAAAAGAATTACACTCTAAGAAGAGTTCGAATTTAAATATTACTTTTTCTAACGATAATATTCAAATCCACACTATAATTAAAAGTTGAACTCTCAAGAAGAAGAGGGAGGATATGATGTAAGAGTGCATAATCGAAAAAGAAAAAAGAAAAAGCCAAATCATGGGCATCCCGTCCCAAGAACAAAAACTTTTAGATTAGTATAGAAATATTTGACCTAGGCCATTCTTTACACTGTAATTCTCTTAGATCTTCATAATAATATGCATTCTCTATTATGTTCATGGATGTAGCTAACACAACTTTAATGTACCATGTAAAAATTCTATGCCGTTTACTTTCTCATCTTTTTTTTTGTTTTTTCAATTTTCCGTTACAATAAGCCACATTAGCAATTTTTATAATTATGATGATTTTCGAGTAATATCTTTTTGTAAAATGAGTAACAATATTCAACTTGTGTATATAGTGGAATTGATTTCTAAATAATATCATTCAATAAAAAATAATACTATTTAGTAAAATGAATACGCAGTGCAAATGATGTGTACAAGAATATAGAGGAATGGATTTTTGACATATATATCACTACTACACATTGAGGCTTGCAGAGCTCTACTTGGAGAGCCCTTGTCAAAACAGCTCTCCAAGTGAGCACTTGGAGAGCGGTTTTGACAAGAAAATTTAAAAAAAAAAAACACTTGTAGAGCGGTTATTAACCGCTCTACAAGTAAAATGCGGTTTATTAAGAATTTAAAAAAAAATGATTCGGAATCGCTTTAATTAAAGCGGTTTTCCACCGCTCTATAAGTGAGAGCGGTCAAAAACCGCACTGCAAGTGGTTAAGTGAGAGCGGACAAAAACCGCACTGCAAGTGGTTAAGTGAGAGCGGTCAAAAACCGCATTGCAAGTGGTTTTAAAACTAGGTCAATTCTCCCCCAATTTCATTTTCTTATTCCTCGCGCGCCTTCTCCAAAATTTTCCCCCTCCCCCAAAATCGCCCGCCGGCCGTCCGTTGCCTCAGCGCCGCCGCCTGCCTTAGCGCCGCCGTCGCCTGCCTCAGCGCCGCCGCCTGCCTCAGCACCGCCGTCGCCTGCCTCAGCGCTGCCGTCGCCTGCCTCAGCGCCGCCGTCGCCTGCCTCAGTGCCGGTAAGAAGAAATTATTATATATATGTACAGTTATTAATATATATATATACGATTAAATCTTATATGTATATATATACAGTTATTAATATATATATATATATACAGTTGCCGGAAACGCGGCGCCGGGAGCCGCCACCTCTTCCCAACCGCCGCCGGGCCGCCACCTTGTCCCCACGGCTGACGGAGGTAAGTTTTTTAATTTTATTCACATTTTAATTTTAATTTATTTTTAATTTTTAATTTTTTTCGTCAAATTTTTTTCAATTTAGAGCTCAACTTGTGAAGAATTCGTCAGCAGCTCATATTTGTGATCTTGCAGAGTTTGAATTTTTAGGTACAAATTAATTGAAAATATATATGATATACTTTTGAAAGTGATAAATGAGACTCTATAGTTTCTCAATATCTTGAAAATAAAGACTTCAAATTAGGAATGAAGATAATCAAATAATTAAAAAAATCCAAAGATTGAATTTCGTTTCTGAATTGTAGGTGATACATTTAATAATATCTTATTTTCTTTCTGAATTTTGTTTTTGTAATTGTAGGTGATACATTTGAACAAGTGACTCGATCGTATTCATTGATATCATCTGTAATCACTATCATCGTAAGTTTACTTTTTAAATAAATAAGTATTAATTAGCATGGTAGAATTTTATTTCAATTTTAAAAGTATGATGATCGATGTTCGATCCACGATTAACTATATGATGATCGATGTTAGATCTATGTTTGAATATTAGAATTTTATTGTATAATGTAGTAGTTGATGTGGAGTTGGGAAATAATTGTTGGTTGTTGTTTGCTGTAGAATGTGCGTTCCGATTTGATTATTTTTAATTAAATCGGAAATGGATGCACTAGGATGTTGATGAAATGGGGATTATGATAAAATCTAAACGAAATTCTGCCGAAATTTTTAAAAAATATTAATATTTAGTTAGAATATATATGTAGAGTCGAAGTATATGACTAGGAGTATTAGTAGGGTCCCAATAATACCAAATGGATTAAGTGTTCAAACTTTTAAAAGAATTTGAATAAATGTATGACAATCATATTATTATTACATAGGCATCTTTAGTTCTATATGGATCGAAAGTGGATTAAAGCAGATCGATTATCAGATGAGTATAGGAATGGGGTAGAAGAATTTTGTAATCATGCAATGAGATACTGCAACGACCCTCGGTACATTTCATGTCCGTGTTGGAAATGTATGAATGGGAAATCCGTTAGTGGTCGAGAAAATTTGTTCGATCACCTGATGATTCACGGTATTGATAAATCATATACCGTTTGGACATATCATGGTGAGAGAATAGGTGAATGTAGCTCAAGTAACCTAGGAGCTGACTTTAGGTTTGAAGACACAATGAATGTCGATAGTTTTGGAGATGCACCGAGTGCTGATTCATCTAGTGTGGATGACGATAATCTAGGAGATCATCCTTATATGTCTGAGAAGTTAAGAGATGACGCTGGATTACCTCTTTGGCCCGGGTGTAAGAGGGCAACAAAACTGTCAGCTGTATTGATATTATTCAATCTAAAGGCAGCTCACCAATTGTCTGATGTGTGCTTTACTGATATGCTTGAAGCGGTTAGTGGTCTATTACCTGATGAGAATGTACTGCCTACGAGAGCATATGATGCTAAGCAAATGCTCAGGTCCATCGGCCTAACACATCGAAAAATGCATGCTTGCCCAGGTGATTGTGTCTTATTTCGTAAGGAGTATGCAGATCTCGTTGAATGTCCCAAGTGTGGTAAGAAGCGATATATGAGTAATAATTCTCCTTCAAAGGTGATGTGGTATTTCCCAATAATACCAAGATTTAGGAGAATGTATAGTAGCGCTGTGGATGCTAGACATTTGTCTTGGCATCATGATGATAGAATCCAGGATGGATTGCTAAGACATCCTGCCGATTCACCCCAGTGGAAGACATTCAATGTGAGACATCCAGAATTTGGCAACGAGCCACGACACTTACGTCTTGCACTCTCAACTGACGGAATGAATCCATTCGGTATTCAAAGTACCAACCACAGTACTTGGCCAGTGATTTTGATGGTTTATAACCTTTCACCATCGTTGTGTATGAAGCGTACTTACATGATGTTGTCCATGTTGATATCAGGACCTAAACAACCTGGTATAAGATGGGGAATTGAGTGGATCTTCCATATGTTTATACCTTAGGTATGTGGTTAATAATTTTCAGTATTTACTTCTTATAAAGTTTTACTTTGTTTTTAAATATTAATGCGCGTATATATATTTTTTAAAGATATTTGGGTGAGGTATATCTCTCCAGAGATATGGATGCATGTTCAAAGTATACATTCATCTCTCCCCAAACGTCTGTGCTCATTGGTGATAGGAAGGATAACATGGAGAGTATGATTGCACATATGTTGACACTTAATGAGAGTGATCATCTCATTTTATGGCCTACGAATGTGGGGTGAGTACAACAAATATTTCATTAAATTTGTATTAATAATAAAATATAGTTAATTTTAATATTCTTAATGTAATGCAGGGGACATTGGGTGTTGGTCGCGATAAACATGCAAACACTTGATGTGTATTATATGGATCCAGCTGGTGGGATGAATACGAGTTACCCTCAACTCATGTCATATATGGAAATGTAAGTTAATTTATAATGATTTATTTAATCATAACTTATTTCAAAATAATAATTTATAATATACATATGTAACATAGTTTGATGAGGATGTACCGGTGTCGGCTGTCGGATCAAGACTCAACATCTATCAAGCAAGTGAAATGGAAAACTATTCAGGTTATTAATATACTTTAGAAAATTATCAAATTATTAGAAAATAATTATAATTGTATGACGTGTTCATCATTGCTAATCAACAGGTTCCGAGGCAACAAGATGGGGTGCATTGTGGACATTTTGTGTGCTGTTATGTTGAAGATATAATTCAATCTTACCGGACGATCATTCCTACAAACGTAAGTTTGTTTATCTATTTATTGAAGTTATTATTGATTGAATATAAGTATTTATTAACTAATTAATTTTTTAATATTTTACAGTTTGTATATGAACGTCCGCTCGCGTATTACTTTACAAAAAGAATGGACGACTGGAAAATTGATTGGTCATGATATTTGTACAATCGATTTTTAGCTTAAACTTTTTGTGTGACAATATGTAAACTTATTTAATTATATATTAAATTTTATTAATGTGTATATTTATTTGATTGATGTTTCATTTAATTAGTGAATAATTGATGTGTATATTTATTTTATTGATTTTAGGAATTTATTATATATTGTTTGGTATTAATTAATTATTTAATTGATTTTAGGAAATAATTGTAAAAATAAATCGAATTAAAAAAAAAATGCTTGCAGAGCGGTTAAAAAACCGCACTCCAAGTGAGAGCAGTTAATAACCGCTCTCCAAGTGCCCGTAATTAAATAATAAAATAAAATAATAATATGCTTGCAGAGCGGTTTATAACCGCTCTCTAAGTGAGAGCGGTTAATAACCGCTCTCCAAGTGCCTATCTTGCAGTGCGGTTCCGCAATCGCTCTCTCCACTTGGAGAGCTGCTATTTGGAGAGCCCTTAAGAACCACTCTCCAAGAACAAAAATAAGGGCTCTCCAAACCCCATTCTGTAGTAGTGTATATACACCACGTCATCCTTTCAAGCGTATGCATAGATATAGAGTATAGATCAGTAAAGTTTGATATTTTATACTTCTGCAGAGGTTTTATGTAAAACGATAATTTCAATTAAATTGCATTAATTTTAATAAAGTCAACTTTAACACTAGCTAGGAATTATGTGTTGAGCATCTTTATTTTAAAAGTCCTTCCTTCTAGTAGTCTATATAAAACCCTGGTATAAAATTTCAAATTTTGAATAGTAATTAACTAATGTCATCCATTTATATATTTTCACTTCATAGCATGACTTGAAATAGATATGTGAATTGTTGCATGTGAAATAAAATTATTCACTATTGATGCATGTTGTTCTTAGTGTTTTATACTCCCTCCATCCCTTTATAAGTCGTCCGTACCTTTTGGATACGAATATTAAGAAGTTTATAAAAATATTAATATACAAGTGATGTGATGGAGAAAAATGAAAAAGTAATAAGAATAGTGTAAAAAGTATTAAAAATAATAATAAAAAAGTGAATAGTAGTTTCCTAAAAGGTAAAAAAGTAAATGAACTATATATAGTGAGACGGACGAAAATTACAAAATGAACAACTTATTATGGGACGGAGGGAGTAATATTTTTTAAATATATAATTTTATTCTTTTGGAATAATTTCTAAAACATAACATTTTAGCGTTTTACAATATTTTTTAAGTACGTGTTATTTTAATTATTTCTTAATTTTACTACTATTAATTTACAACTCAAATGATTAATCTCCCAAAAATCTTTCCATTCATTTTTTCCTAATTTATGGATTTATCTCATTAGTTAAGGGTAATATTGGGAAAAAAGTTATTCTAATTTGTAGTTTAATTTTGGATGATTTACATATAGGTTCAAGAAAGTCACTATATTTACAAATAGGTTCAAAATATTTGCACAGAAATACATTTTTTTTTGCACAGATGCACTTTTTTTTCCTGCACAACACCTATTTGTAAATATAGTGATTTTTTTGAACCTATATGTAAACCACCCTTTAATTTTTAGAATAACATGTATTGAGAAAGAGAGCATGGTTTAATTGAATGCACATTTTGAATAATGACAGCAAAAATCCTTTGTATATATAATTCATTTGTGAACTTGAGTTCATGTGAATTTTTTTTTAAAATATTATTATTTAAGTATATGAAAGTTGTCATTGTTCAACATATATAAATATCATTGTTCAACGTATATAGTTTTATTGTATAAAAAATAATTTATTTTAAATGTTTCTCTTCTCAAAATTACTAAATGATATTTTGAAAAATATAGCTCACGTAAACTTGATTACATGAAATTTTTTGTGCTAAGAAAAAGTTGTTAAAGATACAGAAACCAAATTTTAATCTTTTATTGAAAAGTATTTATGCGCACAAGTTCCACTATTTAATTCAAATGTATTTTAAATAATTTTTTATTTTATTAATATATATTAATTGATGAGTATTGATTTTTTATTCAATAATATTACTACATAAAAAAAGTCAATATGCAATCCAGATATATTAATAAATAAGTATTTTTAATAAAAATAAATAACTTTATAATGGAACATTTATTTGATGACAATAACCAAAATTTAATAGCAATTCTGAAACTAGTCGAAACAACAATTGTATAATTAAGAAGAGAACTTGATTAATTGGAGTTGATCTTAGCACGTGTACACTGTGCTACTTTCAATTGGGGCGTGGGAGATATTAAAATTTAGGGTATGTTTTGTGAGATTAATATAAAATATATTAATTATTAATTATAAAGTTGTTATTTTTAAGAAATTATAAAATTTTAATAAAATGATAATATTTTGGAAACAGAAATATCATTTTTCTAAAAAGTATTATCGCATTAATATAAATTTATCACAGAATTTTTAAAAAGTGATAATGATTTTGTTAAAGTGATTATTACTTTTAAAAAAAAAAAATTGTCACATATTATTATAATATTATTACTATTTCTTTTTTAGCCGGTATAATATTATGGAACGGTTGCACACAATTTTTTGTTTAAAATTACAACACCCAAAAATACCATATAGTACAATAATAGCACATTCAATAAAATTTTCCAATATTTTTGTAAGAAAAAAGGTTATATATTTTGTGATATGAAACAATATATTAAAATTTCAGAGAACAATATAATTGATATTGTTCACAAAAAAACTTGCTAAATCGAATCAATATAATATTGATAAAAAAAATATTTATTAAAATTTAAATTTTTTGGAAGGATACATTTTAAGGCTCAGTCTTGTATGCATTAAGTGCAATATATACTTTAAATGTATTTTTAAATAATTATCCGATTATCACTGAAAAATTACCATTATTTATATTAAAAAGCCACATCATTTTTCATTGACTTTTTAAAATAAATAAAACTAATTTTCATATAATAAAAGAATTCATTTTTTTAAAAGTACACTCAATAGTAATTTTCTTATAGTATAACTTGCTCAAATCTTAATATACTTTAAATTTTGGTACAATATAGGATATTGATTGAAATTTCAATATCATGTACCTAACCTCCTAATTTTGATAATGGAGGGATTTTTTTTTTTTTTCAAAACAAAAGGAAAATTGTATTTAGAGAGTGATATTTGACTTAAAATCATCTTCATCATTTTGAGAAACTTATGTTGTAAAAATTATTTCCCTATTTTAGGATGTTGACGAAACAAATATTATAACCAAGCCATTTTAAATATTGAATAGGACTTGTACTAATAAGTTTTGTCAAATTGATTTTAAATAGTGAATAGGACTTGTACTAATAAGTTGTGTCAAATTGGAAATTTGTGCAGTTTTTATTGACCTTTAATTGTGATATTTAATTTGACCAATTAAGAACAATTACTCGTTAATTTGACCTATTAAAAGCAGTTACTCAATGTACCTACAACTCAATTAAAATTATACTTTAAAAAAAAATTAGAATTGTCAAATAATTTTTAATATGACAACAAAAATTTCAATGAAATTGATTTTGTTCATAAATATTGAGAGCTGTCTACAAATTGTATACATATATTTTTTTGTAATAATGTACATATTTCATTCCTCAACCGGTAAACAATTTTCGTCAAATATTGATTTTCTTAGGAAATAAAATTCATAGGTAATTAATTACCTAAAAATAATTTATATACAAAAAGTTACATATAAATAATTTGCCTACAAAAATACCCATAAACTTCATTTGTATAGGCAAATTATTTGTAGGTATGGAATGAGGATGGTTACATGGTTAGAAAAATTTGCAGGCAATCTCCAATATTCAACAACAAAAGTTTTTTTTTTAGAAAATTTCGTATTCATTTTAATAAAATATCTAGGTAACTTTTATTTTCTTTCAATGAATAACACTTTTTACTGAACATTTACAGTTTACTTAATGTAATTATTCAATGAAAAGTGAAAACAACTAATATTGAAAAAATATACTTAAATTATGTAGTGCACAACTGACTTATTTTAAAATACTTTTGAGTAGTTTCTTTTACTAATCATATAAACAAGCAATATTTTATCTTGAAGACATAATGTGGTGCAGGGAAGATGTGGATCTATAAAAAACACTTTATCAATCTCTGTTGATTCTCAAGAGGATATCAACAAAAAGTAATGGAGAGATAACAATCTCAAAACCTTAATTCATATTCAGCAGATAAGAGGTTGCGAGAGGAGTTAGAAACTCCAAGATGCGAGTAGCGACCGCGGTTCAGGAGGTTCAATATTGCGAGCTGAGAGAAGAATACTTGATTGCCGCCCACTACTAAGATAAACATGGAAGAATAGCAGCAACTAGGATCCTAGTCGGCATCTTTTCCTGCCACTGCTGTAATAGTGTCCAAAGATCAGGCCAAAAGAGAAGAAAATCCCCTAGGACAGCTAGTATCGTAGGATCAAGTGCTTGCCACTAGACTAAAAGCCCAAACTTGTAGAGAGGTGGCACGCAATTATGTCTTTAATTGAGCGAACGAGTAGACTTAAGCGCAGCTCGCCTCCAAGACATTAGACTGCTAGGATTTTTCCCAATAATTTTTTCCTTTTTGATAATTCCAAAACCTGACTTCTAAGAGCTAAATGCTTTTAGTGAAGTTCACACTTAAGCATTTTACATGGATTTTCTAAGTTTAAACTACAAATACATGTTAGAGTAGTCGATAAGTAAAGTGTAATGAAAGTGATGTGAATGCGTAATGTGATATTATCTTGGGCCAAAACGAGGATAATGCTTTCATTGATATGATAAACTGTTACAAGGTACAAAGAGAGAGCAAAAAATGATATGACAAACTATCCTGCCCAAGGAAAATAAAGAGACATAACATAAAAACAGCAGACTTCTCCAATATTGATCATCTTTTAGGCAGCTTTCGTCAGAGTCCTGAGAAAGTGGGTTCGTGTCCATATTGAGCAAATACCATTTGCTTCACCTCAGACTTCATCTTCATTAAATATGGAGCATGCCCCTCCAGTCCGAGTTGATCACATATGATTACCCATTTTCCAATAATCTTCTGCATTTAATCTCCCCAGATGCATCCCTTGGAGGCACATATTGGATAGGCCCAGGTGCCTTGAAAGGATCACATCCAATGTGTTGTTCCCATGCATTTAAAATTTGAGGGTAAATAGAAAGAAAGTTCCCTACCATTTAAACTTGCGCCTCTCTTGCGAACAAGCTGTCGGTGCTACTGCACTATCTGCTGCCCCACAAGGCATGGGATGCAGAATGGCTGGGGAACTATGATCGATCCAAGTTTATCTTGGATAAGGATGATCTAATTAGAGGGGACCCCAAATTCAAACGCAGAAGGTGGACATGTTGTTCCAGCTACCCCAACTGCTCAAGTTGCATCTGCCTCAACTGGTAAGGGAAACAAACGCAAGCAAAGGTCAGCTAAGAGGCTAGCGCAAAAGAAGAAGCCCGGAAGGCGTCAAAGGGGCAGACAAGCTCATTTCAAAAAGAGCTTATCTTTGAGTTTGAGGACTCATGAGAGGAGGAACAAATGCCTGTTCTGCAGAGGAAAAAGAAATTAGATAAGCGTAAGACTGTTCTGCGTGATGAGTCCTCAGATGATGATAAAGTTGGGGAGCCAGCTGGAGGTGAATCACTCACCTTGGGTGAAAACAGGGGACCTTATGATGCTCAAGCTGAAGATGAGGCTAATGAAGTGGTCATCCCAAGTTCTGAAGAGGCCTCATCAGTTGCAGGGAGAAGTGAAGCAGTTGTGGATGCTCAGCCAATAAGGTCAGCACCTCCTACACCCAACTCATATCAACCAAGCCCATCTTTGAAGTTAAGGGGCATTTTGAGTTGACCACGAATGATGAGATATTAAAGGTTTCCAAGGCTCACCTTCTTAGCCAAGGCATAGTGTTTGATTGCCTAGATGCTTCCACTTATTCCTTAGTACCTCCCTCAGCCGACTATTTTTTCTGGACGAGGACTTTGAGGTAACTCCTAACCTGCTCAAGCAGATGAAGTACTTCTTTGACAAACAGGTGAGTCTAGTGTAAGAATCTTTGAATGGTGCACGCACTATTGCTCCGTCCCTAATTGAAAAATATGTAGCTGATACTGTCAAGGACCATAAAGAGCCTTCTTGGAGAAGCTGAAGGAAAGTTTGGACTTAGCCATCTTTGAGTTTTTCTTGACCATGAAAGCCTTTGTTGAGGAGGTAAATGAGCAGCTGAAGAAGGCATATGAAGTATTTGACAAGCATATGCTGGTTATGAGCACCTTGAAGGGCAGCATGGTTGAGGAGACCCAGAAGGCCTTGTTGTTGCAGACTCAACTGTTGGAAAAGCTCGCTAATCTGCCTACCCTCCTATCTTCCTCCTCAAAAATTGATGATATTAAAAAGGGGAAAGAAAATAACTCAGTTGAGTTAGTCAAGCATCCTTCTAAAATAGAGCAGCTGAAGGTAGAGGTTGCAGCCTTGAAGAGTCTGATGGAGGCGAACATGGCTGATATTACAAAGAACACAAATGATATTGGAGTTGTGTCAGTCAGGGTGGACAACATTGATGAATACCTTAGGAAAAGGGACCTTGCCAGGAAGAAGCTGCAAGAAGGCAAGTCACTGGCTTTGGCCAAACTCTTCACGCATAGGAAGAAGGTGCGGAGAGAATAAGACTGCATGCTGATCTGGACCTCAGATTGGCTAAGGAAGCTCAGCTGCATGTCCATGAGACACTTGAAGAGAGGGAAAGCGACACAAGAAGGAGATGGTAGTGGAGCTTAACCACACGTATATCCGGAGGATGAAAAGGGAAGGGAAGCCCATTCCACAATCCAAGAGGTTCAGAACTGAAGAACCAGATCCCAATGAGCCTGTGCTGGATGGAACTATTGAGATCCGATTGTCCTTGAATCTCGTGAAGCAGTAGAGAAGATCAAGGCACATATCTTCTGTTAGTTCTAAATCATTAGAGATCCGATCAAAGATGAGCGGGTGAGGAATGTTGAATGCAGACGATGGCTCTGCAATGCTTTCACTCAATTGTACAGACTAATTGAGAAGAAGATAATTGCAGTCCACACACAAGCTGAGTGCCTGGAGTTGGAGTACTTTGACACTCCAGTGGATGCAAAGGGAAAGCTTGAGTGGAGAACCATTTGGAAAATGTGGATGGAGCTGATTGTGTCGTACTTTGCCAAAATACCAGACAAGTCCATAGAAGCTTTAAAGAAGATTGAGAACAAGTTATTTTACTGGATACATGTCCCAGTAGAGGAAAGGAAAAACCTGTTATCAGCTGTCTGATTTTGTAATATAACAGCTGAGTCAACTGAAGATAAGGACTTGTAATTATATAATTATACATGGCATTCGTACAATGATAGACGTGCCTAGCCCACGTCACCACCAAGCCAACCACTGTCATAAATGTTTGTCCAGTTGCCATTACAGGATTGGAAAAAAGCAAATAAGGAAGTTTCCATAACACCCACAATATCTACTGTTGGTCCTCATAGAAGACTTTGAGTCTTCTTCTTCAATCTAATTGTCTTGATTGATTGCCTATGATTCTGGAAATCATCTAGCCATTGAGAAGATCTTGTCCTTTTGACTTGATTGACTTTCTGTAAATAGATCTTCTATGCAACAGCTTCAGACGACCTCAGCTGCTGCTGGTGGTCCTCGTCTAATATGTTCAGGACTCAACTGGGATGTTGAGCATAACTGTCCTAAACATATCTCAGCTGATCTGGGTGGTCCTTTGCTGATTTGTCCTCGTCTGATTTCTGCACCTCAGCTGACCATCTGCAACTGACCGTCCTCGTCTGATCCGATCTGACCCCAGTTGACTTCCCAAGGTCAGCTGGTTTTAATATCATCAAAACATAAGGGATTTCCCAACATCTATGATTTTGAGCCATAACTTAACATAGGTTGCAAGAAATTCAAAATTACTAGCCACGTTCCTATGCAAAGGCCAATGGAATTTACTATAAATAAGTCCCTAAACTAATGCATAGAAGGGTGAACAATCTCTTGTAGAATCAACATTAATTTGCTTACTATTAAATACAAGAAAAACACATTAAAGTCTCAGACCTTACAAAAAGGCCTAGGAAATTTTCCAGAAGATAAATATGTCTCGACTAGTGATCACATGATATATTTAATGCCTCCAAAAGTAAAATATTTTTGTCTTTGTATGAGTAGCACCACTACGTACAGAGATCTAGTGTACAAATGGAGTATTAGAGCTAAACTGACTTTAAGATAAATGCAGTGAAGAGGCTAAAACTTGCTGATGTTGTTACTTGTAATCTTATCACATGTTATATAACATTATAATTGTTCCATTTCTCCTAATATACTAACTCTTTATAATCACGTGTTGCTATGAATGTTTTGACATACAAGTTGAAAATCTAGAATGTTTTGCAAAGTTCTGGAAGTTCGAATATTGTAACATATGTTACAATATGATGCATACAAGATCTAGAATGATGTACAAGAACCTGGATGATTTGAAAACTTCAAGTCATTTTAGAAGGACTTAGATTAGGCGGTTGTAGTAGAATATTCATAAGAAAAAAAATACGTCAAAAGGAGGTTATCAAGAGAGATCATGAGAGAGTATTCTCGGAGTTATTTTTTATATCCATCCACTAGAATTTAGTGGGTTGAAGGCCACACATTCTCACATTTATAAATAGAGGATGAAGACTTCAATAATAAAACAAAGAAAAATCAATTTATGTGTATTATATTACGAAATTGACAGTTTTTATTTTCTCCTCATTTTGTTATTCTAAATGTCACAACATTCTTAATAACACGAGACTCTTTTATCTTCGACAAACACTTTATGAAGAGTCACAATTTGAAGAGGCGTAGATTGAAGATCTAAGAGTTAGCAAGAATGAATAATCGAGTATCGTTCTTTCTATTGTTGATCTTGTTAGGTGGCAATGACTATTATTTTCCCTTTTACATTATACCCCCAGTAAATTAACTTGTATAGTATAGGTTATTCATTGAGTCATTACATAGGGAGATCTTTTGTGCATGAGTAATTCTTGATTGTGTATGTATGTTTATACATTTAACCTTTTTGGATTTGATCTAGTTTATCAAGTTTTAATTTTGATTCTAAAATTTTTATCTTGAAATTATTTCACACAATATTTGTATTCACTATTTTGTTTTAGTGAAAGCTTCTTCATGAGACTCGCACAAACTATAAATTATAGTTTGTGTTAAAATTTTATTCCATTTATATTTCTAGTCTTCAACGGCATATTTTTATTTATGTGTTAGTTTGATTGTCGTAGTGTTTGTTTTAATATTCACAACATCTTTACTTAACTCATCTGACACACTTTCAAAACTAAAGACAAGAGGATTCGAATCCTATGTGTGTTTGGAACTCCGAATGAATGCTCTATTTATAAGAAAAATTAACTCACAAGTTTATTGAGAAACTTGGGGAGGAGGTCATATATTGACCTACGATATATGTGCGGTGATACATTTTTTTTCATCTAATAAGACACATTTTCATCATCTAATAAGCACGAATTTAGTAACTCTATTGGTTGGGGTTAAACAAAATGTTTGAATTCAATGAATCTTTCGGATATGCTTTTGAAAAAATGAATTCGTGTTTATCTAGAATAATTTAATTTAATTTAATTTTTCAAGTAACTCAATTGGATTAACGCTATTCCGAACTGAATTGTCCTATATCTAGATGGGCCTACTTAGGTCTGTCTAATTCGAGTATTTGGGGCAAAAGAGCTCTTATGTCTTATTACTTTTCTACAAACCCATCAAACTTTCTCTCACTAGAGGTTGCAATGTCTCATTTTCGTGTATTAAATTTTCACTTATCGAAATTTAATTTTGAGATTTTAAATACATCACGATTAATTTACAAGAAATATATATTTTATACTTCCATTATTGGCCTAACATGAGTGTCCATGCAAAAAAAAAAAATCAATTATCAAAATTAACCAATTTATCCAACAAATTTTCCAACAGAAATGAGGGAGTAATAAACTAAAAAAATATATTCCCTCCTTCTCGTGATATCTCCACACTATTCTTATTAGTATGTAACTATGTATCAAGATTATCTTCACACTCCAATTAAGATTATGCCTCTATAAACTTCATCTTCATAATATCTTCAAATTTACATGAAATGTGATTGTTTTTGGGCTTACACATACATATAATTAAATTATTTATTTACTTTATACATAAATGTTCATGAAGTTAACAAATTTCTACTAAGTACCATCATTCCTTAATATGTGTGCCAATGAAAGTGTGAAGATAAAAGTTGGAAGGGAAAAAAACAATGAGGAGCAAACTTTCCCCTTAAATTGTAAAAAAGGAGCAAGTGTGCAAAAATTATACAATATGCACACTCAAAAGCACACTTAGTGCCTGTTTTAGACTCTTAAAACAACTTCTAAAATAGTTTTTTTTAAAAGCCCTCTCTCACAGTTTTTAAAAAAGGTTGTTATATAGAGTTTCAAAACAAACACTTAGAATAAGTGTGCAAATATTCTAAAAATTACACACTTGCCCTTCTTTGCAATAAAACTCAATAATAACCCCTCTTTGTAACTGCCCTAACTACTAAAATAAAAGAGACTTGAGTAAAACTTGTGTGAAACTGTCCGGTGACATGAGACCAATATAAAATGTATCATTTATTAGTTAAAAAGTTATTGCTTTTCCAAAGTAATAAAATTTTAATAAAAAGTGATACTATTTTTGTTAAAATGGCTATCATTTTTCTTTAAAATATTGTCATATTTTACTATAAATATATTAGGAATTTTTAAAAAGTGAAAATATTTTGTTAAAAGTGATTATCACTTATCTTAAAATTTTTATCATATTTTATTAAAATCCTATCACCATCTTTTTCGGTCTAGTATCGTGAGATTGTCTCACATATTTTATTTTTTTAAAGAAATTTCATATTTTCTCAAGATGATATGACTTTTCTTACATCATGATTTAATCATTATTTAAAAAAGGATATATTATCATTATGAAAATTCTGGATGATTATTAAATAAGAGTATGCATAGTGTGAAATTTGTTCATACATAAATCATTTTAATTTTTTTTAATTGAATAACTCATATTCTTTAGATAATAACTAATACCCATTATACCTATTACATCATATTTTTTAGTGAAGATAATTTGAATCTTTCATAATTAATACTCCCTCCATCCCATAGGAAATTGTATTCTACGGGACGACACATTTTTTAAGAAAAATGTGTTTTATATATAAAGTAGTGACATATTGGTAAATATGTATATATGTATGTGAGTGTGCACACAAATCAATGTTTCCTTTTTTAGTAGAGTGCAAATTTGTGTGGGACGTCCAAATAAGAAAAATGTGTAAATTCTTGTGGGACAGATGAAGTACTATTTAGTGATAATAATTAATACTTAATAGAACAATTTAGACACTTCAAAGTGATTAATGTATGAATTATTTTTATTCTATAATTTAACTTAATATAATTGTTTTTTTTTTTTTGATAGGCTAGAGCACAAATTTTTTATTATAAAGTAGATATTTTCGCAGAAGAAAGAATGTTTGAAAATTTTATGTTTGAGACCGCCCACTACACGGTGGATATTATTTTTTCAAACTTAAAGTTATAACATGAAAAAATGAATCTAAAAATGTACTATATATATATATATGTATGTGGAAGAAATTTGCACCTTAAGAGATAATATATTTAAAAAAAAATATTTATTAGTAAAATAATGATATATAAATATATTTTTATGAATGTGCATGTAAATTAATATCTTTTTTTTTTAATAATACTCACTCCGTCGCATTATAAGTTGCTCATGTTGTCATTTTCGTCCGTCACACTATATGTTGCTCATTGCTTTTTTACTTTTTATGAAAATTACTATTCACTTCTTTATTATTATTTTCAATACTTTTTAAATTATTTTCATTACTTTTTCACTTTCCATCATATCACTTATACTTTTCCACTTTTTCTATTACATTACTTATACTTTTTTATTTTTTTCATCACATCACTTATACTTTTTCACTTTTACCTTAATTCGTGTGCCCAAAAGCAACGAACAACTTATAGCGGAACGGAGGGAGCTTGTATTTGTATGCAACGTTTAAACAGAAAAAGTGTGAAATTTACGTGCAATGCAGGTTATATTACACTTTTAAATAAAAAAATTAAAAAGTATATCATTCACACCATATACCGGTGTTTTGGTGCATGTATATGAGTCAATATTTGTTGGTAGTTACATAAATCGGTTGATTGAGGGAGTGACAGAGGAAGGACAGAAACGTCATTTCAGAGGGTAGGGGCGTGAAGAAAACGCATGGGAAAGGTGAGAGTGGGGGGAAGCGTAGGATTAATAAATACGAGGTACATGGTAAGATAGGCATTGGTCGCTGAAAGAACAAAAGAGGGAAATGGTGGCCCTCCTCCCGTACTCTTGGATTGGACTTTTCTGGAAAGTTTTTCCTTTTATTGCTATTGTTCCAATTTCCTTTTCTGAGACCAAACCCCTCTTCCCCTGCATCCCTCCCCCCTCTCTCCTTATTCCTTCCCCCACTTTCTTTTTCCTCACTTGCCCCCCACTCTCTCCTCTTTTCTCATTCTATGTTAGAGTAGTAAATTTGTGTATTTTTTTAATGTATTCCCGTTTTTATGGATACAAATTTTAAGAAAAATTAGATAAAATAAATAAACTAGAATATTATAAAATAATTGTGGTCCATTAGAGAATAAAGTAATTGTTTGTGAGTGTGATAATAAAATAATATTTTCTAAAAGGAGAACGAGAATATATTTGGGGGACGGACGAAAATGGAAAGTGTGAATAAATATGAGGGACAAGAGAGTGTTTTAACTTTATCCTCACATTTTTCAAACATTTATACAAAATGAAATTACTTTTACATTTAATCCAACTAATTTTGTTATTTTAATAATATAACTTTAAACATTATATTTTACTACCTCCGTCCCAGGAAAGTTTGCGGTACTTTCCTGGGCACAAGTTTTAAGAAAAAATGTAATGAGTAGAATGTGTATGGTGAAGATTGTGAGGTAACGATTTTAAAGGTGGAGATTTAAAGGAATATTTCCATTTTGGGAGTATGCAAACTTTTGTGGGACAAACTAAAAAGGAAAGTATGCAAACTTTTGTGGGACGGAGATAGTATTTCTTAAAAATTATGCATTTATTGAGGTGAAAACACCTTTGGGACGAGGGAAGTATAAATTATGTCTAATTAATATTATTGGGTGTAAGTATTGAATGATAATAATAATTATTTTTACTAAATTGTTGTAATATTTTTTATCGGATAATATTATTTAGTTTTCATTAATTATTTTTACTGAACAATATTAATTATTCTGTTATACAGTATTAATTGTGCGGACAAGTGTTATTAGGCATTACAAGAAAATTGATACTCCCCCGTTCCAAGATTTATTTCATAGATTGACTTACACGCATATTAAGAAAAAATAAAATATGCGATTGTGAAATTAAATAATAGTAAAATATAAAAAAACATACTTTATTGACTTTTGTGAATGTGAATGTGAGTTTTTTTTTTTTAAATAAGTTGGGACGTCTATATAAAAAAATATAAAGATTATCTTGTGACAGAAGAATCCTAACAACAATTATGTCACAATAAAAATCATGTTATTAAAAATGAAGGTTTCTATCATTATATATTCTCTCCATCCACATAATTATTTTTGCTTAAATAAGTGGAACTAATTTTTTTTTAAAAAAATAAAATTATTGAGGGGCTCAAATTGTTGTGTGTGAATATAGACTGTTTTCAAATAAAAAATAGAAAAAAATTATGTGAATGGAAAAAAAAGTGAGAAATAATTTTATAAATATTATTTTTATTACTGCTTGAAGCTATAATGACAAGATTGATGTCACTGAAGGTCAATTTCGTGCAGTAATGATATGAAGCTTCAATAAGTATTTTGATTTATTTTTTACTTAAAACATATCCGAGTCATTTAGTCTTACCTTAAAAATAGACTTAGTCTCGTGGATCACAATTTTGGTGGGTTTAAATACACAATCCTCAAACCAAGTGTCCATCATAATTTTGGGAAGATTTAGTGTTTTTAATATTAATTGATAATGACAATACCACAAAACAAACAGAGTTTCATTCAGGGGTGTTTTCGTGTGGTATGGTCAAGATCGTAATTTCCCCGCACGAAATATCTATACGCAAACATGTGTTCTGCACACAAAAAATAAATAAAAAAGAAGATTTAATAATTACATTTATTTGGTAAACAAAAGTAAATCGATTTTGGGGCAAGATGTATATAAGGTTAGGTTATTTTTTTTTTAAATTATTATGGATTTATATTGCCAAATCAAATAGAAGGCTAACTCTAAACTTATTCGATTTCATTTTTTATGTTCTAGTAATATGTATTTTACTTTACAAATTTTTAACATATGAATTTAAAGTTACAATAATTTTTAAGATATTTTTTAATACTCCCATCGTCCACGATAATTGATCCTGTTTTTATGTACGTGGTTTAATGCAATATGTTGGAGGATATTATGTGATATTGTAAAGTTCGTTTAGAAATTTAAAAATTGTATATGAAAAGTATATAAACATATTTTGTATTTATAATTTTTAAATTTGTAAACGGATCTCACAATGTTCTATAAGTCATATATGGTGATTATAAAATAGAGATACTAAAAATGATATAGATGATGATATTATTCAAACTCTGGGGCTAGGGGTGGAGCAAATATCGAAAATAATCGGTATACCGGAATATTTTCGGTATACCGAAAATATTTCGGTATCTCGGTATATACCATTTAGGTAATTTAATATTAAAATTTATTTTTATTTAATTAAAATTATACTTCAATTATTTCGGTATGAACCGGTATGAGCGGTATACCGACATAGTGGGTATTTCGGTATGAACCGGTATTTCGGTATAGATCGGTATATATCGAAATATCAGTACGGTATACCGAAATTTTTGGTACGGTATGCGGTATGCATTTTTGGTATACTGATATTTCGATATACCGAAATCCGGTATACCGAAAATTTTGATACGGTATCGGTATGCAAAAATGCATACAAAAAATTTTGATACGATATGGGCGATACGGTACGGTATGGTACGGTATGCCACCCTATCTGGGGCCATGGTTAAAAAAAAAAAAAAGAGGTGACAAAAACAAGAATACAAGAGAGGTGGGGTTGGGGGGTGACATAGGTTGAATGAATGAAAATGAAATGATAATTAGTGTAGCTAATAAAGGTAATTGAGTAATAAGTCATCCATCTAGTGTTGGTGCTGTCTATTTCCATTAGTGGGTAGTGTAGAGAGAGAGAGAAAGGAAAGGGGGGAGGAGAGAGAAAGGGGGGGGGGGGGGATTGCTTTTCGATTTGGTTAACGTCGGAAAGTTGCGTAAGAAAGAGATGGTTCTTTAATTTCCTTTTTTCTTTAAGTTTGAAAATTAATCTAAATGTTCTTTAACAAGAGCCAATGGGAAAACAAGGTAAAGACAGAGGGCAGAGGGGAAGTTAGAGAGAGATAGATTTGGAGGGTCAGAGAGAGAGAGAGAAAATAAAAGCGTACAAATATATAGATACAATAATAGATACACAAATATAGAGCTTAAAGAAAAGAGAATGGTTAAATGGAACACCCACAGCAGACATATATAAATAGAAAGAGTTTTAGAAAACCATACCTCAAGTATTTATGACTTGATTGAACAACATAACATTTTAAATAATTTCAATTAGAAAAAGGGCTCTCCCTCCCTATTCTAGCCCCTTCCTTCCTTTCTTTCTTTTTGTATATTATGCAAGTTGGGTTGCCTATTTGAGTGAATGAAAGAGAGAGAAAGCTTAGAGAGAGAGAGAAAGCTTAGAGAGAGAGAGAGAGAGAGAGAGAGAAAGTAGAGAGAGAGAGGGGGTGCTTTCGGCTAAGCCTTGAAAAACTGGCCTCGTCTATGCAGTATTGAGGGAGGTAGCTAGGGATATTTAGACAAGAGAGATCTAAGACTACAGTTGGGTGTGGGAATTTACAGCATTTTTGTGATAACAAAATTAAAAAAAATTAAATTTTTTTTTAGGAAGGCTATAGTCATAGGCTCTTTATGTTCTTTCAATAGACCACATACAGTTCTATGGAAGAAGCATTATTAGTAATTTTTTAGCTTGTAGACAGCCCAAGGGAATATCTATAATCTACTATCTAATATTCCACAGCTACTGTGGGAGAGAGAGAGAAGAGAGAGAGAGAGTTTGGTTTCCTTTTTCTCTCTCTTGTTTTGCCTTATTTGCTCTTATCTCCCAATTTTTGAAGTGAGAGAAATGTGGGATCTCAACGATTCGCCGGATCAGAGGAGGGGCGAGGAATCGGAGGGCTGCTCCGACGAGAAAGGAAAGCGGGTCGGATCCATGTCCAATTCGAGCTCGTCGGCGGTGGTGATGGAGGACGCCTCGGAGGACGAGGACGCCGCCGAGAGGGGCGGCGGCAAGAAGCGGAGCAGCAAGATATTCGGCTTCTCCGTCGCCCACGGCTGCGACGACGATGGCCCTTGCTCGTCGCCGGTGACGCGGCAGTTTTTCCCGGTGGACGAGTCGGAAATGATGGCCGACGGGGGACCACCCAATTTTCCCCGGGCCCACTGGGTTGGAGTCAAATTCTGCCAGTCGGAGCCGCAAGGCGGCTCCGCCGCCGCCGCCGCCGCCGGAAGACACGTGGCGGAGGTGCCGCAGCCTCTGAAGAAGAGCCGCCGCGGGCCGAGGTCGCGGAGCTCCCAGTACCGCGGCGTGACGTTCTACCGCCGCACCGGCCGTTGGGAGTCGCACATATGGTACGTAAAATTAATCCCAAAATCGTGCTTTTCCGTTCGCTAATAACAATTAATCACTTTTGCAAAATCGCTTTTTGTGAATCAGGGATTGCGGAAAGCAAGTGTACCTAGGTTTGTCCATTTCAATTTTTCAAAATTCTCATTTATTTTCACAATTAATCAAATATAGTCTCTAAATTCCGTCCTCGTAGGTGGATTCGACACCGCCCACGCCGCCGCCCGGTAAGCCCGAACCGGTTGGATTCATCTATTCCACTTTTCGCAGGAACAAAATATTAAAAGAAATATTAATTCGCAGGGCATACGACAGAGCAGCCATTAAATTCCGAGGGGTGGAAGCAGACATAAACTTCAGCTTGGAGGATTACGAAGACGACTTAAAACAGGTAGGTCACTTGATGAGAGAGAGAGAGAGAGAGAGAGAGAGAGTTATCTTGTACAGTAGATTCCTTACCTTGAACAGTAATACTTTTGAATTAAACTAGTAGTAACATTAAATAGGATTAATGATATCATATGTATGGTTAATACTGAACAGATGAGCAATTTAACCAAGGAAGAATTTGTGCATGTACTGCGTCGACAAAGCACAGGCTTTCCAAGAGGGAGCTCCAAGTATAGGGGCGTGACTTTGCACAAATGTGGTAGATGGGAGGCAAGAATGGGCCAATTTCTAGGCAAAAAGTAACACTTATTATTTTTATCTATCTCGATTTAATCACGTACGATCATTATCCATATATATATAATTAATCCCGATTGTTATTGGATTAATTAGGTACGTGTATTTGGGGCTGTTCGATACTGAAGTCGAAGCAGCCAGGTAGGTTTGATGATATAAATATATGAAATGAATGATACTTTAAGGATTATTATTGAAGGTGAATTATTTTGGTGTTGTACTACTAGGGCCTATGATAAAGCCGCCATAAAATGCAATGGTAAGGAAGCTGTTACCAATTTTGACCCGAGCATTTATGAAGACGAGCTTAAATCTGCAGGTATATACCAACTATTTTTATATTATTTATCGAAATTATATCTCTATTATGATTAGAAATTATTAATGTTTTTGCCTGTCAGAGTCCTCCAACAATGCAGCTGACCATAATTTGGACTTGAGTTTGGGAAATTCATCAGCTTCTCAGCAGCATTCTTTGCCAATGCAATATGAAGTTGATCACTGGAGATTCAGACCTGAGGTATATCTATATTCCTAATTTTTTATTGGTTTAGTCTTGTATGCACCGTGTAACTCTGGTTTATTTTTAAAAAGTTACACAAAATACTACTAAAAAATTATACATGTTACTACTGAAAAGTGTATTTTAATAGTGTAATTTTTCAATAATAAATTGTGCAACTTTTTAAAAATACACTTGAATTGCACGGTGCACAAGAGACTTACTCTTTCTTATTATTTTGTCTATTCTATTATTTTGTCTATTCAGAATCTAAAAATAAGAAATTCTATCAATTTGAAAATCGAAAAATAGAAACCATCAATTTAGGACACATGAATATTAAGACTGTTTGTTATCTTATTAGTATGAAAAAAAACCGTTAATTGGTAGATAATTAGAAAATATTAGATGTCAAACATGATTTATATAAGTATGAATTATAAATTACTACTTTCCTTAGTGTGTTGAATTACAATTTCTATTTTTCAAATTGTTAATCGATTAAATAAATTTAGATTCTAATGATTAATGAAACTACTATTACTATTATTATAATTATTATTTCAAGTTTTGATTAATGAAATAAATACGAATAATATATTAACAATGAATTTATCAGCAAAGAGATGGTCACATTGAAACAGAAACACTGCAACTTCTGAGCCAAGCACATCTCCATTCTCCTGGATCAATGAAGGCTGCCAACGAGGCTCAGCGTTTGAGGAAAATCAACGAACCCCACATGCTTCAAATGTTCAACAGATCGCCATTTCACTCCCACACCTACCAAGTAATTTTTTTTTTACATATATTCTATTGTTCAATTTTTCGTTTCAAAACATTTAACTATTTCACTTTAGTCTCAACATTAAAAAACTTAGCGTATTGATACAATAATAAATACACTATTTTCAAATAGGTAAATAATGCAAAAAAATAACTCTATTATTCAACTTGTATTTTCATTATTATACAAAAATTTTGTATATATTTGAAAATACTGCATTACTTTTGTACCAGAATGTAATTATTCCGAATCAAAATTGAACTGATTTATTTGGAATTAAAAATTGTTGGGGGACAAAAATAAATTTCGAATTAAAACGAAATTAATTAATAGTAAAAAATTGGGACAGATTCATCATCAAAATCCGGGAGGTGGCATTGGAGAATCGAGAAGCAATAATCAAGCAAGTGATTTACAGCAATGGCAGCCTCAAATGTATGCTAATGCTGCAGCATCATCAGGATTCCCATCTCAGCCGCAGACGACGTCGTTCATCAGATCATCGCCCCAAAACTGGTTGCACAAAAATGGGATCCATCCACTCATCAGACCCTCATGAATTATTTAATTGATCCATCATCAAATTGTTATATTTTTATGCTACCTATTATACAATTTTTTCCCCTATTATTATGGAATTAAAAAAAATATATCTAGAGAAATTATAAATTCCATCGGGTTTTATTTTCTGTCTGTTGATTGAATAGATGCATGCTAGAAATTATTACAAGTGAGAGCTTCCTAAACATCAATACACAAAATAGAATATAAATTTTTAGTAGTTACAAATGAAGATAAATGATTACAACTAGGAACTAGAATTTTATATTATTTAATTTTGTCACTAACCAAATTAGAGGTGAATGGTACATATCACATCTACTTTAATTTGATTTTACACACAAATACGAACACGTCTCTCTCTATTTGTTTCTACTGCATTTAAATCACATGCATATACACACAGATAAAAAAATTCAACTCATCTCTATGGAGACGGTACAACGATGGCTCATAACCCAGCACAAGTGCGGGTGTAGAAATTATTCTCATAAGCCCCGATGACAAGTGTTTCACAAATTAATGCAATCAACTTTTATTTTCTTGCAACTAATAATGAAGCCGAATACAAAGCACTCGTAGGAAATGTTGAATTAGCAATTGTCATTGAAGCCCGACGAGTTTATATAATTATGGATTATATCCTTGTAGTCAACCAGCTAAAAGGAGAACATGAAGCTCGAGGAGAAAGATAGTGAAATACCAAGAGCTAATCGTAAGTTTTTGTAAAAAGTTAGACCATAACTACATTGAGCAAATCCCACGAGAGCAAAGTTCCTAAGCTGATGCCTTGTCAAAGTTGGCCCAACTGACCTCTCGTATATTCAACACAAAAAGCTCGTGGGATTTTTTATTTCGAAAAAAGCAGTTGAGACTATCAATAAAAAAGAGTTATGTGGATGACTCCCATCATCTACTACCTCAAGACGTGGATACTCCCTGATGATAAGATCAAAGGTTATCAGCTTCAACTTCGAGCAATAAGGTAGACCCTAATCGATGATTGTATGTACAAGTGAAATTTCTTCTTGCCGTTATTAAAATGAATGATATATGAGCAAGGCCAAAAAATATTGGCCAAAATATACGATGGTGTATGTGGGAATCATACTGGGGGCCAAGTCCTCATCTGCAAGACGGAGAGCTAAGGTTATTACTAGAAAACGCTAAGGAAAAATGTCATTGCTTATTGTTGATGTTAGCTTAATGTTGTGCAATATGTTGCAATATTGTTTGACAATATTAGAATTTGCCCTTTACTCCTAAACAGTAACTCCAATTATTAGATGTTGTCTTTCAATGTTTAAACATGCAGGTTGATGACCAAGTTCGAAAAAGGTCAGACGGTTGTATTTTTAGAGTGAGGAATTGAAGACATCATGGGCGGTTACAAAGCTAGTGGAGCTTAGTGGAAAGGAAGACTCTAGATCTCTCTACTTTGATCTGGAGAATGCTGAACTTGCATCTCACATTGCCTACAAACAGAGGATGCATGAAAAACACATATTAAGAAGGAAAAATACGATCAAGCCACGATACCACGCGTCTAGGTCTAGGGTTTCTTTCTTCACGTTGTTTGATAGCTTACGCGCTTCACAACAGTATTGTTTAATAGCTTTCACGCTTTGAAATACACAACCTTCTATAGAGCTATAAATATCCTATTGATAGATTAGACATACAACTTCATAGATTGTATTTAAAGCGTATGTTCGCTCGTGTAGATCTCATGTGTCAAATCTGATTGTTTATTTTGTAATCACTATTCTTATTAGTGAAGTTTTGTCCTGCTGAACTCATGCACTGTTTATAGTGTATGAAAAGATTGAATTCCGTTTGCAGTTTCTGTTTAAGTTTTCCGCTACTTTAATATTGTCTAAAATGTTCTAATATTGACAACATTTTACAAAATATAATGAACACTTACGCACCCAAGACATTATGGGAATGTGTGGTTTAGAGAGGTCAATGTGATGTTTACTCCTAAGGTAATTAATAAGTTGTTGAGAACTAAGTCTATGATAGAACCTACTGTTGACAACATGGATGATGTCATAGGTGTGCTCAATGGTGGACAAATAGATACATGGAAAAATAAAATATCTTCTGCAAAACTGACAAGTCTTTACTTTGTGTTACATAAGTTATGTGTGTACAATTGGTTACCTTCTTCAAATACTACAATGCTGACAAGGGAACAAGCTGCTTTTATGTTTAAGATTGACCATCTTAAGAAATTCAACCTAGGATAGACCATATTCAATAATGTTCTATCATATGTTGGAGATATTCAAGTAAAAAAGAGTTGTTATCATATCCAAGTTTGATCTTCAAATTGCTTGAAGATAAGGAATTTGAAAGGGATCCAAGAGAAGAGACTATAAGCAGTTTTACAACAAGTTTTTGGGATTTCAAGTGTACTTGTATCTTGTCCAAGGGTAATTGATTTACCATATCAGAATCCAGATCAACCTCCAAGAGAATATGTTCCTTCAAATGTCGCTCTAAATGCCAATATTGATCCTAATTATTCTATAACTTCTTTAACTTTGCCTTCTGCTTATACAATTTCTCAGATTAATGCTTTATAGAAGAATATTATCAGTATTGAACTCACTCTCTCCGAGATGAAAGATCAAAAGAAGAAGTTGAAGGAGCTTCTTTCTACTCCAACAGGGGGAGTAGATGCTGCTGATGTTGGTGATAATGCTGATGCTGTTGAGGAGAAGGCAGAAAATGAAGCTGGTCAGAGAAGGAGTGGAGTAGTTCTAGAGGAGATTGTTGATCCTGTTGATCAAGTAGCTGATGTTGCTGTCCAGAATGTTAAGGAAAATGTGGCCACAGTTGCTGCCGCACCAGAGGCACAGTAATGGATGAAGAGCACATTCTGAGGGGGAGATTTAAGTTTGAAAAATTGTGGATGTCTGAACAATAGTTTCTAGGATTTATATTTCTGTTTTTTTGCCTAAGCACAATGTTTTGGTGCTTAGTGATACAATTTAAAATTTTATGTTCGATTTTGGTTAGCAATGATATGTCATTTGCTTGATGTTGATTTGCATTATTCTATTATTAACACATTTCTATATGTTCCAGCATCAGGTCTGTTGTAGTAGAAAGGCCAAATTGGGGGAGAATAATGATGTTAGCATAATGTTATGGAATATGTAATAACATTATTTGGCAACATCAGAATTTGTCCTTTACATCTAAATACTAACTTCGGTTATTAGATGTTGTCGTTTAATGTTTAAATATACAGGTTGAAGACCAAGTCCGAAAAAGGTTAGACGGTTGCATTTTTAGAGTAAGGAGTTGAAGACATCATGGGCGGTTACAAAGTTAGTGGAGCTTAGTTGAAATAAAGACTCTAGATCTCTCTACCGTGGTCTGGAAAATGCTGAACTTGCATCTCATGTTGCCTATAAATAGAGGATGCATGGGAAGCACAAATTAAGAAGGAAAAACATGATCAACCCACGATACCATGCGTCTAAGTGTAAGGTTTCTTTCTTCACGTTGTTTGATAGTGTTGATAAAAGGTTCTAAGCTTGAGGATTAGAGAATAACCAAAGTATAAACAAGCTGGAATGAGTAAGCTGCTCGCCCACATGCTCGCCCACATGCTCGCCCAGGTGCTTGCCCACATGCTCACTAGAGCTCAGAGGTGTCGAAGTAACAAGCCTACATGACCAATCCCCAGTTGCTCGCCTCAATGCTCGCTGGACTGCTCGCCACTTGATCGCCTGAAGCTCCAAATATGACAAAGCAACAAGCCCATGAAGCCAAGACTAGGCTGCTCGCCTTCCTGCTCGCCCAGCTAGTCGCCTATGTGCTCGCCCTCAGCCTGGATATGGCAAAGCAGCAAGCCAAGAAGATAAGGCTACGGTGCTCGCTCATTTGTTCGCACCTTTGCTCGCCCCAATGCTCATCTCTTCCTCGTAGGAAAGAAGACACGAGATGTCTAAGGAACCTGTAAGGAGGGTTCGGATCATTTAGGCTAGAGTTAATGGGGTGGAACATCCAGGGAGTGACAAGTGGAGGACACTTGTCACAACCAGAAGCCATATGGCTTAAGTGGGCGCCACCTCACCATTAAAAAGGGTATAAATATGTAAAAACATCTCATTTGTGGGGGATCTGATTTCCAAAATACCAGAGATACATTACACAATTTCTCTCTCTACATTTTAACTACTAAATCATATTATAAATCCCATTAATATCTTTTGATTATTGTTTGAGTGATTTCATAAGTATAATTAGCCACATAAATCCTACAGTTATATAAATTGCTCAACAATTTGGCGCTAGAAGGAGGGGGGTCCAAACCTCTGTTGATCAAAGAATTCGGTAATTATTCTTCGTTTCCTCAAGAACGCCAAGAACACCATTTGAATTTTGGTAAATTCTATAGAATATCTTCAATTGTGAGTACTTTTGAGAACAATTTTTATTCTAAAATATACAATCTAGAAAAGATTTCTTAGGAATTTATCCCCAAAACCCAAAATTTTTACTAAAAAAAAAATGACGAGACGCACATATGATGACTCCCATGACGAATCCCGCACCACCTCGATGAGCCGAAGGTGGAAAGGAAAGGGACCATCCGGACGCCGCCAGACGGAACAAGCCCGGACCCAGGCGTTAATGGCGGCTCCGGAGAGACCCCAGATTGAAGCCACAATTGAATCAATGGTTCGGACTCCCGATGACATTGAGAGGGCAATGGCTACCCTCAAACAGATGCAAAGACAACAGCTTGTGGTGGCTCGTCAACCAGTGGTTCAAGTTGCCCAGACTGAGATGAGACATGAGACCCGAACAAGCTACCACGCTCAGGAGGAAGAAGCTAGTAGTGGACTTGTCGTGCCAAAAAACTCAAGAGGCAAACAGAGAATGTCTGATCGCCTGGACCACAACCCCAATGCTCAAACCAGCGACCAGCTGGGCGAGCAGAGGGGCGACCAGCTGGCCGAATAGATGATCAACCTGAGCGTCTTGATGGGTCACAAGGTGATAGACACAGTAACCAAAGCCATCACTCAGAGGGTAGAAGATCAGAGCATTTGCACCATCAAGAGCCTTGCGAGTCTGATGCTCGGCATCAATGCAGGCCTGTACAAGAAAGATTGAGGAGGCGGGCGTCCGAGAGGTTAGGCCCAAATGCCGCGAGTAACCTCCAAAGACCACAGCGAGAGATCGCCCGAAGTGAGGACTGCCGGGGGCAGCACGTCATCATGAGGTGCACCCGAAATAGCCTCGAGGAGGGGGATCATCCCGGGGGTCGTCGGTCCTAGAAATAGAAAAGTTGAAGAAAGTTGTGGAAGACTTGCAACACCAGGTGGCCATCAAAGACAAGGTTGAGACGTACACGTCACTCCCAATTTCACCATTGTCATCAGTCATCCTTACAGCACCCATCCAGAAGAAGATACAGTTTCCCTCAATAGTGTTGTACGAGGGAGAGTCTGACCCCAAGGTTCATATCTCAAAATATACTAATTACATGATCTCAATGGGGGCATCAGACGCGACGCAATGCCGAAATTTTCCCTTAACCCTTGGAGACCGTGCACACAGATGGTTCTCAGCTTTGACACCCGGATCAATTCAATCGTTCAGACAGTTGACCCGGGAATTCCTATCCCACTTTTCAGGATTCGGAACATATTTGACACAAAAGCATAGGCTGGCCAATATTTCACAAGGGGCTGAGGAGACCGATCAACAATACTTAGAACGCTTAGACAAGATCCTTTTAGAAGGTGAGTAGGTCAGCGATGACACAAAGGTTGTGGCGATCATGGCAGGACTGCGTAAAGGAGCGGACTTATGGAAAGAGATGCATCTAGCTTGTCCTAGTACATACGCCGAGTTCCTCCACAAAGCCGGGGTATATGTTGCAATGCAAGAAGCAATGGCCAAACAGTTGGGTTCAGAGGCTGATGACAAGAGAATGGGAAAAAGCCCAGTGGTAGTGGTTACAAAGCCCCGAAAAATTTAAAATCATTTGGAGACACGGCGGAATACAAAGAAAAACTAAACCAAGTGTTAACTACCACGATTGACCACGTCTTCACAGCTGTGAAAGACCAGGACATGTTAGCCGCACCCCGGAGGATCAGGCAAGATCGAAGCAAGCTAAACCCAAATAAGTTTTGTGCATATCATCAGAGTATCGGACACTTCACCAGTGAGTGCCGGGACCTTCTGAAATAATTATGGAAATTTTACGAAGAAGGGAAACTTGCCGAATTCGTCAAAAAAGTTCCGGGGAAAAGGCAGCGTCAGCCAAGACAAGAGGCCCCAGATGATGAAGGTAGTGATGAGGAAGAGAGGGCCCCAAACAGACAAGTAAGGAGAGGTCCACCAGCAAGGCCGACACATCTGGAACCTAACCGAGAGATCCTTGTAATTGAAGAGATTGGTTCGGCGGGAGGAATGGTGGATGGCCATCCCACATCAGAAAGACAAAAGAAAGCAGAAATTCAAGCGGTCAATCAAGTGCAGGAGACGGGGTCCGGATCAAAGCATCAGCTAAGCTGACTGCAGACCTGATTTTCTCACAAGCAGATCTCGAAGGGGTCCTCACACCGCACAACGACTCTCTGGTTATTAGCGCCAATATCATGAACACGAGGGTACACCGACTGTTAGTGGATACTGGGGCCTACACAAACATCCTGTTCAAGAAGACATTAGACTAGTTAGGAGATTACGAATCCTATATAGAAGATTGTAATCACAAAATAGTGGGATTCGGAGAGGCTGTGATCGTCCCACTAGGTGTAATAAGATTGCTTGTAGAACTTGTAGCGCTAGAGGACCCAGAAAGAGGATGACTAGGTTGCTAGATTTTTTAGTCGTAGATCAACCGTCCACCTATAACGGGTTCCTCGGCCGCCCTTTCATTTCTGAATTTAAAGCCGCATGTTCTACTTACTATTATTGTATCAAATTCCCAACTCTTAAGGGTGCAGGTACGGTAAAAGGGGATCAGAAGAAGGCACGGGAATGCCTACTAACTCTGAAGAAGCCTGTTACTCAGGTGTTGGTGTTTGAAGATTTGATATCACAACCATCCCCGGATGAGCCGAGCGGTTTAGATGATGTCTCAATAGACACCGAAATGATGGAAGTGGATCAAACACCGGAGGACATGGAGATAGATAATGCACTCCAGCAAGACCAGCCGGATGGGGAGCAAACGGTAAATAACCCGGAGGTTCAAGATCAAAACCCCACAACCATAGTCGGAATGAGTGGTGACATGGAACCAACACCTAAAGGTCAGACGGTTGTACCGGAGGACATCGAGCCTCGATTGGGCTATGAACCAACCCTGGAAGGAATAGATATGCACCTCGAAGGACCAATTGATGATCCTAGGTGGAAGGACAAGAAGCGATTCGCTACACCAGTTGAGGAGCTCAGGTCCATACAAGTTGACCCAAATAAATAAGATTTAGAACTCTTTATTGGGTCGGAGTTGGAGGAGCCTTATAGAAGCCGGATGGAGGAATTCCTTCGGGCTAATCTAGATGTGTTTTCGTGGTCGCATGAAGATATGACGGGCATACCAGTAGAGCATGCTTGCCATCGTCTCAGCATCGATCCCACAAAGAGGCCCGTCCGTCAAAAGAGAAGAAAATATGAACCAGATAAGTATGAAGCCCTAACCGGTGAGGTGAAGAAGCTCTTAGACAATAAACTCATAAAGGAAGCACTATGTCCTCAATGGGTGGTGAACCCTGTCCTAGTCAAGAAGCCGAATGGAACGTGGAGGCTATGTATAGACTTCACAGACCTTAATGCCGCATGTCCAAAGGATAACTTTCCTTTGCCCCACATCGACCAGCTGGTAGACAATACGGCAGGGCATGAACTAATGACGTTTATGGATGCCTTTGCGGGTTACCATCAAATTGCCATGCATCCCGATGATCAAGAACATACAGCCTTCTAAACAAACAAAAATTTATTTTGTTGGAAGAGGATGCCCTTCGGGTTAATCAATGCCGGCGCCACATATCAAAGATTAGTCAACAAGATGTTCGACCAACACCTTGGTGACACAATGGAGGTATATGTTGATGACATTGTAGTGAAGAGTCTTAGAAAAGAGGACCATCTGGAGCACCTCAAGCAAGCGTTTGACATCATGAGAGAGTATAACATGAAACTTAACCCGAAGAAGAGCAGCTTTGGAGTACAATCCGGCAAGTTCTTTGGACATCTCATGAGTCAACGGGGCATAGAAGTCAACCCTTCACAAGTCAAATGTATCCTGGATATGGGACCACCGAAGGACGTACCGGTAGTTCAAAGACTTACCGGATGTCTCGCGGCACTAAACAGATTCATATACAGATCCAGAGATAAGAATAGACCCTTTTTCGAGTCTATCAAAGGTAAAGGCATCTGCAAAAGAACCGGGAAGACCAATTACGTGTGGACGGATGCTTGCCAAAAGGCATTTGAGGATATAAAAAGTTACCTCAGCAATCCCCAAATCCTGTCAAAACTGGTGCCGGGGGAAAAGTTGTATTTATACCTGGCGGCATCAGAGGTAGCCATAAGCTCGGCCATGGTGCGTGCGGAGGGCAAGACACATCTGCCAATATATTATGTCAGCCAAGTGCTACATGAGGCGGAGCTACGATACTCCCCAATGGAGAAGTTGGCATATGCATTGGTGATGAGCGTGCGGAAGCTCCGACCATACTTCTTCGATCATCAAGTGGAAGTTTTAACAACTTTCCCCTTGAGGCAAGTCTTACATAGACCAGACACAACCGGACGATTGTTAAAATGGTCACTAGAGGTCAGCCAGTATGGTATAACGTACGCACCCCGAACAATGATTAAAGGGCAGGCTCTAACAAACTTCATAGTAGAGATAACCTACCCTCAAGATCCGACGAGGGGGCGTATTTACCCATGGCACCTTTACGTAGACGGCTCAGCAACAAGTTCCGCTGCCGGAGCAGGTGTTGTACTAATAAGCCCCGACAAACAAGTATTCACCTCCGCAATAAGGTTTGATTTCCTAGCAACCAACAACGAAGCCGAATACGAAGCACTTATTGCAGGTTTTAGACTATCGTTAGCTGTGGGGGCAACCAGACTTCAGATTTTCAGAGATTCACAGCTAATCGTATCTCAAGTCCGAGGTGAGTACGAGGCAAAGGACCGACACATGATCGTCTATCAAAGGATCGTCGCACACCTAATATCAAAATTTGACCAAGTATACATTGAACAGATCCCCCGGCTAGAGAACACCCAAGCAGATGCTTTAGCCCGGTTAGCTACAAGCACCGGAGAATCAAGTATCTCAGAAGTGGTGGTCACAAAGCTAACTAATCCTTCAAAATTTGATTATGTTAATCAAGTGTTGAAGAGGGGGCAACAAATAGTCAACAGCCAGCAATTGATTATCGACGACTGGCGAACACCTATTAGCAAATACCTATCCAACGGAGAACAGCCGGGAGATCCATGGGAAGCACGGCGGATTGTGAAGCAAGCCGCAAGATACACGATGGTCGAAGGGCAGCTATATAAAAGAAGAATCTCACTCCCATTACTCAAATGCCTTTCCCCGGAAGAAGGTCGAAAGGTGTTAGAAGAAATCCATGAAGGGATATGTGGAGGCCACGCCGGGGGGCAAGCCTTGGCCTACAAAACTATTAGGCAAGGGTATTACTGGCCAACACTACGGAAGGATGCTATCAGATATGCTAAAAGATGCTTAAAGTGCCAACAGTTCGCTCCAAATATCCACACCCCGACACAAGAGTTGAAATCAGTATATAGTCCGTGGCCATTCGCTAAATGGGGTATCGACTTGATCGGCCCGTTCCCTCCCGGAAGAGGTGGAGTAAAATTTGTAGTGGTGTCCGTGGACTATTACACTAAGTGGGCCGAAGCTGAAGCACTAACGACCATAACCCAAGAGAAGATGATAAGCTTCATTTGGAAAAACCTGGTATGCAGATTTGGGTTACCACAGTCAATAGTCACAGATAACGGAAGGCAGTTCAATGGAAGTAAGTTAAGGGACTTCTGTTCATCATGGGACATCAAGAAGCATTACTCTACGCCGTATCATCCTCAGTCAAACGGACAAGTCGAAGCCGTGAATAAGATCTTGAAGCACATCCTGAAGATCCGGTTGGAAGAAAGAAAGGGCAGTTGGGCCGACGAGCTGCCAGAGGTCCTATGGACTTATAGGACATCCTATAGAACAAGTACCGGGGAAACACCATTCACAATGGCTTTCGGAGTTGAAGCAGTCATCCCAGTGGAGGTCCAACATCGGACATGGAGGATAATCAAATACAATGAAGAGACCAACGAAGATGATATGGCCGTTGAAAAAGATCTGATTGAAGAAACAAGAACCTCGGCGGAATTGAGGAATGCTGTCTATAAACGACGAGCCGAAAAGTACTACAATTCACAAGTAAAGAATAGAAAGTTCCAGATCGGCGATTTGGTGATGAGACGGATACTAACAGACCCAACATGAGTATTTGGTCCAAAATGGGAAGGTCCGTTCAAAGTAACAAAAAGTAGGCCAAATGGGACATACGACCTAGAGGACATGCAAGGCGACCCTTCGGCATACACGTGGAACGCGACGCATCTCAAGAAATTCTACCAGTAAAGACTTGTAAATTTTCTTTGAAAACCTTGCTCGCCCAACATGTATAGGGGCAAGCAGGTTCGTGCTAGATAAGGACAAGTCTGTAAAGTCATTATTATGTTGAATAAAGAGGAGGTATCCTTTCAAATTGGTGTATCAAAAAGATGTCTCAAGTTATAAGCTCTCAAGACTCACGAGTCCATAATAAAGGCAAGGTATTGAGACTAACCCTAAGGTTGTACCATTAAAAGGGAGTCCTTACCGATCAATAAGCCTACATCCAAAGAGATGAAAAATAAGGTGTGAATTTGTGATTCCGTAAAAAGGAAAAGTAAGACGAATCAATCAAAACACCGTACGTAAAAAATGAGCACTAAAATAACTGAGACATAAAACATTACTAGAAACACAAACAAACCCAGTAAAAAGGAAACTGCAAGTTCATTGATATCAAAAGGAAGTTCAAGTACAAGTGGAGCGCCTTCGAGGGCATAAGAAGTAAAAAGTTGCAAACAAAATGCAAAAGAAAAAACCCTAACTTTCTAATGATCGCCAGGCTGGTCGCCAGCGTGCTCGCCAGCCTGGGCGCCGTCCTGCCCACTAACCTGACCAGCCTGCTCGGCCGCTTGCTCGCCGAGCTGCTCGCCCGCCTGTCCACCGGCACCTGAAGGAGAAAGACCAGGGAGGACTTCGAATGGAGATAGACCCTCAGTGTCCACCATCGCATCGTCCTCAGCATTAATCTGAAGAGGAGGATAGTTTCCACTAATGATCTTAAGCGTTGGAGGCACAGCACTTAAATCAATTCCCATTTCCTCGAGATTCCCGATGTCCACTACTAAACCTTCCTTGAGAGGACGTTCAGTAAGAAAGTCAGTAAACTCCTTTTTCAAAGCCGTCCAGGGAACCTCGTTCTCACCAACGGCATGGTGATAGGCCCGCAGGTTCTCAGCGAAGGCATACACAAATCCGAAGTCAGAAGACTCAGCTCGGATATCAGCAACAGCCTCGGCAGTATAGCAATCTGTATGAGCAGCCTTGTGCTCCACCAACTGAGTCCGAGTAGCTTGAAGTTCTCTCTCTGGCTCAATAACCTTCCCACGAGCCACCCGACTCTCCTCCAACTGTGCCCGGACACTTGCTAGCTCTGCCCGGAGACCCTCGGCTTCAGCTCGGGCCCTCTCGGCACTTGCAATCGCCGATTGCTCGGCGTCCAGAGAAGCCTTAGCTTTAGCCTCAGATGTGGCAACCCTCTTCTTCATCTCATCCCTTTCCTTCCTCAGGGTGTCATTCAACACCGCATATGACTTCTCCAACGTCATAGCCTGCTCGATAGCACGCTGAGCGGTGATAAGAGCACCACTCGAGTGATGCATGGTTGTGCGGATATTGTCGGCCAACGACTGGTGCTGGATGATGGCATCTTGGGGTTGGGTCCAGTGGCGGACAGCGGACTCAACGGCTCCCCGAACTGAGCCTTTGAGCTCATTAAGAGACTTCGGGGGGACGGGCGAGTGCAAACTGGTGAACCAACGTACTGCGATGTTGATAACATGAAGGGTCATACCTGCTTAAAGGGCCATACAAGAAAATACTCAGAAATTTTAGCATAAAGTATAAAGATATTAGAGGTATGAGGGTCATACCCAGCTGCCCGTTCCTGGTCCCATCCCAGGTATGTGATGTCAGTTAACTGACCGATCGAGCGGATAGATGCGGGGGCAGTCGGGGTGCCAGCAGAAGTGGGAAGTGTGGACTCCGGAACCTCGGCCCGACCCGAACCACCCGAACTCGGAGGCCTTGTAACCCTTGCCCTCTTAGCAGCCTCGCTTTCACGCTCAACACGTGAACCGTCACCCCGTTGTAACCGTCGGCTACCACCACTCGGGGAGTCACTCGAAGCTTGCCGATCCTCGATACGAGAAGCTCGAGGAGGGGCAGTGGATCTTGTGCTTGGTCCGGTGCCGACACCCTTCTTCGCCTTGGCTGCCTGTTGAGCAGCTAGCACAACTGATGGGGGATCTCTTTTGGTCCTCGCCATTCCAAACCTTTGATTTAAGATCCTGAAGGAATGAGGGATGGCGATAGTGACCTCTGCAGCTGCGAGCATCAGAAAACATAAAGAGAGTTAGAAATTTTTTGTAAAATTTCAAAAATACAAGACGAAAGCTTATAAGGGCTATACCTGTGGGACTAGCAACTTGAGCTCGCAGATGGTGAGGAGTTGTGATCAACCCCGAGGCAATGCGACAACTGGATTTGTTCAAGTACTCGAAAGTCCTCTCCTTTTTATTCCGGCGGCAGACAAGAATATAGGTAAACTTGAATTCTTCAGACAAACTCGTCTTCTTCCAACGCTGAGGGATCAAGCCTGCAACACAAAGAACAAAGACATTAGGCACGATATCGAAAGACAGAATTTCAAGTACAAACAAGTCCTACGCTGCAACTCGCCAAACTCAGTCGGAGACATAATACGTCCACCGAATCCTTCATTATTATCCGGAGCACGCCAATCTCCTTCGATAAAGAAAAACTGCTCTTTCCAATCCCTCACTTTGTTGGGCAGTCCCTCAAGGATCTTCATATCAATCCTCGCCTTAAGGTAGTAGTAACCCTGGCCCTCCTCAGAGCACTTGCTAAGGCAGAGGGTGTAATTCACCTCTTGAGGAGTCAGGCGATCCTTGTACTTTTTCAAGGCAAAGACCGTGCAGAGTGATATCAAGTACGTCCAGGCGTTGGGTGTTAGTTGTGTGATCGCTAAACCCGTCGTCTCCAAAAAGTGCCCAATGAGAGGGTGAAGGGGTAACGTTACACCAGCAGCCAAAGTATGCATGTTTATGGCTGTTAAGCCTTCCGGGGGACGGTCAGCTCTTTCTTTCTCCCGAGGAGCATACATCGTAACGTCACAGGGAATGTGATACTCCCTCCGGATGTGGTCAAGATTATCCTCATCAATGGTACTCACTACAGTATTCGCCTTGTAGTTTGTACGGTCACCTTTTTCAAGTTCCCGATACTGTCGTGGAGGAGTCTGGAAATTCCCAGCGTATCGCTCGTAATATGCTCTCCAGTCGAACTCTTGCGCAACACCTTCAGGAATGGACCTCTCGGACATGTGCGGTTGAGGGAAGCTAACAGACTCGAACCACTCAGTGATAGAGTCGTCGCTATCATCACTACTGGAGAGCATCTCTACATCCTCGGTATCATTACCCTCAGGGCGAGCAGCGGGCTGCTCGACTGCTTGATTCTCCCAGCTGCTCGCCTCCCGTCTCCAAAAACCGATCAACTTCCTCAATCGCAGAATCGGATCCCGCCAGATGAATCGAGGATAAGCCCGCAATCGGACCACCTTCTTCCATATCTTCCACCATTGGTCGTTTGCTCGGGTTCCAGTGAGAAATGGTACGGCTTGAAGACGACGACATGATAAAGGAAAAAAAGAGAGAAGGAATTCGATCCTAGGAATGTGCTAACTATGGAGTTAGTAAATCCGCCGTCTTGATTCCAGTCGAAATTCGTCCCAAACAAGAAAATTCGGTGAACAAAAATAACATAAGGAATAAAAAAGAATAATGCAAAAAAGGATAAATAGAAAGAAAAAGATGGAGAAACTACCTTTGATCGAGACATCAAAATCATTCGTCGGAATAAGGGAAGTAAAGATCGCCGGAAAGCTTAAAGATTTTGGGCTGCCGGAAAATTCAGAGAGAAAGCAAGTAGAGAAGAGAATGAACAGTGAAGGAAGAACCCTATTTATACATTCGGGTTAAAGTGAAAGAGGGAAAATAATTTCAGCGACTTAATTGCAAAGTATTTTGAAAGGTTTTTCGAAGAGGCACGCCTTTTCGTGCGATTGATTGGCACGCGAAACGATGAGGTACCTCATATTCCGGAACGTCGCTCCGGTTGTCAAGAGAGCGAGCAAGAAAGGTGAGCACAAAGGCGAGCATAAAGGCGAACACCATGTTGCTCGCAGAGTTGCTCGCCCTACTGCTCGCTCAGTTGCTCGCCAACACATCAAGTTAACTCCAGCATATACTTTGATAAAGATAAATCAAATCAAAGTATATACTGAGGGGCAAATGTTGATAAAAGGTTCTAAGCTTGAGGATTAGAGAATAACCAAAGTATAAACAAGCAGGAATGAGTAAGCTGCTCGCCCACATGCTCGCCCAGGTGCTCGCCCACATGCTCACTAGAGCCTAGAGGTGTCGAAGTAACAAGCCTACATGCCCAATCCCCAGTTGCTCGCCTCAATGCTCGTTGGACTGCTCGCCACTTGATCGCCTGAAGCTCCGAATATGACGAAGCAACAAGCCCATGAAGCCAAGACTAGGCTGCTCGCCTTCCTGCTCGCCCAGCTGGTCGCCTACATGCTCGCCCTCAGCCTGGATATGGCAAAGCAGCAAGCCAAGAAGATAAGGCGCTACGGTGCTCGCCCATTTGTTCGCACCTTTGCTCGCCCCAATGCTCATCTCTTCCTCGAAGGAAAGAAGACACGAGATGTCTAAGGAACCTGTAAGGAGGGTTCAGATCATTTAGGCTAGAGTTAATGGGGTGGAACATCCAGGGAGTGATAAGTGGAGGACACTTGTCACCACCAGAAGCCATATGGCTTAAGTGGGCGCCACCTCACCCTTAAAAAGGGTATAAATATGTAAAAACATCTCATTTGTAGGGGATCTGAATTCCAAAATACCAGAGATACATTACACAATTTCTCTCTCTACATTTCAACTACTAAATCATATTATAAATCCCATTAATATCTTTTGATTATTGTTTGAGTGATTTCATAAGTATAATTAGCCACATAAATCCTACAGTTATATAAATTGCTCAACAGATAGTTTGTGCGCTTCACAATAATATTATTTAATAGCTTTGACGCTTTGCAGTACACAACCTTCTATAGAGTTAGAAATATCCTAGAGATAGGTTAGACATACAACTCCATAGATTGTATTTAAGGCGTATATTCGCTAGTGTAGATCTCATGTGTCAGATCTGATTGTTTATTTTGTAATCATTATTCTTATTAGTGAAATTTTGTCATGCAACACTTATATATTATTTATAGTGTATGAAAAGTTTTGAATTCCATTTGCAGTTTCTGCTGCTTAAGTGTTCCAACATTCTTAATAACATTCTGCAAAACAGAATGAACACTTACGCAACCATACTCTCACTTATGCCCAGTCGTGCCACGATTATCAAGTTACTGCACCAAACATAAATTATCACTAGAGTAGCTTAAAGTCTTTGTACAGTCCATGATCTTTTGCTCAATTGGGCATTGATCTCATTAGTCTCGTCCCAACGACTTCAAGAAATTTCAAGTTTGATGTGGTCACACTTGATAACTTTATCAAATGGGCATAGGCCGAACCTTTGGTCCACATCGGATAAACTCAGATAATTTTTTTTTTGGAAGACCAACATATGTTGCTTTGGTCAACGAAGTATAATCATCTCCAACAATGGTAGACAGTATGATGAACCCTGACCAGGGGGTCTTCAGGCAATAACCTACCAACAGGGCCCCCGATGGGACCTTATACTGGTTGCGATACGGGACATAAAGCATAGCACTGGGGTAGTAATCAAATGTTTAGAATGGGCTTCGAAGCATTTCGTATGCAACAAACGCATGCCGAGGTCACCCAAATCAGTATTAACACAGGTCAGCTACTAAAAAACTCAGCACTCAATGTGGGAGGGAGGGGCAATTATTGTAGGTCGAATTTTTAAGATCAACCCAAAGACCTTAAAGTCCAAAAAAAGTCAAATTATTTAGTCAAGGCTCATTAACCCAACTCGACGTGTCACCCATATCTTCATACTTGTAACAATCTAAAGATCTCATTAACGATAAACTGATAGTAAAAGATGACACGAGACGTCATCTCAATGATGAAGTTAACTGACAATCAGATATAAGAAAGATGATGACGATGATATATGCGACCTAACAACCTCACCTAACAAAAAAGGACAACCAATGGTAAGGAATCATGACACACACTTGCCTTGTCACTGTCTGACACAACGACGCGCCTTGTCCAATGTGATGTCATTGTATTAATCTAGAATTGTCCCAAGGACAAATTCCTTACGCTCTTGAATATTCCAAATCCCAGTGTACAACGCTGGGGGACCTAGTTACCCAGACTCATGCAAATCTATAATAGGGCCTCAAAGGCCCCAAATAAAAAATATACAACCTTCAAATTTAAGTCTGAACATAGCAAATCTCTTATTATTTTACAACTTTATGCATATTCGTCTAAAAGCGCCTCTACTCCTTAGATAAATATTTGTTTTGGTTCTCAAACAGTCATAATCTAGCTCTAAAACCACCAATCCTTTGAATCACTGCCAACATTAATAAAGATTTATCTAATTAAAATCATCATAATTTCATTTGAACAATATAAAATTGAAGGAGGGAGTATTAGTTATATATGATATTTAGTAATTTTATTAAAGTATATTAGTTGTTTCACTAGAAAGTGTTACTCCTTTCGTCTCATGAGAATTTTCATCATAAAATTTCACGTTTTTAAAGAAAATGTACTTTTTACATAAAGTAGTGATATACGGGTAAAATGTATATAGTTATGTGAGTTTCCACAGAAGTCGATGTTTCCTTTTTAGTAATTTGCAAATTCTTGTGAAACATTAAAATAAAAAAAGTATACAAAATTTTGTGGGATAGAAAGAATAATTATTTTACTAAAAAGTATCAGATGTAAATCAGTTTCACTGTTATTTTTATGGGAAAATACACTTTTTTATCCTTTAAGTTTTGTTGACTTTGAATTTCGTCTTCTTATCTTTTGAATTTAGTCCCGTACAAAAAGATGACTTTTTCGTCCTATGACCTGCTGCTACAGGTCACTTAACAAGTTATATGCTGATGTGTTATTTTATTTTATATTATTATGCTAAAATTATACTTAGAAGTCTCTGATTGGTATAAGTTAATATTTGACCATTTAAATTGAAAATTCATTAAAATTGAACATAAAAAAAAACTCTTTTTATTAATAATTTTCAATATTTTGTGGGAATTCAAATTGATTCTCCTATTAAAAAAATCTAATATCAAATCTCACTCAAAAGAAAATAAAAAAAATAAAAAATTAAAATTTTATTATAAATATAAAGTAAAATCTAATTTCAAATCTCATCCACAAGAAATCTAAAAAAAATTAAATTTAAAATTCTATTATAAATTTAAAATAATATCATAATTTGTATATTAATTAGAGAAATCTAAATAAAATTTTAAAAATAATTAAATCTAATTTTACAAACAAATAAAAATTTCAAAAATAAATTCCAAATGAATTTAGGGCTAAAAATTTTTGAGCTCATATCAAATTCGGGAAAACTGGTACTCATATGAAATGACATCAAATAAATAATTAATTATTAATTAAGTTAATCTTACCATTTTGGTCCGTCCATTGTATGTTGCTCATTTGCTTTTTTATCTTTTTTGAAATCTACTATTCATTTCTTTATTATTATTTTCAATACTTTTTACACTATTTCCATTACTTTTTCACTTTATTTCATCACATCACTTATACTTTTTCATTTTCTTTCATCACATCATATATACTTTTTTACTTTTACCTTAATCTGGGTGCTCAAAATCAATGGGCAACTTATATCGGGACGGAGGGAGTAGTAGACAATATTTATATTAATGTAGTTTACTATAAATATGTTTGCTTTAAATTTGTCTTTTTATTGTAATTTTAATTTGAATATATGAATAATTGTATGCTATAATAATTTCTAAAATTTAAAGTTAAATTTTTTTTTTTTAATTTTTTTTTTTTTGCATTATCGATCAACAAAATATCCCGTAAAACTAAAGTTTGCAATATTTTTTGTAATAACGATATTTTCATATTTGCATGACACAAATGGGTGAATTACTAGACATAAATAACCCTTTATTTCAGCTCTTTAATCACGACCAATATTCATATATAATTGATCCCGATTAATTAATTGAATATCGATTTAGGTACGTATTGAACGATTAGGTTTGATGATATAAATACATGAAATGAATGTTACTTTAAGGATTACTATTGAAGGTGAATTATTTTGGTGATGTACTATATTAGGGCCTATTATAAAGCCGCCATAAAATGCCTGCCCAATTTTGACCCAAGCATTTATGATGACGAGCTTATATTAAACATATTTAAGTAAATATCACTTTGATATTTTTTGCTATTTTTAGAATAACACAAAAAAATTTATAAATAAATTTTATATTATGAAACTTATTACTATAATATACTACCTCCGTCCCGGAACTACTTTCATAGTAGTCCCGGGCACGTGAAATAAGGAAAAGTAAGTATGTGAGTGTAAAGTTAAATAATAAAATAAGAAAAAATGTGTTTTGTTGACTTTTGTGAGTGAAAAAAGTTTTCTTTTTAGGTGTGTGAAAGAAGAGTTGGGGCGTCCAAATAAGGAAAGTGTGAAAGTAGTTTTGGGACGGAGGGAATATATTTTTTTGGGGCAAAAACTTTCATTGTTGGGGTATAAAAAAAAACTTATATTAATTCAAATATTTACTCGTGTCAATATAGAGATAGTAACTTACCACTCATGGTATAAACAAGAAAATACCTAGAACATAGAATATGTCTCAAGTCTATTACAATAACACTTAAGATTTAACTCTCAATCTAAGTAAATGATAGATGATTTAATTTTTTGATGTGCAGACAACCAACTCCATACTTGTGATTTTATAAGTTCGGGCAACAGTAGGTGCATCGATTTTTTTTTGTTCCGGAAGATAATCATGTTCCTCAATTTACACAATATCCATATGACACATTCCAAATACATACAATGAGATGTCCATTCTTTCCTTTGAGTAGTCCACTAAAAGAAGTAAACTACTCACCGGCTTAAATGGTAATATCATTTCAAAATCAAGCCACGTAACACATTCAATCCAAAAGCTAAAAGAGAATGAGCATTCAAATAGAACATGTCTAACAAATTCTTTGTGATTGCCACAAAGGCCACAATGTCGATCAGTATAGTTTGGGAGCGCTCTTCTGTTGTGCAACTTTGTGGATGTCAGAATACGTTCCCATAACACTCGTCAAGCATGGGTTTAAATCTTTGATGGAATGAGTTTGTTCCACACATTCTTGAATTCTTCTTTCTCCTAGTCTTCATCCGGATACGACAAGATGTATCTATTGATATCATTAATTGTACTCATTTTTGCTATATGCATTTTACACTATGGTATCAGTAAATAAATTTAATGGTATCGATGTGTACATCTTGTCATATAAATTTCTTAGTATGAACAAGTTTCACATAATATTGCTCTTAAAATAAGTGTCATTTTAATAAAGAGTAAGTCTCATGTGCATCAGTTACACGGTGCAACTCAAGTTCATTTTTAAAAAGTTACACAATTTATTACTGAAAAGTTGCACAAATTATTATTAAAAAGTTACACTATAAAAGATACACTTTTCAGTAATAACATGTGCAACTTTTCAGTAGTATTTTTTATAACTTTTTAAAAATGAACTTAAGTTGCACCGTGTAATTGGTACATACAAGAGTAATTCTTTAATAAACTTTAAACAAATATTCCAATTTTACCCTCACTAATGAAAATAAAGTAATGGAGAAATTAGAATCATTTAAATTATGGAAATAAATTTAGGTAAGATAGAGAATGTAGAAGAATTAAATGTTATTGTAATAACAATATTAGTAAAATTTAATATTTTTAAATTATTGTTTAAACGTAAAATCACATCTATTACAAATGTGTGGATGTGTGGGTGGGTAGGTGGGGGGGGGGGGGTTTGAGAAATATAATGGATGAAATTAGTTTATTGCAATAATATATCTCTGTTATGGTTGAAGATCCCCTCCTGTACAGGAGGGTTCTGTTGAGGAGGAGGAACGTTAGATCACACACACATGTGCATGTATGTGTGTGTGTGTGATCCAAAGATCTCCTTCTGCACAATACCTTCATGTATAGGAGGGGATCCTGATCCCTCTGTTATGAATCGAAATAATTAATGTTTTGTCAGAGTCTTCATGTTTGGGAAATTCATTAGCTTCACAAAATCGAGAGCAGCAAGGGGTTCAGATCAGTGTTTCCATTGAACTAGTGATTAAATCGGATAGAACACCAATTGTTGATTTAATCGATCCAAGTTTAATTGTGAAAATAATTTTGGTTTTTTTTAAATTTAATACGTTATTGTTGACAGAATTTATTAACGGTGTTTGTTTATGTGGCTTTTCAACATATTAATTCTATCAAACAATAATCCAAGATTTTGTGTTCTTGGATGTAATATGAGGAGGGAGAGTAGAGAGAGAAATACTGCAGCGTAGGTTGTATTAATTTTCAGAATTTGTGAGAATTCTCTGAACAGTACAAGAGAGGTCTTACTTATAGGTGTGCGAGTGTGAGACGGCACCTTACGAGCCCATATGGCCTCCGGTGTAGACGAGGGCTCCTTACCCTCGTCTTGATCTCCCCACACTGCTTCCTATATAGTACCTCGTTCTACTACAATGCCTTAGACTAGATGGGCCTCATTAAAAACCTCGCCGTAAACCACCCTTGTGGATAAACCGGACGGAGGGAAAAAGAGTGCGCCATCGGGGTCCTATAGATTGAGGGCGAGCTCATGGGCGAGCTCTTAGACGAGTAGGGCGATCTCTTAGGCGAGCTCTACTGCCTTGCGTGGTCTGTGAGTGTTGCGTGATGATGAACTCTGGTGAGACCTCCATGATGGTATGGGGTGAGCCCTGAGCGAGCTCTATCACTACAGGGGCGACCTCTTGATTCTTCGAATTATCTCGAGTGGCTCGCCCATCAACAGTTATATTAAAAATAAATTAAATGAAGTATTCTTATATAAAATTGGGTTAGTTTTATATAAATTCACCACATTTTTTCTCAAGTTTCGATTTAATCCTGGGCTTCAGGATTATTATCAAAAAATTCGACCTTTTAAAATATTTCAATCAAATCCATTTTTTCTATTTTGGCAAACAATTGACGACGTGTTTTGCCAGAATGCATGCGTGAAATTTATCACGCTGGCGTACATAAATTTATTTACTTTATTAATTGCACTAAAAAGTTTATAATAAAAATCAATAACAATGTAATTTTTTCAGTGTAATCAGCCTACATTTTTCAATATAAATAACATCAACTGGTAAATGAGTACACCAGATGCTCATTAGACTTATTCTTGCCCAAAGATTTGTCCTTAATTAGATACATTATTTTCTAAAAAGGAATAAAACAACTTTATTACTTTAAGTTTCACCGTTCAAGCTAGGGATGACAACAGGCGGGTTTGAAACGACTATGGCATGTCCCAGGAACAGCCTTGCCAGGATTTTTTTTTATTCGAGACCCATCCCACCAAGCCTCAATTTTGCTTTGGACTCGCCCGTGAACCCGGTGAATTTTAACCACCCCGATCTTTTTTTTAGTTTTATTACAATTACCCAAAATAATTTCGTTAAGTAATTTTGGAATATTATTTCCAATTTATGCTGTTAGATAATTTTGTTAAGAAATTGACATCTTCTTTTTGCATTAAAGCATCACTATTACAGAGGAATAGGATTGAGATGAATCAAAATTATTACAACTACTAGGGCTTATTTTGTAGAGTCTGAAGAAAGAACAAAAAAAAATCTTCAAGTGCACATGCTTTCGGTTCTAGGAAGAATGAGTATGAATATGTGTTAGGATATTCTTGTTAAGTTTTGATGATATGATAAACCACTCAATATGTAATAGGACCAGTTGAACCTGCTAGTCAGCTGATGAATAGTCTAGGATTAGATATGTGCTTATGTAAGGGGGAACAAACCTTGCAACCTAGAAGATCCAAGATTGTTCGTGGAGAAGAACATCAACTGAGGCCCTTGGGGACTTAGCAGATTCCTGAAGACCCAGGCAACTGACACAAAGTGAAGTTCCAAGAAGATGAACTCAAGAGGAAGAAATCAGCTAAGGTTGAAGACCAGCTGAAGAGCCAGTTGCAGACAAGACAAGGATCAAGATCAGCAGAAGACCAGGACATAAGCTGAACTTGATCAGCAAAAGACCAGGACATCAGCTGAGGTCTCAAGATCAGCTGAGATCCGTACAACAACTGAGATCCACAACACCAGAAGAGATCTGGTATATAAGCTAAAGACTCAAATCAACTAAGATCGTCTTGTCTACCAGATGACTGATCAAAAGAAGTGAATCCAGTCAAAGGACAATATCCGCAACGACTAAGAGATTTTCGGATTAGAGACATCAATCAAGGGGACAAACTTGATTTATTAGAAGACCAAGATTTGAAGATTTTTAGAAATCAGGAAGAGGATCAATCAATCACATGATTGATTGAATCCGATAATATAGGGACTTCATTTCTAGTCATACTCCAATGGCTAGTTATCAACCTCTATATAAAGGGGTACCAGTGAAGAAAATTTAGAAGAATTCTCACGCAATTAACTTAGCAGAAATACTGCCAAAATATTCATTGTACTCACAAATTTCACTCAAAAGCAAATTATTTGTAAACTTTGAAGAAGCTGATCAAGTTAGTTGCAACCTAAGCACTAATATTTTTGTAGAGAGTAGTACTCTCGAAGTAAGTGAGTAAGGAAGGAAGAAGATAGTAGAGAGACCCACAATTCCAGTTGGATTGTGGAGAGTGGATTAGAATTTTATATCCGAACCACTATACATCTTGTGTCGTCTTGTTTCTCTTTACGGTTTTATTATATGTGCACAATCACCATTAAAGGATTTTCAACTTAATCGTTTCCCCACATAAATACACTTGCGTACTCAACCTTTTGTTGATTTATAAAATCAGACGACCTTTAGGTAGTTTGCTGATTTTTAATAAAGGCCAAATCGAAAAAGTTTTAGTGCGAACAAGTCTATTCAACCCCCCTTCTATACTTGTACCAGTACTTTACCTTAAACCCTGCCTTTGGGACCAACAATATGTATAAACTCAGATATTTAAAAAGTAAAAAAAAAAGAGTGAGTATGACTGAAATTTGATTTCGGGGAGAACAAAGGGTAAAAGTATAAAAATAAAAAAGAACCCGGAATTTTCATGTCTATGAGTGAAGACGAAGAGAGAGACTAAGACAGTTTCGACTCCAGCTTGAGTTGGTGAGGGGAGTGTAGATGACCGACAGTGTGTCGACAGCTAGAGCTATCAAATAGGTTGGGTCTGGCCAATCTAGTATCGGCCAACCAGGCTGAGATGTTATTTTAGGCTGGGTGGGTCGGCTCAGTTGTCTTTGGACTGCATACTTTAAAGTTTGTCCTAGCCCAAGATTCTGATATAAATTTCTAATTAAATAAAGTAACAGTGTCAAGATTCTGACATAAAATATTGTCTATCTTATCCAATTCTCCTTCTTTAATAATACAAATTAATTAATAAATTAATTGGGATAATATTTTTTAAAGAAAAATATCTTTTGAAAAGATTCCAATGAAGATGCACATTTTCCTCAATCATATTTACACAAATAAAATACTTACGAAAAGTATTTAAAAGAATAAAAAATGGAAGAAAAAATTCCAAAAGAAAAACATTAAAATGTTTCATAAGAGAAATATCATAAAAGAGATATTCCAAATAAAAATAAAAATAAATAAAAAATCTATCGGGTCGGTCCATAAAATCGAACCAAGCTCAAGCGGCCCACTGGGCCAATTGGATCTAACTTTTTTCAGGTCTATAATTTTGAGGTCCATCCTATCCTTAAAACTGGGCTTCTTGGATAGATTCAATTAATCGGGCCGATGTTAATAACTCTATCGACCACACATCTCATGCTATGGTGAATTGTTGGGTGAGGCGGCTGCTCACATCTTTAAGCAAAGAGATAGAGACATTGATAGAGTCATGAAAATATCGTCGGATGGAGAATGATTTATTTGGAAAGTCTTTAATTGAATCCTAGTTAATATTAATAACTAATATATTTAATATTTTAAAATATATTTTATATACTAACTCCATCCACGAAAAATATGCTCACATTTTTTCACGTGGTTTAATGCAATATGTTGGAGGGTATTACGGGATATTGTGAGGTCATTTTGAATAAAGAGAATATTTATGAAAAGTATATCATATTTACTTTCCATAAATTCTTTCTTTACTCAAAATAGACCTCACATTAATATCCTGTAATACCTTCCGACACATTGCATTAAACCACGTGCAAAAATATTAGCGTTTTTTTCATGGACGGAGTGAGTATAAAATATATGGGGTAGGTCCATCTAATACTAAAACATGTCCTAAATCCGATGGATTTTTGGTCAAATGGGTCTAAACCCACGCTAAAACTCATTTGACCATATTTTTACCCATTTTATCTCATATAATACTAATAAATAGATCTCACATTATACTCTGGGCTAACATAAACGTCTCCGTCTCAATATAAATTTTTTATTTTTATATTTGGTCTGTCCCACTATAAATCTCTCGTTCTCTTTATGAGAACATAATATTTACTAAAATTTTAAAATCATAATATTTTTACTTTCTTTTACCTTTTATCTTTTAATATAATACTAATTTTCTTTTAGTTCTGCACCAATTTTTAAAGGGACGAAAAATTGATAAATAGATAAAATACCTTAACACGTGCATTCTAATTTATGAGAAGTTTATAAATGGATGCATGTAAAATCCATGATTTTATAAAAACACAAAATTTGAAAAGTAGAAAAAGAAAAAGAAAAGGTAATTGGGTTATATGGGAAATATCACCGGATAGGTGATGAATTGTCACCATCGTCGGTGTCCTTCGAATCAGTTCTCATGAGCAAAAGCAAAATCACAGACAATTGCTATTATTATGAGAGGGACTTAACCTAACTCTACTAAAGCTTCAAAGGACCAACCAACCCCATCCCCCAACTCTGCATAATCCCATATTAGGACACCCACTCTTTTTTTTATTAATTCACAACAAACAAATTCTTTACGAGGTAGTTTTATTATTATTATTATATTATAATAATCCCCCCATCCCGCAGGAATTTGCACCTTACGGAACATCATATTTTAAAAAAAAAATGTGTTTTATATATAAAATTGGCTAGCTTACCTGGCCACTGGGCTTCTCACTTGACCGAGTGATCTGAGTTCGATTCCTTCTGGGAACGAATTAAGGGAGATATAAGGTTGACTTGGAGATATTGAGTGAGATATAAGATTAGTTTGTAGTGTTTGAGAGACTTGACGAACTAACTTGTAACTACTAACAACTAACATTTGCCGATAAAAAAAATATAAAATAGTGGCATATGGGTAAATATGTTTATATATTTGTGAGTATGCACGTAAATCAATTTTTATTTTTTAGTAGTGTGCAAATTTGTGTGGGACGTCCAAATAAGGAAAGTGTGCAAATTTCTGTGAGACTGGGGGAGTAATAAATTTGTGTGATTTACATATAAGTTCAAAAAAGTCACTATATTTACTAATAGGTTAATAATATTTGCACCGAAGCATATACTTTTTCTGCACAGAAGTATTTTTTTTTTCTGCACAACACCTATTTGTAAATATAATGAATTTTTTGAATCTCTATATAAATTACCCAATAAATTATTACTTTTTCTTTATTATGATTATTATCACAACTTGCCCATTTCATTATTTTTCTATTAGATATGCAGCATTGATTATCCCACTCATTTTTTTAAAATCTCATTTGGTACACTACTATTAAACTATTTGTGCAAATTCGTCACCTGCGACGTCATCATCGATTATATTATTACCTAATTACCTTCTATTTTTGTGTTTAGCAATTGTTTAATTGCTCTAATCGTTATTAGCAGAACCTTGTCGTGCGTACAATAGTTGAAAAAATCATTTGTTAATTAATTATAATAATCTTGATTAGTACTGAATTATGAGAGGTGATTTGGGGGGCAGAAGGTCAAGAATCATGCCCCCTTTATTTTTATTTTTTTATTAATTTAATCCCATTTATATTCCCCTTTTTGTTTTGTTTATTTTATTGTGCAAAGCCAGTTGACAACTAGGTTTTATTAAAATATATTTTGTGGCTTGTAGATTTATCGAGGTTGTTCCATCTGCAAGTCACCTCAGGTGGTCCAATGCTTTCAGATTACATTCTATAATTCTCTTTTAAAAAATTACCAACAAAGAGAATTTATTTCCTTTTTTTTTTTCTTTTCGTGAATATTTTCTTGGGCCAATAATTTTGAGAGCTACATATCATGCTTAAATTTAACACGATCGTCAATTATTAAACATAACAAAGTGTGGGCACAACTTGTATATGTTGAGATCGATTTTTCTATTTGATTACGACTTTTGGACCATTGATTCGTGAGTAAAGTAATTTGTTTATTACCATGCCTCCCTAAAATTTGAACTTTTGAGTTAGCTCACCTGACCACCGGGCTGCTCACTTGATTGAGTGAGTGACCCGGGTTCCATTCCCTTTAGAAACAAATAGAAAGAAAATATAAGGTTGACTTGAAGATATGAGTGTATGGAGATTTGGTGTACTAATTTCTAACTACTAACTACTAACATTTACGGATAAAAAAAAAACTTATTCATGAAATGGAAAATATAATTTTATTTATATTAAATTATTCACTTATATGATCTTATTTAAATAAGTGCGCCAGGAAATATAAATTGATCAATTTTATACATCTCTTAAAATAGGAAACCTACATATTATATATATACACACATATACGCACGTACTCCCTCTGTCCCAAGATAAACTTCACACTTTCCTTATATGGACGTCCCAACTCTTTCTTTACACCCCAAAAAAAGAAACAACTCACACTCACAAAAGTTAATAAAGTACATTTTTTTATATTTTATTATTTAACTTTACACTCACATATTTCACTTTTTCTTAATATACGTGAAACTCCACCTATAAAGAAAATATTGGGACGGAGGGAGTATAATATAGTAGGTCCTCAAAATATGGGGTCAGGGCAATTGCCCTTTTCGTCTCATCCCAGAGTGTCTCTATCTATAAATTTTAAGTTTTAGATGTGGTGAATTTTTTTTAATAGAATTATATTTATCGTGAAACATGAATCATTATCAATCATTTCATCTAACAATTAGATTAATTATGAATTTGAGAAAATCATGAACAACGAGATGATAGGTTAATTTGTATAAGCATATATAACAGGAAGATAGAGACTAGTGCTTGCAAATTATTCAAATTTAATTTAGTATCAAACTCTTGATGTATTTGTATATATTATTTGCGTATTAAAATGAAATTACATTGTTCACATGCAACTCTCTTATTATTAATTAGACTTTGAAGCAAATTAAAGAAAATAAAAATAAGATAAAAGAAAATTAAAATGCATTGCTGTAGCAGTATTGAGTATTGACTCAGGCAGTACTGCTTATTAGATTCTTTCCTTAGCATAGGATCCTCGAAACTCTGCAAAAGCCTAATGACTAGATTCCTTCCTCTTTCTCCTCCTCATTTAACCACATACTCCTATAAATTAAGGTCCATATATACATGTATAATGTAAATTTCTATTAAATAGGTCTCACACTAGTGGTCCGTGGTTTATGAATCTCCACCCACCTGAATTAGTCGATTTTTGAACCGAGTATAAAAATTACTCCATTCGTCCTCTTATAAATTACTCATATTTTTTGGGCACGAGTATTAACAAGTGCCTAAAAATATTAATATAGTACAAGTAATGTAATGAAAAAAAGTAAGAACACAATGAGAATAGTGTAAAATTATTAAAAAAATAATAAAAAAATGAATAGTAATTTTTTAAAAAAAATAAAAAAATAAATAAGCAATATATAGTGGGAAGGACGAAAACGACAAAATGAGCAAGTTAGTGAAATAGAGGGAGTAACAATTTTTTTTTTTTTTGGGCAGCTCATTCGGCTGCGTTATTTATTATGTTCTTAGACATGTCCCACTTCCTAAATTTTTTATACTTGAATCCAGAAAATATGACCGTGCGTTTGATATTTTTTTAAATTTCACATATTTTTTTAACACAAAGCGAAATGCCAAAAATAATACAGATAATATTGATATTTTTTAATATTTTACATATTATATACTCCCTCTATTTTAGGGGAATTTGCATGCTTGAAATTTCACGTAAATATATTTTTTCGAATAAAGTAATGACACATGTGTAAATATATGTATAATTATGTGAAGATGAATACAAATCAATTTTAATTAATAGTGTACAAATTTATATAAGAAACATGCAAAATAAAGAAAGTGTGCAAATTTTTATGGAATATAGCGAATATTTAAATTACAGAACATAAAATGGAATACCAAAAACAATATATATATGGGCTTAGTGTTATATGCATCAGTTGCACCGTGCAACTCAAGTTCATTTTTAAAAAGTTATACAAAATACTACTGAAAAGTCACACATGTTATTACTGAAAAGTGTATCTTTAATTAATAGTGTAACTTTTCAGTAATAATTTGTGTAACTTTTCAGTAATAAATGATGTAACTTTTCAGTAATAAATAGTGTAACTATTTAAAAATACACTTGAATTGCACGGTGTAATTGGTGCTCAATAAACTTAATCATATAGATGAGGGTGGTTTGGAGTGGGGTTGTTGTGGTGTTTGTTGCCGGAAACACAATCAATCAGATCAATAGCAATATTGTACAATGTCGGAAAATGGGAACAAATTTAACAAATTTGTGGCATTGAGGCTTTCCCAATTTAGAAATCTCCACCAAGTTGAAAATATCTTTGCACCTTTCCTTTCCTCTATTAAAATCGATTATATTTGGGAAAATTAAATGGTACGGTATAGTTATTTATGTATTTATTTTTCTGGCATAATTAATTAATGATTTGATATTTATGTGTTTTTTCTTCACCAACACAAAATCGCACACTTGAGCAATATCTTGGCAGATTTCTGAGAAAAAAAGGTAAAGCCACAGTATCGTATACTGTACAAAATTAGTCATATAGCGTAGAAATGGATCATTTGAATTAATTCATTCATCTACATTTACAAATTGGCAGAATGGTGTTGCTTTTGGTTTTCTTTAATTACTGGGTTCCAGGTCACCTAAATCGGATGGAGGTATCCATTTTTGGCAGCTTCATCTTTAAAACAGGTACACATTTTTGATAATACTACATCCATCCCCAAGATATTTGTACACCTAGTTGTGTAGATAAATTAAGAAAAATACTCCCTCCGTCCCGGTATAAGTTGCCCGTTGATTCTCGGCATACGAATTAAGGTAAAAGTAAAAAAATATAAGTGATGTGATGGAATAAAGTGAAAAAGTAATGAAAATAGTGTAAAAAGTATTGAAAATAATAATAAAAAAGTGAATAGTAATTTCCAAAAAATGTAAAAAAACAAATGAGGAACATATAGTAGGACGGACGGAAATAGTAAAATGGGCAACTTATAGTGGGACGGAGGGTCAATTGTGAACTTGAGTTCACGTGAACTCGTATTACTGTTATAAAAATATACTTGATTTTTTAACAGTGGTAGTGTATACACACGACAATGATAATTGATAAACTCGAGGTTACTGTGAACTCGGGTTCATTTATAATTTTTGTTGATATATATATGTATATTCTTATGAGATTGCATGTGATTTAATAATATTTTTTAAAGTGTGCAAATAATTTTGAAACAGACTAAATAGAAAAGTTTGCAATTTTCTTAAAGGAAGTATGGAATAGCATATTTACTAAATGAAAGTTTGTAGCATTTTCAGTTGTTTAGGTAATTATGATAGATCTTTTTTGAGGGGAAATGTTGGAATATAGATGAATGAAGTATTATTGAATTCGGATTTTGTGTATTCGAATTGCTTAATTAGGTTCATTTGCATGAAGAGACTTATGGCCAAGTGTTGATGATCATCTATTATTCAAGTGGATAATAGTGGATATTAACTAGTTATTTTTTCGTCTTTGATTATAAAAATAAATTAAGTTTATTTTATTCTTTAATTAATTGTTTTTATTTATTTTCATAATTTTTATTAATATATAATTTATGTAAGATAATATATATAAGTGTCTCATAATTATTCAATTAATTATATATATTTGAATTTTCCTTTAAAATAGCAAAATACTAAAATTAAAAAAATGATATTAATATTGAAAATACTAATAAATATTTTCTTAAACTCAAGTATTCAAATATATATCAAAATTAATACATAAATATTTTCATAATAATAGAATTCTTATTTTAGATTTGAATTTTATTTTACATGTGGAGTATGAATGTGAATTAAAAATTTAAAAAGACGTTTAATATGAATAGTATAAGGGATGCAGTGATTGAATTGAATAAAAGTTTACACCTTCAATGTGCTCCCTATTGTATAAACACACAAAATTTTGATTTGACATTTAGTTCAGATATATAGTGGAAAAAATTTGAATAAAAGTTTACACCTTCTCCACTGATCCTCCACCTTCAGACATCCTCTCCTGAACGACTTTGATGAAGTCTTCAGTTTTCAGGACATGGGCAAAGCCTATGATCCTGAATGCATCACAAATGGTCCTCTCTCCCGCCTGGAGAGCATCCCAGCCTTTGGCCTTAGCCAAGACAGCCATCTTCTGATAAATGGCTCGTCGATTGAAAATATATGTCTTGAGCCGGATCACCTCTTCCTTGAAATAACCTTTCAAGTTAGGGAAGTACTTGTCTACGAACCGGCAAGACAGAATCCGTGCATTGAGTTCGAACTGAGTGGGGTTTGAGAGATTAGGAGCGGAAGTGTCCTCCTCTTCATTAATATAAAAAAATGGTCATTACTTCCCTTTCAGGAGCTGGCTCAAACGACCAGCGTCATCCTTCAGTCTTCCAACAACCTTTCTTAGATGGAGGTTGTCAACATCATCATCAGATTTTGCTGGCATCTGCTCCTCCTAACCTTTTTCAGCACCACGCTCCTCCTGAGCTTCCTCACCAACTTGCTCATCCTAGGCCTCCTCCTCAGCGTGCTCCTCCTGAGCCTTCATATGCTCCTACTCCTCCTGAACCACCTCAGCACTAGTTGCAGTGTGAGCCTCCTCGTGAGTTGGCTCAGTCTGCTCCTCTTCTCACTCAACATCCTCAGCAGCTGGATTCTAAGAGGGTTCAACAACTCAAATCTAAGTGGCAGCGGGCTCCTGAGCTGCTTCAGGTTCCCTCTCTTCCTCAGAGGCTTTATCGATGGCATGTAGAACTTGATCAACCTTGGAGGTTTACTGAGACTTCTCCTTTGAAGAGTGAGACTTCTTCTTGCTCCTCTTAGGTTCTGGCTCAGTTATAGTTTCAGCATCAGCTTCCGTCCACTTGCTTCTCTTCTTCTTCTTCTTCTTCTTCTTCTTCTTCTTCTTCTTCTTCTTC
>JAPKLY010000080.1:372555-391358 GCA_026898435.1 Prunella vulgaris | reverse complement strand
TCTTCTTCTTCTTCTTCTTCTTCTTCTTCTTCTTCTTCTTCTTCTTCTCAGGGGCTGGGGCTAGTCTCCTCTAAATGTTAGCATCATCCCTGAAATAGACAAGCCTTGGAGGCAATGCAACAAACTCATTCGCCTAATATTCTCCAAGGGGTAGAGTCTGAAGCAAGAGTAAGATCCTGGTCCCAAAGTTCACTGCTTTGGAGAAGGATACCGAGTCTCCAACCTTCACCACTTTGGCATACTCAGTTGCTATCTTCTGAATGAAATACTCCTCTCTGTCAACATTTGCAAAGTCGCATAGGGCTGATAGAGGATAATCTACTCGTTCTTTGGGTCTGGGAACATACATATAAACATTGTAGGGGATCCAATAACTTCTATGGATCAAATCCAAGTGCTCTTCTTTAATAACACTCTCAATTGTGTTTGCGCGATAAGACGATCCACTTTTGGTAGAGCCAATGATAGAGCGAGGAGGGGTAGGAAAGTTGTTCAGGTAGAGAGCAATATACTCGTTTTAGTCCAGTTCATGCTCCACGGCCTCGAGAATTTGATTCTCAGAACTTGAGCCATAGGAAACTCAATGGAGTCCAGGTACTCCTAGGTGATCCCTGCTCACCCCAGGATGACTCTATATTAGATGAAGTGTTGTTCATCTCATCGTCGCGAGCAGATTGGGTGACCTCTTGCTCACCAGATGGTTGGGCCTCCTCGCGTTCAAAGGAGAGAACACCCTCTGAATCTGATCCAAGACCACAACAGCAGTCAAATGATCAATGAGGCCTTTATCCACTTTTCTCCATGTTACTGTTAGATATTGTGCAACTTGAGGCAGACGACATAACTAATTATACTAAAAGAATGGGAAAAGCAAAAAGAAAGAGAGAAGAGCAAAAAAAAGAAAGGAAAATAAAAAGGGGTTGGAGTTTCCGGTGAAGAGAGATGGCGGAGAAGATGAATAGTTGTTGGTCCCTAAAGAAGACTTTGAGTCTTCTTGTTTTGAAAACAGCTGACTTTACAATCAGCTGAGTGCGCAGTGATTTTGTGTGCGGAAACGTTTTAAATTAAATCCTTTTAATGAAAACCTTTTATTTAGTGCAGCAAGTAGGAGCAATTAAAATAAAGCAAGTAAAAGACACGAGATTTATAGTGGTTCGGACCAACTGTCCTATATCCACTCTCCTCAAACCAAATTGGACTTGAGGGGCTATCTACTCACTTACTAACTTCCTTCCTTACAACTTTCAAGAGAAAACTCTCTTACAACTCTTGTTAGTGCATACTTGCATCTAACTTCTAGACTTCTATAAAGTCTTTACAAATGATAAATAAATATGTAGGGTTGTGTGAGTACAAAGAGAATTGTGTAGCGATTCTACTAGTTGATCTTGTGTAAAACTTATTTAAATCTTCTCTATGGTACTCATATTTATAGGTGTCAAATACTAGCCGTTAGAGTTGACTAGAATTTGAAATCCCTATAAATATGTAATCAATCAATCAAAGTGAATGATTGATTCTTGATCTCCAAGTTGATATCTTTCCATCTTGTCTTGATTGATTCTTGATCTCTAGATTGATATCTTTCCATCTTGGCTTTGTTCTTCAATCTAATTTGACTTGATTGATTGCCTATGATTCTGGAAATCATGTTGCTGTGATCTTGTCCCCTTGACATGATTGACTTTCTGTAAATAGATCTTCTATGCAACAACTTCAGACGACCTCAGCTGCTGTTGGTGGTCCTCGTCTGATATGTTCAGGGCTCAGCTGGTATGTTGAGTCATAGCTGTCCTGAACGTGTCTCAGCTGATCTGGGTGCTCCTCTGCTGATTTTGTCCTCGTCTGATTTTGACACCTCAGCTGGTCTGACATCAGCTGACCTGGACCTCAGCTGATCTAACCTCAGCTGATCTGACATCAGCTGATATCTAGCACCTCGGCTGACCTTCACCCAAGCTGACCATCCTTAGCTGATCTGACCTCAGCTGATCAGCTGACCTCCCAAGATCATCTGGTTTTAATGGCATCAAAACATAAGGGATTTCCCAACAATTTCCCCCTTTTTGATGATATTAAAACCCAAGGAAGATTGATCTTTCTCCAATCAGCTGATGTTCCCCCTTACACAAATCTCAGCTGATTTTCCACCTAAGTGTAGGCCTTCCCCCTTAGTTGGGTAGATGTTTGCGTTTGGATCTGTTCATCACACTCAGCTCATCTGATTTGATCATCTTCTCATCTGATATCAGCTTTTTATTTGATCTCCTGAGCTGGTGTGTACCTGAAAATAAAATCAGGCAATAGGTACCCTACTGGGTCCTGGAGGGTCAGGAGGCAGTTCTTTAGGGATCCATAGGAATAGGTCATCCTTATGAGGCTTAGGAGACCTTATCCATCTCCCATATTTATCAACAAAGACAATCTCCTTCAGAGGGTTTCTCTTAGGAGGATGTCTTAGAACACCAGGTCTTGTGATCTGATTATAAGGGTACGTCCTGCTAGAGCCTTTGAATGACTCATAGACAACAGCCTTAGCTGATTGTGCAGGTTTGGGTGGTACTTTAAATGTAACCGAGGGTGGAGAAGGGTTCTGCTTGGACTTGCCCTTCTGGGATGGTCCAGGCTGATCCCTCCTCATCTTATTTTTCCCTTTTTCCTTATTATCAGGTCCTTGAGCCTGTGCCTTTTTCTTCCCTTTAGAGGACTTAGGGAAGCCAACACCTCTTTTGTCATGCTCTTGTTGAGAGGAAGCAGCTATAGATGGCATTGCATTATGTGCATTGGTCAGCTGATCCAATTTCAACTTGAGTTGATCCTCTTTTTCTTTGGTCTGTGTATGTTGTTTAAAGAGTTCATCGAACTTAGCCTTTAATAGCTTGTGTTCCTCTTCCAACCCTAGATTTTCAGCCAGCAACGTAGCTACCAACTGTTCCTGTTCCACACATTTGACTCTTAAGTCTTCTGACTCTCGAGTTTGTGAGGAAGTGGGTTCAGCTGATAGATCAGCAGACTGACCTTTCTCGAGAGTCAGCTGAGAGACTTTAGCTTTTAGCCTTGAGTTCTCCTCTTCTAGTTTAGCACAGACACTTAGAGAAGATTGGAGATCTGAGAGCAGCTTTCGCATCTCAGACTCCATAGAATTGGTAGAAGAGCAAGATGAGCTAACAGAGGGGGTTTCAGTTTCTACCTCTTCTGTTTCTGCCATGAGGCAAAAATCATCTGATGATAGTGAATCTGAAGTGGAGATGTATTCCTCAAAATCTTGAATAATCTTGTTCATCTCTTCTTCAAAATTCACACCAAAGTTGTAAGACATGATTCCTGCAAAATGTGTTAGGACAAATAACACACAAGGATTTTTCAAAAGAATTTTGGATCTGCCCTGGTGACCACCTAAAGCTTCTCAAGCTGTGGCCGTTAGGACACACAGCTCTGATACCACTTGTTGGTCCCTAAAGAAGACTTTGAGTCTTCTTGTTTTGAAAACAGCTGACTTTACAATCAGCTGAGTGCGCAGTGATTTTGTGTGCGGAAACGTTTTAAATTAAATTCTTTTAATGAAAAACTTTTATTTAGTGCAGCAAGTAGGAGCAATTAAAATAAAGCAAGTAAAAGACACGAGATTTATAGTGGTTCGGACCAACTGTCCTACATCCACTCTCCTCAAACCAAATTGGACTTGAGGGGCTATCTACTCACTTACTAACTTCCTTCCTTACAACTTTCAAGAGAAAACTCTCTTACAACTCTTGTTAGTGCACACTTGCATCTAACTTCTAGACTTCTATAAAGTCTTTACAAATGATAAATAAATATGTAGAGTTGTGTGAGTACAAAGAGAATTGTGTAGCGATTCTACTAGTTGCTCTTGTGTAAAACTTATTTAAATCTTCTCTATGGTACTCATATTTATAGGTGTCAAATACTAGCCGTTAGAGTTTACTAGAATTTGAAATCCCTATAAATATGTAATCAATCAATCAAAGTGATTGATTGATTCTTGATCTCCAAGTTGATATCTTTCCATCTTGTCTTGATTGATTCTTGATCTCTAGATTGATATCTTTACATCTTGGCTTTGATCTTCAATCTAATTTGACTTGATTGATTGCCTATGATTCTGGAAATCATGTTGCTGTGATCTTGTCCCCTTGACATGATTGACTTTCTGTAAATAGATCTTCTATGCAACAGCTTCAGACGACCTCAGCTGTTGTTGGTGGTCCTCGTCTGATATGTTCAGGGCTCAGCTGGTATGTTGAGTCATAGCTGTCCTGAACGTGTCTCAGCTGATCTGGGTGCTCCTCTGCTGATTTTGTCCTCGTCTGATTTCGGCACCTCAGTTGGTCTGACATCAGCTGACCTGGACCTCAGCTGATCTAACCTCAGCTGATCTGACATCAGCTGATATCTAGCACCTCGGCTGACCTTCACCTAAGCTGACCATCCTTAGCTGATCTGGCCTCAGCTGATCAGCTGACCTCCCAAGATCATCTGGTTTTAATGGCATCAAAACATAAGGGATTTCCCAACAATAGTTGAGGCGGTTATAGATTTATGGAAACAATGGCATTTTTTACCAAAAAACACACATTCAGTTTTTCTTCAAATAAGAAGTGTACAATGATAAGATCAAAATAGAAAGTGAGAAAAGGATACAAACCCAAAATTAACTCTCAAACGCACCAAAAATTTGAAGAAAGTGTTTGCTTGAGCATCATACGGTTCCCCGGAAAAATCTACAGGAAAAAGAGACTGTATACAAAGTGTGAAAAAAAAAAGTTTTGAGAAGGAAGAAGATCTATTTATTAGAGAAGGAAAGAAGCAGAGTTAATTAACAAAGGATGTACTAAGTTAAATATTTGACATGATTGACGCACATTTCTATGCCAACTGTCATGCCTTTCAAGAGAAATGCTTTGTATTTTGTGTCATGCTCACGCCAAGCTACAAAAGGTTGTTCGCTAGCTGAGGCATTCACTCCCTATCACTTGAAGGCCAATACCTTGCAGAATATTGTTCGTTGGGCGTTACCTACACAGACCAGAGTATCAATTGCTCGCCAATGTGTGGGTGAACTACCCAGTAAGTCTGACAACTTGATCCCAACCTATGATATTAAGGTTAGAGGTCAAGTTGGGGTACAATTGTTGACAGGTTAACAACTTAAATGCTTAAAGCGCGATGAAGAAATCTAAAAACAAGCATGTTTAACCTAAATTCAGTTGACAAATACTTTAAAGTCTATGTAGCTGGTAAAAGATGATCAACAGCGAACAACACAGGAGTAATGTCTCCAAATGATGCTCGTATCCCTCTGGCGGAAGTATAGGACGAACCCTATAAGCTGCTTGCGACCACTAATACCACAAGTGACACCGTTGGAGGTTAAGTCGAAGTTGCTCGCGCCATGGCTTTAAGGCCCCTGAGAGAGAACAAAATGTGTACGTATCTAGGTGTATTTAGTAAATTAGCCTAATAATATTTGTTTTAAGGCATATGTGACAAGTGTTAGGATACTTGTCACATTACTAAGGCCTTATTAGCTTAAATATTAACACTTCATCAATTATAAACCTATAAATATGTCTCATGTACTCAAATAAAAGGATTCCAACCCTCAATATAAAAAAGGACTTAGCTAAATTCCTCTCCTTCTTTTATTGATTATTTTTTGCATATTATCAATCACATTCCACCAAATGTTGGTGATAATCCCACTTAATTAGCCACATTAAATATCTGAATTAATAGAGGTCATCAACGTGGGGTATTACTAACTTATTCTTAGGGTATTACCGACTTATTTTTAGGGTACTAATGAGTTGTTTCTTGGGGTATTAGTGAGTTATTTTTGAAATATTACTTGTTCTTAGGGTGTTACTAACTAGTTCCTGGAGTATTAGTGAGTTATTCTTCGATTGTATTACTGACTTATTCTTGGGTATTAGTGAGTTGTTCTGGGTATTATTTGAGCTGTGTATGTTTATGCTTTATGTCTTTTTATTCTCAGATTCTCAAGTTGGCAGGTGATTTTTTTAATTCATGCAACGAATGATAATCCTATATTTGTATCTATCGTATGTATAAAAGCTAAAATAACAGCAATAATGATAAATCGAGCTATTTTCAGAAATACATTCTCGTAGAGTAACTTCAGAAGGTGGAAACACAGTGAATCATTCTTTCAGCTTTCCGTCAATAAAGTCGAGCATAACTAATAAAAAATTTGACGACTCGCAATTATGCATTGCCTAAGCACATGCATATTTACCACAATAAAATCAATCTAGGAAAAATTACAAAATGATTTATAAAATTGACACAAATTATAAATAGGTTTTTGTACAGAAAAAAAAATTATATTTTTATATACAAAAATTATAAATTAATTTATAAATATAGCTATTTTTTAAATCAATATGTAAGCTACCTAAAATCTAATTACTATGGCAGTTATAGATAAAGCTTGGACAACCTAGCAAAGGCTTTGGTCAACCTAGCAATGGGTCCTCCAAACTTAATGGATACAAAATATTGAGCTTGAACAAATAAGGACTTATTTAATCTTGACTAAGTCATGCTTTGAAGTTGTGCGAACAGGCGGCTTGACTTCATCTTCTTCAATTTTTGTCTGCTGACTCTGACATACTTATTAAATGACTTTGTCAAAATTAAATTAAAATTAAACTTTAATTTTAAGTGTATAGGTGCACTTCAATCACACCTTTTAAAAATATTCAATACATAGGCTTAATTCATTAAATTTTATGTTTAACTAAAAAAATTGAAGGCTCACTTCACTTTTTTAGTTAGACTACTGAAGAATGAAGATGTTTCAAATTTCAAACAATTGGGACTGGTCATGTATGAAACGTATGAATAAATGCCATATTTTCAACCTTTACAAAAAGTGTAGAATTACTTCTTTTTAAATTAGTAAGAGATAAATTTTTTTAAAAAAAAATGCTTATATCCTTTTTGTAAAGGTTGAAAACAGATACAAAATATATGAATTGTGTTTCTTTTTATATATGAAATAGTCTCACATATATATAATAGTTTTTGTTTATAAAAAATTATTCCATGCAATTTTCTTAAATCATAATTTAAAGGCGATTTTAGTACATTTTTTCGATTTCTACTTCAACAAATTTTAGTGCATGTTTTCAACCACTATTTTAAAAGTAGAAGTACTTATTTTTAAAAAAAATCATTTATAACATGTTTTCAACCACTTATTTAAGCACTTAAACTCTATTTTGATAAAGCAATATTTTTCTACTTTTGGCTTTTTAAAAAGCACTTCTCACACTTTTCGAGGGAAACTTTATCATCTACTTTTCATATTTCTTTTTTTACTCTAATTTTTTTTCAAACACATCTTTTTATAATTACTTCTTAAAATCTCTTTATTTTAAAACAATCCATATTTTTAATTTTACTACTAAAATCACTTAGTAGCACTTTTTTATGTCTTTTAGTGCTTGCAAACAGACACTTTAAACTCTCACGGAAAGTATATAAGCTGATGAAAAAGTGATGTTTACGAAACTAGGACTGATCAGACTTTACAAGTTCTATTAAATTTGTACAAGCACACATTTATATGTCAACCCTAATTCAATGTGCATGCTCATATATATGATATTAACTGATGAGAAGTAAAACTAAAAAAGGAAAAAATTGAAATACGTACGCAATTTTTCCCTAAACACGAATCAAGCGAAAAAAATATCAATTTGGATATCGAAAAATATAATTGGATTTCTTCTAAATTCATCTTAATTAGGGAAATATATTTTTTAATGCACCTAATATTGGGAGTTATAATTTTTCTTAAACAAAATCAAACTCAATAGAAGCACAATGTATCACGAAGGCCATCCACATGAAATGGAAGAGTAGTATTGTGTAAAAATAGTTCATGATAAGCTTATCATTTTTTTGGTTTAATGTATCAAATATCTGGTCAGTCAAGTGTATCAAAATATTTATCAGGTATATCAAAGGTTGAGATCAATATATAAATTTTATTGATCTCAACTTTTGATACACCTGATAAGATTTTTGATACATTTATTTAAATATTTGATACTTTAAAACTTTTTCATGATTAGCTTATCATAAACTATTTTCATACAATATTTTGCCAAAATGGAAACTCGAACAAATAATGAGAACTAGAATAGCTTCTAGCAGCCCTCGTCAAATAGTGTCACCATGTTGGAATCACGTACGACAAATTCAACTCACACTATAATGAAGAATACATCTCCTTTCTACAACTTTCAATAATATTTATTGCAAAAAAAATGAATTGTTGCGCAAAGATCCACCAATTTCATCAATTTTCGTACAAGGATTGCAAATTTACAACTGTATATTTTAGAATAAGTAAATGTGGGATAATCAATCCCAAATAAACACAAACGGGATTGAAATATCACACAAATTTGCAGACTGTCTATTATATATATGTGGTGTTCTTGTACGTGTTTTGAAATTTAAAGCTGGTTTTAGTTTGATTTTTAAAATAGTTTGTAAAATTACATCTCTATAAATAACTTATAAAACATATCAATTAATAATGTCCTAACTATTTTTTTACTATCACTTCATCCCATATCAATTTACATTCTCTCGGTCTTTTAAAATAATAATCACCACCTAATTATTACAATCACACACTATAAATAAATAAATAATATGATCATAGAGAACTCTTACATCATAAAATTAAATATTATACAATTTAAAAAACTAAAAAAAACACACATTTCAAAATCTTCTAGATTTTTAGAAAGTAAAAGCTCATAATTGTTCTTTGAAGTTTAAACTCATTTTAGTTTGAGTTTTAATACATAGTTTTTAAAAGTTTCTTGTGTATAGTACTCGAGAGTTACTAATCCCTTCTATAAATAACCTATAAAATTTATCAAATTTAACATCAGCGTCCAAGTATTATTTTACTATAACTCCATCCAATAGCAATTTGCATTCTCTGCATTTTTAAAATAATATAACTCTTACATCATAAAATTAAGGAGCATTTATATATTAATTTAAAAAATGATTATATTTATAAATTAATTTAAAATATTTGTACAAATATATTTCTTTTTTTGCACAAAATCATATTTTTAATTATTTACACAGTACCAATTTATAATTAGTATCATTTTTTTGAATTATTTTGTAGTTTTTCCTAAAATAAATTTTATCATGCTAAAAAGCTCAAAACAAGCACATATATTACTCTTTTGTCCATTAAGTTTTTTCCCATTTCATAGTTGGCACGACACTTAATAAAAAAATAGTATTATTGAAATGATAAATAAAGTAAGGAAAAAGTAAGAGTATTATGAGACCCAAATTTTTATGTGTGAGTGTGAGTCGTTTCTAAATAAGGAAATGAAAAAAAAATGTGAAAAAACAAAAAACGAAAGTGGGAAAAAATTTTGTTGACGGAAAATCTTCTAGACTTCAAACATCGATTATAAAAAGAGTAACATCTCTTGTGTACCAAGTGTATCGTTTAACTCAACTGAATTTTAAAAAAGTTACAGAAAATACAATTGAAAAATCACACTTTTCTAAAATACTTTTTTCAAGAATAATATATGTAGTTTTTTAATACTAATTGACGTAAATTTTTTAAAATACACTTCAACATCACGGTGCACCTGACATGCAAGATTAACACATATAAAAAAATCACTCAACACCTATAATGCACGGATTCTTAAAAAAAAAAATAAGTATGCAGTATCGGATACGCGAAGGGTGCGGGTGCGAGTGCGATTCGTGTGGGATTCGCACGGGATACGCCACGTGGCGTATCCCTGAGAATTTTTTTAAAAAAAAATTAGGATACGCGTATCGGATACGTTTTATAGAAGAATCTGATACGCGAAGGGTGCGGCGGGGTTTATTTTTCAAAAAAAAATTAAGTTTATTTCTTTCTTTTTTTTAAAATTTTGAAAGTAAAATTAAATATAAATAAAATCAATATATTAATAATATTAAAATCATAAAAAAAGAAAGAATAAAAAATGCGATACAACAAAAGAATATTAAATAATATTAATATTCATTAATAGAATTAAAATATATGTGATTTTATTGTGGAGTTGTTAACTATTTTTCAAATTTTTTGAATTTTTATTTGTGCGTGCAGTATATGAATATGAACTATTAAGTATGAATTTGAAATTTTTTATATTTAAGTTTTACTTAAATTGAAGTAGTGTTATTTATTAAACATGACTATTTTATTTGATAAATCATAATTCGAATTAGGTCAATTATGTTATATATTATTTGAATTTTATTTGAACTTTCTAAACTTAGTTAAGTAGTGACTTAAATTGCAAGATTTATTTTCCTTTTAGATTGATTGAATTTTTATTTAAAACTTTTATGATAAATTGTTGATGATATTTGAATAATTTCTTGATATATATATGTGTGTGTGTATTATATATAATAAAATATTAATAAATAAACGTATCCTTACCATATTGCACCCTAAAATTTTTTAAAAATAGAATCCTCGCACCCGTATCCTATCGCACCCGCACCCTTACTCCCGCACTTATGCAACCCAGCTCAACACCTAAGACGAATATCACCTTACAAATTTTAAAATCCCTAGACCCTAAAATAATCGTACAATCGTACAAGTCACACATAATTTGAGCTAAATATGGATACAATATTCTTACATTTATAAATATTAAACCTAACGTACTGCATCCACGTACGGGTAAAATTATTACAAAGCAAATTTTTAAAAAAAAAAAAAATTGCCCTCTTTATTATAATGTATATTATCAGACGATCTGAGTGAGATAGAATTAATGGGGGTGCAGTAATAATTACCTTATCCTTCCATGTGCAAGGGTACACAGTAACTCAGTGGATTTAACCTTTAACCCGAATCTAACGACTGTAATTCCATATTTTCTATTGGTCATAAACTAGCTCATTCATGCAACAGAAACTGACCAATCATTTCCCTCCACCTATTTGTTTATTTTTTGAGTGAAAAAAATAACAGAAAGAGATGGATCAAAAAAAAAACCTGAAATGAAAAGGGGCTACCAATTTCCAACTCTTTTAAATAAAGAAAACAAAAACAACCCAATTAGGGAAATTATATTCCCATTCAAAGTATTGGGCTCTCTGTGTCAGTTTCAGCTTACAAAAAGTTGCGTAAAAAGGAAACTCACTCTCTGGATTTTCTGATGGTTTTTACTCCCTTATCGCTTATCTATCTACAATATTCAATATTTCAGCCAACATGTGAATAAATAAATTATACTACCTCCGTCTCAAAACTACTTTCATAACAGTCTGAACATGTAAATCAAGGAAAAATGAGTATGTGAGTGTAAAGTTAAATAATAAAATAAATTTTTTTTTATTTTATTGACTTTTGTGTGTGTAAAAAATTTCATTTTTATGTGTGTGAAAGTAGATTTGGGAGTTGGGACGTTCAAATAAAAAAAGTGTGAAAGTAGTTTTGGGACGGAGGGAGTATTATCTATATCCCACAAAAAGTTTTTGAAACACAACTTTTTTTAAAAAATATAACGTGTACAATTTATAGGATGAAGATTGTGAGGTAGAAATTTTGAGGATGAAAATTTAAAAGAATATTTTTATTTTTAGAGTATACAAACTCTTGTGAGGTAAACTAAAGAAAAATATACAAATTTTTATGGGACTCAGATAATATCCATTAGTTTATATATACATGTATTTTTAAAAAAATAATATTTCCTTCGTCCTATAATTTTTTTGCACATTTTTTTATTTATGTTATCCCACAATTATTTTCGCATCATATAAATGGAAACTATTATTTTAACTTTATTCTCACGGTATATATTTGCACAAAATGTCATTACATTTCATTCCAACTAATTAATAATATAATTTAATCATCCTAATTTCCTTAAAAAATGTGCACTTGTTGAGTTGAAAATACCTTTGGGACGAAAGGAGTATTTGATACTATTAAAAAGTCACCCTTTCTCTCACTAAAAAATTACCACCGAAGACATGTTTGAACAAGTACTTCTTCTATCCACAAAAATTATTTTTATTTATTTCAAAATATGTTTTTAGAAAAAGAATTAGATAAAATAGATACAATAAAATTATCTGTGAGAATGAAGATAAAATGATTGTTAATATAAAATAAATGAAAATATTTTTAGTACACAAACAAATAAAAGAAAATGAATCATGAACGAAGAAAGTAATATTATTTCACTAGTGTGCGCAATGAATCTGGTTTATGAGTAGGATCATTATGTGAAACGCGTAATTTCCCTTAGTCTTGCAATTACACTATATATTTTTTATTTGTTTTTAAATAATTTTCACCTTAAAAATGAAAAAAAAAATCTCTATAAATCGTACTCTTACAATATTTTCAATTATACAAAAAAATTTACTCTTCAGTCCCAACTCTTTTTTCCACATTTTTTATTTCGGAATATTCAATTCTTTTTTCACACGTTAAAAAGAAAATAATTTACACTCACAAAAATTAATAAAATATATTTTTTATATTTTATTATTTAACTTTACACGCATATACTTCATGTCTTTCTTAATCTGTGTGATCAAAAAACCTGAGACAAAGGTAGTATTATATTTTAGTTCAAATAAGCACATAATCCAACTTATTTTTATTTTATACATAAAAATTTATAAAATTACCTTTTAAATGTCTCCGCAATATTCCACTTTATTATTTAATATGCACTTACACATGTAAAATATATCATGAGACGAGGAAAACATTATTCAAAATAAATATATAATGAAACGAATCAAACGAGGAGAACATCATCCAAAATAAGTGCACTGTACAGATGGTGTATGGAAGAATTTACCAATTTTTTTTACCGGTAAATGTTAGTCCAAGTACTTCAAAAATTATTTGCAAGTCAACTTTATATTTTTCTTAATTCGTTTTCGGAAGGAATCGAACTCGGATCACTCACTCAAATTAGGAGCACTGTGATCAGGTAAACTAATTTACCTTATTAAGAATTTACCAAGTGAACTAACTCACCTGATTAAAAATTTACCAAATTTATAGCAGCAGCTGGAAAGTAGACAAAGTTCATTCTGAAAAATAAGGTTTATCGCTATTAAAATAAAACACTAGGAAACTCGATTTACCTCGGAGAAGACACCTAAGTGAAAATTTAGAGGTACATATATAGTGAAGAATTGACAATTGATTTGATAATCTTATCTTTGGTAGTAATAATAGTATACAGCAATTAATAAATTGTCTATTTTAGATGGATAATGAGAATGCAAGCTTTTTACAGCATACTTTCTCAAAATGGAAGACAGAAAAGTTGGAGGGGGAGTATTTAAAGAAAGTGGTATAATTTTCCTTTTATACGATGCGTATTCTTTTTCAACCCCAAACGTTTATCTCGAAGACTTTCCATGTTTGGGGGGTGGGAGAGAGAGAAAGTGGCGATGAGAGAGAGAGGGTTTCTAAGTGGGTAGATAAATAATGGATGGGTAATTTGTAGCCATTCGTTTTTGTTGTCCAATGAGAGATTGTTAAGAATTTAAGATGAGGTGCGTGCCTTAATTCAATCCACACACGAGATATTTGGTGTAGATATTTATAAGGAGAAAGTTGTCAAATGCAACCCAAATATAACATACTCCCTCGGTCTCGCTGTATATTTCTCACTTTTTTTTTTATGTTCCACAACAATTTTTTTATTTAATGAAAAGCAACAACAATATTTCATATATTAATAAATAAATACACAATTTCACAACTTCCTATCACTTTTTCACAATTTTACATTTTTTATACAAAAGTCAACATGTGATCCAATAATAAATAAATAAACTTTTTTTAAAAAAAGAAGAAACTTAAAAAAGGACGGAGGGAGTATTTATTTAGTAGTTAAAGTTATTTGTATCATAAAGTATGAGTTAATATATGCTGAAAATTAATAAAAATTATATAAATTTTTCAGTGTCATTAATTCATATATTTTCAAAGTAATGAACTAAAATTTTTAGTATAAACAACATCAACTGTTGAATGAGTATATTGTACATGCATCATGTTTACGAGAGATTTATATAAAATAATATATTTGTCTTTCAATTTTAAATGCATTATTGTCCAAAAAATAAATAATTTGTTATTTTAAAATTAAATTAAAATATCAAAATTATGTAATATCACATTATTTTATTAGCGCTAATCCTACTTTCACATTAAAATATGTATCAAAAAATTTAAAGACGGTTTTCTCTTTCAATTATAATAAATAGCTCTTACATTCAATTACGTGAAAAGTAAATGTTTGCAATTAGAGTGGGATGGAGGAAGTATTATTTTGATTAAGAAAAAATGTTGGTGAGGTAAGTTTTTAGAAGATTATTGTAATTTGACAATACATTTTCGTTCAGGAAAGGTAATATATGCACTGCTTAGCATACAATTATTATTTTTTATAATCTACATTATATCTATCTAGTAACAAAATATTGGACCAAAAATTATTATTTATTTTTTTTATAAAAATTTAAAATATGTAATAAATTGTATTTAATTATCTCAAGTGGTAAACTCTAATCTTTTCTACTTAAAGGTTCAAGGTTTAATTCCTTCAAAAAAAACAAAAAAAACCAGACTCCCTCTTTTCCACATCTGCCCACCGACCGTCCGCCACTATAATTACCAGTCTGCGATTGTAACTCCAGTTCTTGCAGCCACCACCACCGCCGTCTCCCTCCGACTCCTAAAGGCAGTTTTTCTTTTTTATTTAAGGTTTCTCTAATTCTTTTTTAGATCAACGAATCAATATGCTCTAACAACGTTGTGTTTACAGTGTTTATTTGGTAGATTGATCCGTTTAATCATTATTTCTTTTTTTTATTTAAGTTATGTTCTTTCGTAAGTATTTTCGATTATGTTCTTCCAATACTTTAGGCTTATTCTCCTTTTTAATGTTTTTCTCCTTTCCATTGTTTTTTCAATTGTGAGCATCTCCATGTCTGTGTGCATCCCTATCTTCTTTCTTCTTATTTTGTTGTTTTATGATTTTCTTTTTATGGTTGGAGATAGGTTGTTGTTCTTTTGAGATCTGGTAGTAAGCCAGATGTATTTTGATTTCTTCAATCTATCTTGTTGTTGGATTCGAGTGGGAAGTGTGAAGATGGAAGGAAAACACCTTAGTGTGGGGTGATTATTTTTCCCAAATCGAGCGTGAAGATGGGAGGAAAACACCTTATCGTGTGGTGGTTCTTTTTTCCAATTGATCTTTTGAGAAAAATTATGTATTTGCAATTTTTTTTAACTCTCCACTTCCTCTTAATTGGATTGGATCACTTTTTCATCCTTTTTGAAAATTTAGCTTTGTATTTTTTATGCTATAATTTCCTATACTATTTGTATTGGCTTGGTTTTTTTTAAAATATATATATATATATATATATATATATATATATATCATAATACCAAAATATTATTCAAAAGGTACAAATTATTGATTTTAATATAAATTTTTTTTATTTAATATAATTATTTTTAAACTCGATTAATATGTCTGTGTGTATATATAATTGAATGATTATTATAAATATACATGTTATATAAGTGAATTGATTAATATAATTAATATAATATAGTTGTATATAAAATTGACGTTTAAACTATATTATTGATAGAATTATTTTTTATTAAATATTTTCTTTTTTTAAAATGTGATAATTTTAAATTTTAAAATTGATAAAAATCAAATAGATTTAATACTTTTAACTTTAAAATTTCAATCTTTTTTATATATAATACATTTATATTTGAGTTATAATATGATAATAGATAAAAAAAAATCATTTATTGAGGTTCCATTTAAGCTAACAATGAGGGTTCTTCACAAGATGTAATTAGAAGAATAAATGCATATAAAATTAAAAATGAATTTTTTTTTGAAGTATTTCATGTCAAGTTGACGACCAAATTTCTTCACAAAATGTAATTTGAAGAATGAATGCATATAAAAAGAAAAAAATCAACTAAAAATGAATTTTGATTGTGAATAAAAATTAGTTTGAGAAAAATAAAAGAATGAATAAAATGGTAAATGATAGATATAAATGATACATACATATATATATATATATATATATATCTTAATATTATATAAAGACGAAGTTATGAAATCAACCAATATGCTCGATTTCGAATTTCCTCTATTCTCATTCATTCTGGCATTAAGAATTAATCTCGACCTTTTAATTTAAGTGTTTTATTCTTGACCGTTTATTTTGGTATTTTATAAATATATATATATATATATATATATATATCTTATATAAATCTTATAAATATATTCATAATATCAAATCATATATCTAATTTTTTAATCTCAACCGTTCATCTTAATTTCTATACTTCTATAAATTTCAACTTCATAAACATTATTATTCTCATCTTTTAATCTTATTTTCTCTTGCGTCTCATTACTTCTTCTTATTTCTGTTTTGATGTTCTTATTTATCGTATTCTGATATTGAAATTATTTATTTATCTTTTTATGTTCGAATTTTTTTTTGCAGGTTCATATTTATATCTAATAATTTGTTGAAATAAATTTTTTTCTATTGCTACACAATTTTTGTGGTTTTTTTTTTGGAGGTAATGTTTAATTGCTATAATTGCAGATCTATTTGATTTAAAATTATGATGTTTGAATTGTTTTTTTTTCTATTGTTACACAATTTCATGGTTTTTTTAGGTAATGTTTGATTGCTACAATTGCAGATCTATTTGATTTAAAATTTTGATGTTTGAATTGTTTATTTGTCTTTTTAATATTTTTTTCATGTTTTTAATATTCTAATATTATTTTTTTATATTCTATTTTAATTGCGGGTTCGTATTAAAATAATTGTGTCTGCGCCATACATAGCGTAAGTTATTTTACACCGTAAGTTATTTATAATTCTAGAACGAAAAATGATATAGAACATAATATTGTATATGCATTGTGCATGTGTGCATATTTTTTAAGTACTTAATTTACTTACCGCAATATTGTATATACGTTGTGCATGTGTAAATCATTGATATACATATATGTTAGATTCAAGAAAACACACACACACACACACATATATATATATTATTACTCATTAATACACGTATATATAAATTCAATAAATCTTAACAAAATAAATATTATAAAATATTATGTTCTTGATTATTTTAATAATATTTTTTTGATATATTCTTGATTTTCTTTTAACATACTTATATAATAATAAAAATTTATATTATAAAATATTATGTTCTTGATTTTATTTATTCATATATTTTGATATGTTCTTAATTTTCTTTTAACATACTTATACAATAAGAACATTTTATAATTCAAGTCTTACATAATTAGGTGGATGTTATCACATTCATATTTTAAATATTGGGTAAAATAGCCTCAAATTAATGAATTATATAAGTATAGATGTATTATCGAATAAATTTTATATATAAATATACAAGAAGTTAAAATTTATTGGTTCATATAATATAATCTATATTAAAAATATATTTTTTAATAATCTCGCGTAATACGCGGGTTTACGTACTAGTATATATATATAGTTATCTTTCAAACTTGTCTTACGTAACATTGTTGATTTTTCCATATTGCCAGCACAAAATGTTCTATATATCTCATTTGAAAAGTAAACACGTTCATACATCGAATAGTATGAAATAATAGTTGAGACATAATTTTTTTTCATTATCGTAACTTAAGGGATGTGACAAAATGAGGACTGTAACTATAAAATATGATAAATCAAGGATAAATCTGCCCGAATCAATAAAAATTGGGTCAATTGATCATATTTAGATTGAATTTGAGCTAGAATTTGGGTCTAAATTTGGTAAATTTGACTTGACTTCGGGCTGGAATTGTCCTCAATTTGCAACTTTTAAAAGTTATAATCCTTAAATTGCCAACATGATAAAGTTATTATCTTTATTTTGTCAGCTCAAGAAGTTATTGTCCCCATTTTGCTCGCCTGAAAAATTGCAGTCCTCATTTTGCTACCCCATTAACTTACGATCCTGAGAATTTTTTTTTTTTCATGTTTAGACATACAAAATTTTCTGAAGTTAAAAATCAACAATAACCACAGTGTAAAAGGAATTTTTAAAAATTATATATAGATAAAAAAAATTAAAACTAATTTATTATGTTATAACACGATAACTATAATAGAAATTAATGTTATATTCATTGTATATTTTATAAAAAATATTGCATGACCAAACATTTATTAAAAAGTGAAAATTTATGTGCCAAAATATTTCACTTTGAGCTGATCATGTAAAATTATTCTAATCGTACAACTTATGTATAACTATTATTTTATAGTAAATAAAAAATAACTCATACTATAAATTAATATATTCTAACGAAATACCTAGATATTTAAAAATAAATATATAATATAAGGATTAGTCTTGTATGCACCAGTTACACGGTGCAACTCACGTTCATTTTAAAAAGTTAAACAGTTTATAACTGAAAAGTTAAACAGTTTATTACTGAAAAGTTAAACTATGAAAGATACACTTTTCAGTAATAAACTGTTTAACTTTTCAGTTATAAACTGTTTAACTTTTTAAAAATGACCTAGAATTGCACCGTGTAACTGGTGTGTTGAGCAATTTTATTAAGTAAAAGATTATGTGGCTAATTAATCTATGAAAATCACTCAAA
>JAPKLY010000080.1:318611-372545 GCA_026898435.1 Prunella vulgaris | reverse complement strand
GTCCTGGCCATGTGGGCTTGTTGCTTTGTTCCACCAGGGCTCAGGCGAGCAACTTGGCGAGCACTTGGGCGAGCAACTAGGGAATGACCATGCAGGCTTGTTGCTTCGACGCCTCTGTGTTTGGGCGAGCAGGCCGTCAAACAGCTTGGCGAGCAACTAAGCGAGCAACTTACAATTCGGCTTATTTATACCTTAATGGCTCTTTAATCATTGAGCTTATATGCCTTTATCAACATGGTGCACGGGAGACTTACTCATAATATAAATTAAATTACACAGCAAAACTAAATTATATTAAACGACATCTCTTAGATGGTTGAACAAAAAATTTAAGGAAAATTTGATAAAATATAGGCTTCATCGTATTTAAATTACATTAAAAAAATGCAATTTAATCTAAACTTTTGAATTTTGGCAAATATATCACCACTTTTACTATTTTTGCAATTCAAACTTCGGGCAGTTTTGCTCTTTGCCGAGAAGTTGATGTGTACAAATAAATGCACAATCATTGTTGTTGTGACACATTTATTCCTGAAAGTTTTGGGCCCAGCCCTGATCCATGAGAGCTCCATCAGACCCAAGTCCATAGAGCCCAGGCCATTGCTGAATAGACTTCAGGACGATTGGGAGCCAGATGAGCTTATGACGAGACCATCAGACGGCCTTGAAGGGAGGAACGTTGATCCTGAGTTTATCTCAGGGGCAAGAGTAGAATGGCCAGGAGACCAAAAGTCAGGCAGATCATCGGAAGTCGTGATAAGTCTGACCTGAGCGAATAAAGTTATGCTAATGAAACAAGATCTAGTGTTAATTCTGCATCTTCACCATGTTTCAGTTACCTTAAGCGGCAAGATAGATGTCCCATTATTTCAAGAAAAAGTTAAACATGGGAAGTTACTTTGACACCCACGATTTTTAGGCCACGACCTAAAGTCGGCAAGAAGAAAGAAACGACATACAAACACGTGTCTCATTAGGCTTAGTTCTAGCCATTATAAATAGGTCAATTCTTGACATAAAGAAGGCTTGATAATCTTCATTATTCCCTTGTACTTATATCATCCTTTTGCTCACAATAAATACAAGACGTACACATTAAAGTCTTAGTCCAAACACGTGGCTAGACAAATCTTTAAGTCATTTACTTACAGTCCATACACTATTGTTCCTTAAAGCCCACTAGAATTTCTTGGAACAAACAATTGATGTCATATGAGGGATACAACATGTAACCCACCAAAAAAATTATATATGGATGAATTCATATAAAATATAAAAAACGGAAACATGAATGAATATACATATCATAAATTTAAAATTCATTATTTTTTTTAATTTTTTTTTTGTATTTAATGTGAATTTATCGAAATATTTAAGATTCTCAAATTCATTATTAAGAAATCAGATTAATTGAACATTTAAAATACGCAGCTCAAATCTCTCTTCCAAACGTAATCCTTGGGAAACTTACTATTGACATTGACCTTTTTTAAGAAAGTATCGATTTGTCAATTATTACTATTGTATATTGTCATTATTATACATATATATTATTACTGTTAAAAAGTTAAATATATTTTTATAACAGTAATAATATATACGAATAATTGTGATAGCGATTATACATTATAATGATACAATTTTACGTAAACTCGAATTCATAAAAAATATACTCGACAAAATATTGTGTGAATCAATTTTATGTAGAAATTAGTTTACATATAAATACCTTATAGTAAAATAATTAATATTTTTTATTGAAATAATTAATATAATTCAAAACTAATACTTCATAACAAAATTAGTTAATATTATTTAATAAAATAATTAATATCTTTAAAATAATTAAGTTTTATTGAGAAACTTAATCAAACAATATGCTTTGTATTGTTGTAATTAATAATATTGTTTCTGAAAAAATGTTTCTGCTAGGAGCCTAGCTATATTGAAGCTTATGATTCTTGCATGCACTTAAAGATCTAAAAAAGTTATCGAGTACTCTTATGAATGTATCCTGATCTTCGCTAGAGAAATAAACATTTGCCGGTTAGGCTTTTAGGGCAAAGTATTATCATGTGTGTATAGATTTTATATGTATTAATTTTAACTTGATTCAAATTGTGATTTAATTCCAACTATCTATTTATTGATAATTTAAGGTGGGTCAAATACTTACACTTGAATTCTATTTTTGTGTGTATTACACACATAATACCCACTCTCTTTTAATAGCCCTTCCTTTAAAAATAAATTTCATAATAGAGTAGGTATTGTGTGAAGGTGGTTCATATCATGAACCACTTTTTAACAAGGCAAAAAAAAATTATAAATATAAATCTTGTATCACAAAATAGTTTATATCATGAAAATGATTTATATAATATTTTACCTTCATAATATAGTATAAAACTAATATTATTTAAGGGTGTATTTGGTTTAAAGGATAAAATTATCTATCCGCCGAAAATATGCATATTTTGGGCGGATAGATAATTTTATCTTTTAGGGGGTGTTTTGTTTCATATATTAGGGTGGATTAAGTTCCTAATACTACATAAAATTGTGTTTGGTTTCTAGGATTTGAGCCCAAGATTAAATCCTGGCCCGATATTTGAATTCAACATAATCCTACAAAAAAGGGATAGCTTGATCTCAACTATTACATCGGATTAATTTTAAGAAAACAATCATAAATATCAAACACATACTATTTTAAAATTAGGATTGCAATCAATACAATCCATTGAAATTCTACCCTACTCAATCTATCATACCTAGGAAACCAAACACCCTCTTAAAGTGTAAGGGGTACTTTGTTTCTAGGATTAGAATGGATAAGTCCCTAATCCCAAGTAAAATTATAATTTAGTTTCTAGTACTTGAGCCTATGATTAAATCATGTCCAGATTTTGAATCCACTCTAATACTATATGGTGTGTTTTGTTTAATGGACTAAATAGTCAATCCCCTTAACACAGGACTATTCCTGCCAAAATATAAACATGCATGTTTTGACAGGAATAATCCTGTGTTATGGGGATTGACTATTTAATCCATTAAACAAAACACACATGATCCCAGCTATATCGGATTATTTAGTTCAAAGTTTAAATTTACTAATTTATGTTCAACTTCAAACTGAAATTGACAAACATAACCTTCAAAAATTTTAAAAAGCTATGGATATCATGGTGTTAATTGAAAAATGACAAAATTGGAAATTTACTATTTTTATCCTATTTATCCTTAAATCCAAACACAAATCAGGATTAATTTTGAGAAAACAATCCTCAGCCGATACAAGCTGGACGCTCAACCTGACACTACCTAGGGGGACGATTATAGCTTCTCCGAACCCCACTATCCTAGCATTGCTAGGTTCCAGATATGACTCAAAATCACCTAAGGCATCTAAGGTGGATTTGAAGAGAATGTTGGTGAATGCGCCGCGGTGTCCACAAGTAGCCTGTGAACTCAGACGTTCATGATGTTGGCGGTTATCACCAACGAGTCGTTGTGGGGCATCAGTACCACCTCCAGGTCCGCCGAGGAAAACGTCAGCTCATTAGTAGGCTGCGAGACGGATCTGGGGCCGGAGCTGCCCTCCTGGACTTGGTTTATGGCCCGGATCTCGGCCTTCCTTTTTCTCCTGGATACGGAGGATCCCCCGTCCTGGAGACCCCCGGCAGCTATTATCTGCTCCTCGAGAACTAAGAGTTCCCGGGTGGGCTCCATATTTTGTTGAGGTTGGGGAGGTGCCCTCCGCCTGTTGTGGAGACCAGGTTGGTCGGCTTCCTCCTCCTCGTCATCGGAGGTAGCCCTCCTCTCGAACCTCGGCCTCTTAGCTGGGGCCTTCTTCACGAACTCGGCCAGCTTCCCATCCTCGTAAAATTTCCAGAGTTGCTTGAGGAGGTCTCGGCACTCGCTGGTGAAGTGGCCGATAGCCTGATGGTAGGCACAGAATTTGTTGGGGTTGAGCTTCGTGCAGGTCCTGACGGATTCGCCTTGGCTCTTCCAGCATGGCCTTGCCTTTGACGGCAGTGAAGACGTGGTCAACGGAGACAGTGAGGACCTGGTTGAGCTTTTCTTTTAGCTCGTCTCCTTCGCCAAAGGCTTTTAAGTTCCGGGGAGCTTTGTAGGAGCCCCCGGATTTCTTCCCGTAGGGCTTCCTTTCTTCGTGGGCACCAACTTCTTTCAGTAGTGCCTCCTGCATAGCCACGAACACCCCCGTCTTGTGACGGAATTCGCTGTAAGTGTTAGGACATGCGAGGTGCATCTCCTTCCAGAGGTTGGTACCCCTCCTGAGTCCGGCCATCGCTGCGACGACCTTGGTGTCCTCACTTATCGGCTCGCCTTCCAGCAGAATTTTGTCGAACCTTTCCAGGTATTGCTGGTCGGTTTCGTTCTCACCTTGATGGATGTTGGCGAGTCGGTGCTTCTGGGTAAGGTAGGATCCGAAACCAGAGAAGTGGGCCAGGAACTCCCGTGAGAGTTGGCCAAATGAGCAGATTGACCCCGGGGCGAGTGAAGAGAACCAGCGGTGAGCTCGATCCCCTAGGGTCAGCGGGAAGTTCCGGCACTGGGTGGAGTCGGTGGCGCCAACCGAAATCATGAAGTCCGCGTACTTGGCCAGGTGGACTTTTAGGTCAGATTCGCCCTTGTACGCGGACATCACCGGGAACTGGATCTTCTTCTGCACCGGTGCGCGGAGGATGGCAGGTGCCAATGGAGATGTGGGGAGAGTCGTGGCGTCAGGTCTGCCAGACTTGGCTGCTACTTGTACTTGTAGCATTTCAACGGCCTTTTTCAGTGAGGCCAGCTCGTCATCCCGTGTCACCTCCGGCGGAGGCTACTCAAAGGTCATGCGTCTCGCGGACGCACGTCCCCGAGGTGCCTCACTCTGGGGTGACCTCTCAGCGGCGGGCTGGAATTGGCGTCTGCGGTGGGGGCCTAGCCGGTCAGTGGCGGGCCTCCTCAGCCTTTCGTGGGCTGATCTGCGTGGCTGTTGGTCGGAGTCCCCATGGGACACGACTGGGACTGCCGTCCGCTCGTTTTCCCTGTATCTCGGGCCCAGGCGGCCTTGGAGGACTTCCCTCCTTTGTGATTGGTGGGTGCCAGATGCCCCGGTGTATGCCGACTCTCCTGCGGTGTAAGGAGCGGGGTTCTCCTCCACCATTTTGGCTTTGCCGGTCCTCTCCCTACGCTGGCGGGCTTGTGCTGAGCTCGCTTCTTGCTCGGTGGGGAGGGCGCTATAATCCCCTCTGGTCTGGGTGCCCTGGGTGGGCCTGGTCTGCTCCCGGGCTTCGGCAGCTGGAGCTCGTCTGGGTACCAGGGCGAGCTCATCCTGCTGTCTCTGTTGCAACCTCTGTAAGGTCGCGATGGTGCACAGGAGCTCGTCAGGGTTGCTAGCCAGGTCCCTTAGGGCGGGGGCCAAGTCTTCCTGGGTCACCGTAACTCGCGGAGGTCGCGGAGCTGCGGTGCTCGTTTGGGGTGGTTGTGATGTCTCCACCACCTGGTGTGAGGTCTCCACCTCGGCCTGGTTTTGGTCACCTCCCTTGGACCTTCCAGCAGCTGCGGAGGCCTGTCCCTTGGCGGCTCGAGTGTTAGCCATTTTAGGGTTTCGGAGGGGGTAACTTGCTGAAGGTCGCCGAGGTGGAGGGAGGTCGCCGGAGTGGTGGAGGTCGCCGGTGTGGTGGTCGTCCAGCTTAGGTGGAGCTGTGCAAGTTTTCGTCTAGCCTTGCGTGTGATGAATTATTCGAGATTCGAGTTATTCGTGTACACTCGCGCGTTTGAAAACTTATTCCGGGCAGATTTCGTAAAATCCAAAAATTCAGGTTTTTGTCCGAAAATCTGGGTTCTTCGTTCGAGGGATGAAGATGTATGTGTATCTTCAAGTGTTCTTTGAGTTTTATCAAGAACACCTTCAAATCTTCAACAAATCCTAATCTTTTGTTCTTGAAAATTTTTAATTTTCAGATTCGGCACCCTTCTTCTAGCGCCAAATTATTGATAGAATTTGTTAATCGTGTTCGTTTATGTGGTTTTGTATCGGATTAATTCTACCAAACAATAATCTTATGATTTTATGTTCTTGGGGAGTTAATGTAGAGAGGGAGAGAGAGTTTAGAGAGAGAAAGTAGAGTGTAGGAAAATGTATTAATTGTGTGAATAGTACAAGAGAGGTCTTATTTATAGGTGTGCGAGTGTGAGACGGCACCTTACGAGCCTATATGGCTTCCGGTGTTGATGAGGATTTCTTACCCTCGTCTTGGTCTCCCACACTGCTCCCTATGTCTTGTCTCGTCCTACTACTATGCCTTAGACTAGATGGGCCTCATTAAAAACCTCGCCGTAAACCACCCTTGTGGATAAACCGGACGGAGGGAAAAAGAGAGCACCATCGGGGTCCTATAGACTATCAAGCGAACTCATAGGCGAACCCGGAGATGAACACTCGGGCGAGCTCAGGGATGAGCACCTGGGCGAGCTCCGAGGTGAATACCTAGGCGAGCTCCTACGATCTGGTGCCCCGAGGCGCGCTTGGCACTCTGGCGACCTCCTAGGTGGTCTTGATTCTCTGACTTGTCCCGAGTAGCTCGCCGATCAACAGCAATCAATACAATCCATTGGAATTCTATTCTACTCTATTTATCTTATCTAGGAAATCAAACGCCTCATAAGGGTATGTTTGGTTTAAAGGATAAGATTTTCTATCCACATAAAATATGTATATTTTGGATAGGTAGATGATTTTATCCAGTAAAATAAAAACACCCTAATTGTATATATTTATATTATTAAATTTGTAAATTAAAATTACAATATAAAATACTATGATGAGAGTAAATTTATCTAATAATATCAATTTATGAATGTGTTTTATGAGAAAATGTTAGGGAAAAGAAATAAATGAATTGATTATATACTCTTTTATACATGAGGCGGAGTTCTTTCATGATATCAGAACTTAGACTCGGCCAATGTTCTAATTTGATTCCCGCTGAATGTAACTCTACTCATATTAAATTGTCCACTTATTGAGCCTCAGTTCATGAGTGAGAGGAGTGTTAGAAAAATTAAATAAATAAATTTTACACTTTTTAACAAGTTCGAATTTTTAGAACATATATAATTCTTACTTGATAGCAAAGCTTTGAACTTTTAAATGATGTTGAATTCTTTAAAAAAGAACTACTCTTTTTGCCATCCTTTCCATTAGAACATCATGAGTGGCTTAATCCTTGATAATACAAAAGTAATAATGATGAAATTCAATGAAAAATGATTATAACTAAAAATAAATAAGTGAATTCTACCACTCTTAAAAAAAAATTAATATCGAAATTAAGAATTTAATTGATAATGTATGTATGCATGTGGTGAATTGAAAATTTTCATGTAAGTAATATATTTCCTATAATCTTGATATAACATAATTTTGTATTGAAATATGAGATGCAATATGTAATGCATGTAAGTTGAAGAAATGGGTTGGTTCAAGATGGATGCTAATTTATTTAGATGGTGAAAATCACCTTAGTGTGTGGTGTGTTATTCGTCGTTGAGCCTTTTAGTTATTAGCATCTGTCTTATTGTATGCTCTTCATAGCCTCTCGATTGGTTTGAAGCAGTTGTTATCCCTTTGTGTGTTAGGGTGGAAAATTGATTCTTGTACTTCTTTGATTTTATATTAATGAAAGATCTTTTTCCTCTCAAATTTTTTTTTTGAAGAAATGGGGTAGTGATGGACGATATTATTTTAAATGAAAAGTAATAATGATGAAGTTCAATGAAAATGGATTTATCTTTTCCAAATTGAGACGCTTAGGATAAAAAGTGCCAAGTAAAATTGAAACGAATTCTAAAATTTAGGCTTTTTAGAATTTTCAGGACGGATTGTCTTGCCCCACTCGGTCTCGTGTTGTCGCGTTGAGTCGAGTCTAGGTATTGTTTCAATTATGTCACGTCAAACACACACACACATATATATATTATGGTAGAAAACACACGTGTTAGATGCTCAATGCACAAAATTCTCATATATTTATTAAATTCATAAAGTCCTTTAATTATCTTTAATCAAACTATGCATGAATTAAACCGCAATCTTATGTTTCATTAGATATATAAAAACTCTTGTGTTTAGTAAAAAGATGCACGAAATTCTCACTGTCACTTCTTAACACTTTTCATATGTTCATGTTTTGCATCTATATTTTTCATCGGAGTTTCTGTGGATGTTTTAATTTAAATATATGACAGTAATATGAATATTCGCTTCAATTTACTATATCATTAGTTTACTTTGAATTAAAGTAGTTATGACCTTCAAAGTATTTTTTGTCAAAGTCCACCAAAACAGAGTTCGAGCTGAGATCAAGGTTTAGAACCCCTTTGATCACTATTTCTCCCTAAACCAAACCTGAAGATTTAGAGGTGTTTTTCATCAAATTCAAAGGTGTTTTTACATGCAATATTATATTATTATTATTATTATTATTATTATTATTATTATTATTATTATTATTATTATTATTATTAAATAAATTCTAATACACATCATGTGTATTATATGTACTTGTATTTTTTAATTTAATTTTAATTAACTTTTTTTACAATACGTAGTAACATGTTGAACTGTGTATTTTTTGCAACCGAGGTATTACTGAATACCTTTTAGAGTATTACTTATTATTTTAGAATATTATTAATTATTTTTTCAGATATTATTAATTACTGATTGAGATATTTTATAAAAAAAAAACTAATACTCACTATACATATATATGGTGAATAATAAAATGACTATTATTATTGTAATAAGGTATCAAAATATAAAAGAGTAGGTCTCACGTGTAATATTGCACGGTGCAATATATGCTAAAAAGGAAAGTTTTTTAAATTCGCGGGTCACTCAATTGGGAATCAGGTCACGTCCAAAATTTGCGGATCATATTAGAAAGCAAAAATCCCACAACTCTAAAACCCTGGTTTCACAAAGATCAAATCAACGCCTCATTCATATTCAATTATATTTGGCGATCGCCATGAAAACGCATTAATATTCAATTACAACGAAAAGAGACGAAGATGCTACAATTATTTTGTGTTAGTCTGTTCTTGTGTTACTGTATTGATCTTATTATGATACTACATGCATAAGTTTTTTATACTGCATGCATAATATTTGCATACTGCATGCATAATATTTTCATACTGCATAATATGTATTACTATATGTTCAGATTTTGTATACTACAAGTCTACAAGATATCATTTATAATACTACATACATAAAACACATTCCATTATTATACTACATTAATTACTTCACACTACTGCATGCATAAGCTTGCCATACTACAAGAAATATATTGTACTACTATAAGAAGTGTATTATGTTACTACATACAAAAAACAAATTCCATTACCTCTACACCATGTTATTATACTACATTACTTATTTAATGCTACTACATACATGCAGAATTTTATGATACTACATCATAACTTTTTTGTTACTACATGCAGAATTTTATGATACTACATCATGACTTTTTTGTTACTGTATTTCAAACAGAGCAGAACACAGACAAAAACCCTAAGAAACTACAAATCACTTAAAAAATGTTGATCTACATTACGAAACACAAAAATATATTCACACGAACAAATCAAATACAGCAACAGCCAACAAAATCAATAAACCAAGGAAGTTTCGTATGAGAAAGATGTAATGAGATGGAAAATCGCAAACCAAGGAAGCTTCGTATGAGAAAGATGAGCAGAGAGTTTCGTATGAGAGAAGGAAAGATTGCGCAAACCAAGGAACAAGGGCGGATTTAGGGGTGGGCTGCACTGGGTTTTAGCCCAGTGCAAGCCCAAAGTTAACCCCATATATATATACATACTTATAATTAATATGGTAGTAGCAGTCCAACCCAAAATTTAAAATTTAATTGTCAGCCTTAATACCCAATATATATATTAATTAGAATTATTATGCCCACGGCCCAATATATATTAAACTTACTATGATTTATTAATAGGTCCACTTACCTAAATACCCAATACATATATATACGAATTTCTAAAACTTTAAATATGTCTTTTTTTTTCCTTTTAGCGTGACTCGTGAGTGCGTAGTCTCTTTGGTACATTTCGCTGCCCGGTAATTCAATCCTTCTTTTTTTTTAAATTATTATATTTAATTCTTAAAGCATAAAGTATTGTAGATCATTAATAACAATGAACAATTTTTTGAAATTTTGGGAATTAAGGTTTTCTTAAAATCTTTCACCCACATCATTCAAGATAATTATTTTTTTAAATACATTTAGTATATTTTGTTTATGATATGTTCATGTTATTATTTGGCTTGTTAAAGATGAATGTGTATTTAATGTATTTAATTTTTATCTTATATAAATTAATATTTTAATATTAAATTTGCTAATGTTTAGGTGCGAATAATAGATTATGGCACAACTTATATGAACATCGAAATACTTTGTTATGTAAATATTTTTAATGTGTCGAAGTATTTATTTTTCAGCCCACCCCAATACTAATTTCTGGATCCGCCCCTGCCAAGGAAGTTTCTGAAAACCGATGAAAAACTTAAAGAAAATAGGCAGTGTTTCAATATTTATATTAGATCCGTTTATAAAATGGGTTATGAAAATGAGTTAATTGCACGGGAGGGATTTTGTGCAATATTGCAAACGAGTTTTTGTGAATATAAAAAAAAAAAAAAAAATTGACTACATGAACTACACAAATTAATTACACGCGCTTTTACTATTTAAAGAACCGATCACATTTACTCACATCCAAACGTGACACCCAACCAAATTGTAAAATAGGAAAGTGATGAATAGTTGTAAATAGTAGAAAGACGAGGGATGAAATATTGTAATATTAATAATTATCCATCCTTAGCATGATTGCCTTGATGTATAGTGATTGAAATGACATGACCTTTAAAAAGCCAAAATTAGGAAAGTAAGAATGAAACGACTCCTTCAAAGAGAAATAATTGTTGACTATGAAATGTGAATTTCCTAAGTAGGATACCTAAATTATCATGTCTCTTTCTTAATTACTTTTGTCCCAACTTTGGTTTCCTCTTTCTCATCGGGAGACACTACCTAATTTTTTCTTCATTGTTTTTAATTATACTCCTACATACTTTAATCTCCCACCTCCAAGATTAATTTGCATCAACTTAATTTAATTTATCCACTTACAAACAACTCAACACATGTACATTCCAACTTAAGATTCTTTTTCCTAAACGTTCATTTATCTTTTGCTTGGAATAGGCACCCTAATTTTATAGGATAAAAGTTGAAAATTTACACTTTATTATCTTTGACTAATTTAATATGTTGAATATTTATAGTTTTGGCGATTATACCAAAATACATGTAATAAAATTAATTGAGTAATATATACATCATTTTTGTATAGACTTAATTTTACTGTATGGGTAATAAGTTGAGAGGAAATTTATAAGTTAACTTTTAAGAATAATTTTTTTTAAGAAGCGGCTAGGATGAAGTCTTCTTAAGATGGAAATGGGGTGACCTCATCCGATGAGAAGAAGAAGTTGAGGTGATCTAACCTGATGATAAGAAGGAACTAAGGTGATTTTATGATCTACTAAGAAGAAGAAGTTGAGGTAATCTTACTTGATCGAGCTGATATGAGCTCATTTGATGATACGGAGTTGAGGTGAATTCATCCATTAAGAAGAAGGAGTTGAGATGAACCTCAGCTGATAAGATGAAGAGTTAAGTTGAAAGCCACTTTATAGATCAATTATAAATTCACCTAGCAAGCCCACATTGGCAAATCACAGCTCAAAAGTTAATGTCATTGTTGATAGAATTTGCTGATTGTGTTTGTTATGTGGCTTTATAACGAATTAATTCTACCAAACAATAATCTTATGATTTTGTATTCTTGGGGAGGGAGAGAAGAGAGCTTAGAGAGAGAAATATTGTGATAGGAATTGTATTAATTTTCAGAATTGTGAGAAATTGTGTGAATAGTACAAGAGAGGTCTTATTTATAGGTGTGCGAGTGTGAGACGGCACCTTACGAGCCTATGTGGCTTCCGGTGTTGACGAGAGCTCCTTACCTCGTCTTGATCTCTCACACCGCTTCTCTTACCGCGCCTCGTCCTACTACTATGCCTTAGACTAGATGGGTCTCATTAAAAACCTCACCGTAAACCACCCTTGTGGACAAACCGGTCGGAGGGAAAAAGAGCGCGCCATCAGGATCCTATTGACTAACGAGTGAGCCTATGGGCGAGCTCCCAGCGAGCTCCGGTAGGTCGGGCGAGCTCCCGAGCCTTGACCAGATTCCAGGGTATCGGGCGAGCTCTGGTATACCCACAGACGGGCGAGCTCTGGCACTGGTGACCTGGCCAACCTTGGGGATTATTTCTGAAACCGACGTATTAGTTCGCCATATCAACATTTGCCCCCCAGCTCGCGCGCATCATGACTTTGTCCAATGTGTGGGCGAGCTGGAGAACTTGAGGTCAGGCGAACTATTTCCGGGGGCGCCGAGCTTGTAAGCGAGCTGCGCCTCGGAGGTCGCCTTGGCCGACACGATGCGGGATCCCAAGCGTCACGCGAGTCTCTTGACGTCTCGATTCCCGCCCATAATAATGATAACTTTTCAAATTCCTTGCAAAAAGGCCCCTGGTCTTTCGGGAATTTCGAGCTTGTGCCCCGCGCCTATAAATAGGCGAAAACGAAGAATTTCCTCATTTTGCTTCCCTCATTTCTCAGAGTCGTGACCTGGGCAAAGGACAAATGACCGATGACCTTCTAAACCCCCGAGTAACACCTGTGGTCCTCTCCTCGAGCTCTGGGGCGAGCTCTGAAACCTCGCCAGACAGTAGCGAGCTCTCGGGGTCAGTTCTCTCTGACTCCAGCGAGCAAGCTACTAGTTCTGGTGAGGAATCACCCCATCGCGAACTCTGGGATTACTCAGAGCGAGCTCACGGGGGAGCAGCGACTCCCGCTGAAGAGGCCCAGGAGGAGGTCGCTGAGGTCGGGGCCGGCGACCTTGCTGGCGAGCTGGCCCGTGAGGTCGACGAAGAGGTCGGCGAGGATACGGGGACGGAGGTCACTTACGAATACCTCCGTTTTATAGACTTTCCCTTCCCCAAGCTCCCCGAACATCAAGTCTCCACCGAGGTCGTAAATGAGTTCGACTGGGGCGAATATGTGAGGGCTCATGGGGCGAGCTTCCCCCTACCCCGGCGAGCTCCGATTCGAAAAGCTGCTGGCAAGTCTGATCTCAAGGCCAACGGGGTGGAGAGCATCATGAGCGAGTTCGCCCTTCCGGATATTCGGAGGCGGTTCCGCATCCCGCTGGACATTTTTATGTATCCTGCCGAGGAGAAAGAGCGAGCCGACCTCCCCCCTGCTGGGCTCACAGCCATGAATTACCACACCCTGAAGGCAGGGCTCACCCTTCCCCTCCATCCCATAATTGGGCAATTTTTGGCGGACACGGGGCTTGCTATCACCCAACTCACTCCGAATGCATGGAGCAATTTGTTGGCCGCTCTGACTGTCTTCGGCCTCGAGGGTTATGAAAATCGGTTGAGCACGGCGGAGATTAACGAGCTCTTCATCGTGATCAGACAAGCGAGGGAGGGGAAGGGATATTACTCTTTTCAAGCTCGCCCGGGGGGCAAATTTTTAGGCGACCTCCCTAACAAAGTCCGGGATTGGAAAGAGCAGTTCTTTTTCATCGGGGGGGATTGGCGAGCTTCCAATGGCCACGGAGGGCACATTCCTACCCCCGAGACCTACGGAGAGGCGAGCTGTAGGTGGCGTACCTTAGTGTGTGTGCGTCGGATTAGATTACTGATCTAATCTATCTTTTTGCAGGTTTGAAGCGCCACAAGTCAAGCCGCGGGAGACCGGCAGTTTCGACAGGTTTCGAGTTTGTGCGGACGGTGTGTTGCTTGCGGGAGAAAAAGGACCGTGAGATCGAACATCTGTGTCAACACCACTGCCGCCGGCTCGCCGGTCTAATCACCTCACTGCTCGAGGTTTGCGCCTTTCCATTATCGAGCTTCCAGAGCTCGCTGTCTTGTATGTCAAGGTCGCCGAGCTGACTTGGTTGTTTGTTGTACAGGTGCAGGTCCTATTGACGAGCTCCCACCCGTTGAGGTTCCCGAAGCTTATCACTTCCTAGCTCGGCAGCTGAAGATGGGCAAGCCTCGTCCGGGGAGGGAAGGCATCCCTTCGGGGGCGGTCTTGGACGCTACCAAGAAACTAGAGCTCGCCAAAGCCGCTGAGAAGACTGGGGGCTCTAGCTCTCAAAAGACCTCGGCACCTCCCCCGACAAAGGAGAAGGTCGCCGGAGCGAAAAAAGGGGCGGGGCGAGGCTCAGGTCCTGAACGGGGTGCCCAACCACCTCCGCCCCATCATACGAAGTGAGCTCTCCACCGGGGAGATGGCTCGCCAGTGAGTGAAGAGGAAACTCGCCTCGCCAAGCGAGCCAGGGCTGAGGGCGGCTCTGGATCAAGCCAAACGGGGTCCGGGCGAGCTCTTACTGTTCGACCCTCTCCAGCGCCTCCAACTCCTCAGAGGGCGCCCTCGCAGCCTCCCTACGGGGTCCCTATTCGGGACGATACCCTGCTCGGGCTCAACCCCGATAGGTTTGGGTAAGTGGGCGACCTCTTTTGAGTTGGAAGCCTTGGCAATCTCCTTGGTTTTTGCTAACTGATCTGAGTATGTGCAGGTACACTCCCGCCGAGTTCCCGAAGCGACCTGAGCCTCTCCATGTCGCCGAGCGATGCCGGGCCCTGAATTCATCAAGGGACCTTCCCGATGGGGTAGCTCGCCGGGTTTTTACCGAGGCCCCCAAATATCTCTCCGCCTCGGAGCTCGGGATGATCGAGAGGCAGAGGCCTGCTGACAGGGCGAGGCTGGCGATGCACTACGCCTGCGCAGCGATGGCGGCGGCTCAGCTCGTCAGCAATGATATCGCCGCCTCAGATAGAGCTCGCCACGATACGAATAAAGCGCTCACTAAGGTGGGCGATGAGCGGAAGAAGACGCTTGAGGAACTCGCTAGGGCGGAGTCCAAAGCGAAGGCCTCGCTGGAGACGGAGCGGCTTGCAATTAAGAAGGCAGAAAAACTCCAGGCCGACCTCCGCCAACAACAGGCCGAATTGGAAGCAGCTCGCCAGACGCTCGCTGCTCGGGAGGAGGAGCTCGCCTTGACCCGGGTTGAGGTAGGGCTCCTCCGGGATCAGAGCTAGGGGAATTCTGAAGAGTGCCGCAAGCTGCGGGAGGAGGTTGCCGCTCAGGCTCTGGAGATCGCCGAGCTCAGGGGCCGTTCTGACACTGCCATAACGCCCGAGGCTCTTGAGCTCGCCGAGGTGGTGGCCACTGACAAGGGCTTCGTGCTCTGTTTTGCTGAGGTAATCCGCTCCTTCCAATGGGCGCGGATTAACAATGACAGCGAGTGGGAAGCCCTCGTCAGCGAGTTTAAGGACTGTCTGGAGAAGTCCTCGATCCCCCCCCGGTACGGAATTGAACATCGGGGACCTCACGGGCTATGGGATCAATCTCGACGCTGCTCGTCTGAAATTCAACATTATCCAGACGAAGCAGGTCTTCACTGCCGACCTCGCCCAAGAGACTGAGGGTGCAGAGGGGGATGCTGGAGGTGAGGCCCCGCCGACGATGGAGCAGATGCAGGAGGTCTGCGGGGACGCGATGATAACCATTAGCGAGCTCGGCACAAGCGGACTCTCCGGGAATATCACTCCTGATGCCGAGCTCGCCATGCCCATTCGCCAGGTCGCCCCCGAGTCTTAGGCTCCCTTTATTACTGTTTTCTTAGTTTAGTTTACATTTTCCAAGTTGTAGTAGGTCGCCGGGTTGCGGAGCTCGCCCAGAAGGAGCTCCATTTTTGTAGTCTTCACTTTTTGTCCAAGTAGATTTAGCTCGCCGGGCATGTGCAGCTCGCCCAGAAGAAGCTTTTTGTGATTCAAAGACGGCTAGCTGGTCGGCCTTTGTGGCCAGCACCACTACTCATACTTAGGATTTTTTCAAGTATATTTTTGGCTTGAAAATCTCTTAAGTATCCTTTTGAATATAAGTCGAGCATTTTTTGTCCAACTTTTTTCATTTATGTTTTTGCGCTTTTACGTTATAATTTCTTAGAATAGCTCGTTCATGTTTATTTTCCTGGTACGTAATTGTTCATCTTATTCTACTTTGAGAAGCGAATCGTTCGTTTTACGTCACTTTCGACTACGAATTGTACCTCTGTTTTGAGAGTGCGTATTCTTCGCCTTATGCCACTTAGGGCCGCGAATCGTTCGTCTTAGGCCACTTAGGGCGGCGAACTGCACTTCGATTGATTCACGTTGGGCCATTGGGTTTCATGAACCTTGCCTTAGACGTTTCTGTCTTTTTCGCGAATTTTTCTAACTTGTGGCAGTAGGTGCTTAGCAACCCTTTAGGAAGGGTACCTTCGCGACCTTGGGCACTTTGGCCTTTGCCTTCGAGCTATTTAATTACAACGTTTGGGACCTTGGTCCTTGCGCATTACAAATTTTTTTTTTTTGTGTGCAAGTGGGCGAGCTAGGTTTGGCGAGCCACCAGGAGTAGTGGGCAACCAAGTGCAGCTCGCCTGGTTGGGGAGCTGCGCAGGTCCAAACACTTGGGAATTTTTCTGAATTTTTTCAGCAATGTAATTTACATCGGTTGCCATCTACATTTCTGATGCCAACCTTCGACTAGTCTATTACAGAATTCTAGTCTATTGGTAGAACTTTTTTAGATGTGCCGAGCTCCAGGTGTATGACGAATCTTTGCCTTCTGCGTCTTCTAGATCATAGGTACCGTTCGGCCAGGCTGCAGTGACCCGGAATGGTCCTTCCCAATTTGAACCAAATACACCTGGTGGGGCCATCAATTTCTTTTTCAACACCAGGTCTCCGACCTTGAACCTTCGGTCTCGGACCTGAGAGTTGTAATATTTTTCCGCTCTGCGCTTGTAGGTAGCGTTTTTCATTTCTGATGAAGCTCTGGTCTCTTCGATCAGATCTTTTTCTACTGCCAAGGCTTCATCATTCTTTTCTTCATCATATCCCACCACCTTCCAAGTTTTGTTCTGGACTTCTACCGGGACAACGGCTTCAGTCCCGAAGGCTAGGGCAAACGGGGTCTCTCCGGTGCTGGCCCTATAGAAAGTTCTATAAGACCATAGGACCTCCGGGAGTTCGTCTGCCCAGCTCCCCTTCTTTTCTTCGAGGTGGAGCTTCAGTATGTGTTTCAGGATCTTGTTCACCGCCTCGACTTGGCCGTTCGACTGGGGTGATACGGAGTTGAGTAGTGCTTCTTGATGTTCCATGAACTGCAGAAGTCCCTCAACTTCTGTCCGTCGAACTGCCATCCATTATCAGTGATGACCGACTGCGGGAATCCAAACCTGCAGATCAGGTTTTTCCAAATGAAGCCGATCATCCTTTCTTGGGTTATGGTTGTGAGAGCTTCGGCCTCAGCCCACTTAGTGTAGTAGTCTACTGCTACAACAGCGAACTTTACACCGCCTCTACCAGGTGGAAATGGGCCGATCAAGTCGATACCCCATTTCGCGAAAGGCCATGGGCTGAAAACCGACTTGAGCTGGTTGGCTGGGGAGTGAATGTTAGGTGCGAAAAGTTGGCACTTTCGGCATCTTCGAGCGAAGCTGATGGCATCCTTGCGAAGAGTGGGCCAGTAGTAGCCCTGTCTGATCGTCTTATATGCCAATGCTTGCCCCCCCAGCGTGACTCCCACAAATTCCCTCGTGAATTTCTTCTAACACTTCAGACCCCTGCTTCCTAGTTAGGCATTTGAGTAAGGGTAGAGAGAATCCACGTTTATAGAGCTGGCCATCCAGCAGCTTATATCTGGCAGCTTGCTTTACTAACCGGCTGGCTTCTCAGGTGTCTACGGGGGTTGTTCCTTCTGCTAAGTATTTTCGGATTGGAGTGCACCAATCTTCACCATCTTCACTATCCTCCTGCCCCCCCACTCGAGGTCTGATTTATCTTGTAATCGGACGTCGAGGGGTTTTTCAGTGTGGTGATCACAACCTCCGTGAATTCGGCTTCGCCGTTGCTAGTAGCTAGCCGGGCTAGAGCATCTGCTTGCGTGTTTTCTAGCCGTGGTATTTGATTGATGTAAACTTGTGTAAACATCGAGATCAGATGCGCGGCTATCATCTTCTGGTAGATCATCATCTGCTGGTCTTTTGCCTCATATTCTCCCCGGACTTGGGATATTATTAGCTGGGAATCTTCGAAAACTTGAAGATTGGTTGCCCCCACAACTAATGATAGCCTAAGTCCTGCTATCAACGCTTCATACTCCGCCTCATTGTTGGTTGCTCGAAAGTCGAACCGAATTGCGGAGGTGAAGACTTGTCTGTCTGGGCTGATCAGGACCACGCCGGTGCCTGCAGCCATGCTAGTTGATGACCCATCCACGTAGAGATGCCACGGAGCTATACGCCCCCTCGTCGGATCTTGTGGGAAAGTTAGCTCGACGATGAAGTCGGCCAGTGCTTGTCCCTTGGTCGTTGTTCGGGGTGCGTAGGTTACACCGTATTGGCTAATCTCCAGCGACCATTTCAGCAGGTGTCCGGCAGTGTCTGGGCACTGTAGTATTTGACGCAGTGGGAACGTTGTCAGCACCTCTACCGGATGGTCAAAGAAGTAAGGCCTCAATTTTCTAACACTCATCACCAGTGCATAAGCCAGCTTCTCTGTTGGGGTATACCGCAACTCAGCTTCATGTAAGACTTGGCTCACGTAGTACACTGGGAGGTGTGTTTTTGCCTCTTCTCGGACCAGGATGGAGCTGATGGCCACCTCCGACGCGGCTAGGTACAGATACTGCTTCTCTCCAGGTATTGGCTTCGACAGAACCTGTGTATCCGCCAGGTATGTTTTGATATCTTCGAAGGCTCGTTGGCATTCATTTGTCCAGACGAAGTGGTTTTTGAGGTGGAGCTTGTTGGCCTTGGCCGCCTCTTTGTACCTCCGTGTGTTTGCTTTAATTGCCTCAAAAAATGGACGATTTCTGTCGCCGGACCTGGAGATGAATCTGTTAAGGGCTGCCATGCACCCTGTCAGCCTTTGAATTTTTTGGATGGAGTCGGGTATCCCCATCTCAATTATGCATTGGACCTGTGTTGGGTTGACCTCAATCCCCCGCTGGCTAACTAGGTGCCCCAGGAACTTCCCAGAGTGTACGCCGAAGCTGGTCTTCTTGGGGTTCAACTTCATGTTGTAGTGGCGCAGTATGTCGAAGGTCTGTTTCAGGTGGTCCAGGTGGTCCTCCTTTCTCAAACTCTTGACAACTATGTCGTCCACGTACACCTCCATGGATTCGCCGATGTGTTGGTCAAACATTTTGTTCGCCAATCTTTGATAGGTGGCTCCGGCATTGATGAGTCCGAACGGCATCCTTTCCCAGCAATACATGTTCTTGTTGGTGTAGAACGCCGTGTGTTCCTGGTCATCTGGGTGTAGAGCTATTTGGTGATAGCCCGCAAAAGCGTCCATGAATGTCATCATCTCATGGCCTGCGGTGCTGTCCACCAACTGGTCAATGTGAGGTAGTGGGAAGTTGTCCTTCGGGCATGCTTTGTTCAGGTCCGTGAAGTCAATGTAGAGTCTCCACGTCCCGTTGTGTTTCTTTACCAGGACGGGGTTCGAGACCCACTGCGGACACAAAGCCTCTCTGATGAGCTTGTTGTCTAACAACTTCTCCACCTCAACTGTTAGAGCTGCGTACTTGTCTGGTCCATATTTTCTTCGCTTTTGGCGTACGGGTCTCCTCGTCGGATCTATGTTAAGCCTGTGGCAAGCATGTTCCAACGGGATCCCCGTCATGTCTTCGTGGGACCAGGCAAACACGTCCAGGTTGGTCATTAAGAATATCTCCATCCTCGACCAGTACGGTTCAGGTAACTCAGAACCGATGAAAAGTTCTAAGTCCCTTTCCGGGTCCACCGGGAGCGCCGTCAACTCCTCCATGGGGGTTGCTTTTCTCTTCTGACTTTTCCACCTCGGGTCGCTGATGAACTCGTCCCACTCCCCTTGTGACATCTGTGCAGGCTCGTGGCCTATGCGCGGTTCGAGGTCATCAGGTTGGCTTTCAGCTTGGGCGAGCTCGTCTGTTGTGAACGCCTCCGTTGGTCTGTCAGCTTGGGATAGTGTGGTGACTTGGGGAGTTGGGTCAACGTCCATGGGTGTTGGTTCTTGACCTCCCGCAGGTCCCCCACCTTGGGCATCATCAACTACCTCCATGGGAGTAGGCTGCTGTCCCTGCGCAGCTACCGACCCCTGCGCAGGTCTCAACACTTGGGTTTCTTCCACGTCCTCCATTGGTGTCGGTTGTGTGTCTTGCACAGGTCCAAAGCCTTGGTTGATTTCTGACAAATCGCCTACCTCCATCATCTCAGTTTCGACTGAGATGATGTCTAGAATATTTGGCTCGTCTGCAGGGATCTGTACGTCCTCTTCGAGGATGTGGACTTGTGTAAAGGACTTCTTGACCCGGCCATCTTTGATTTGGAGTAAACACTCTCGGGCCTTTTTCTGGTCACCTTTTATAGTTCCGGCACCTTTTAGAGTTGGGAATTTTAAACAGTAGTAGTAGGTCGAACACGCCGCTTTGAATTCATTAATAAAAGGGCGGCCAAGGAACCCGTTGTAGGAGGACTGCTGGTCGACAACTAGGAAATCTATGAGCCTAGTCAGCCTCCTTTCGGGGTCCTCAACCGATACAAGTTGGATGCTCAACCTAACACTACCTAGGGGGAAGGTTACAGCTTCCCCGAACCCCACTATCCTAGCATTGCTAGGTTCTAGGTACGACTCAAAATCACCTAAGGCATCCAAGGTGGACTTGAAGAGGATGTTGGTGAATGCGCCAGTGTCCACAAGCAGCCTGTGAACTCGGACGTTCATAATGTCGGCGGTTATCACCAACGAGTCGTTGTGGGGCATCAGTACCCCTTCCAGGTCCGCTGAAGAAAATGTCAGCTCGTCAGCGAGCTGTGAGATGGACCTGGGGCCGGAACTGCCTTCCTAGACTTGATTTATGGCCCGGATTTCGGCCTTCCTCTTTCTCCTGGATATGGAGGATCCCCCGTCCTGGAGACCTCCTGCAGCTCCGATCTCCTCCTCAAGAACCAAGAGTTCCCGAGTCGGCTCCATATTTTGCTGAGGTTGGGGAGGTGTCATCCGTCTGTGATGGGGACCAGGTTGGTCTGCTTTCTCCTCCTCGTCATCGGAGGTAGCCCTCCTCTCGAACCTCGGTCTCTTAGCTGGGGCCTTCTTCACAAACTCGGCCAATTTCCCCTCCTCGTAAAATTTCCAGAGTTGCTTGAGGAGGTCTCGGCACTCGCTGGTGAAGTGGCCGATGGCCTGATGGTAGGCACAGAATTTGTTGGGGTTGAGCTTCGTGCGGTCCTGGCGGATCCGCCTTGGCTCCTCCAGCATGGCCTTGCCTTGGACGGCAGTGAAGACATGGTCGACGGAGACAGTGAGGACCTGGTTGAGCTTTTCTTTGAGCTCGTCTCCCTCGCCAAAGGCCTTTATGTTCCGGGGAGCTTTGTAGGTGCCCCCGGACTTCTTCCCGTAGGGCTTTCTTTCCTCATGGGCACCAACTTCTTTCAGTAGTGCCTCCTGCATAGCCACAAACACCCCCGCCTTGTGGCGGAATTCGCTGTAAGTGTTGGGACATGCGAGGTGCATCTCCTTCCAGAGGTTGGTGCCTCTCCTAAGTCCGGCCATCGCTAAGACGACCTTGGTATCTTCGTTTACCGGCTTGCCTTCCAGCAGAATCTTGTCGAACCTTTCCAGGTACTGCTGGTCGGTTTCGCTCTCGCCTTGATGGATGTTGGCGAGCCGGTGCTTCTGGGTGAGGTAGGACCCGAACCCAGAGAAGTGGGCCAGGAACTCCCGCGAGAGTTGGCCAAATGAGCAGATTGACCCCGGGGTGAGTGAAGAAAACCAGCGGTGAGCTCGGTCCCCTAGGGTCAGAGGGAAGTTTCGGCACTGGGTGGGGTCGGTGGCGCCGACCGAAATCATGAAATCCACGTACTTGGCTAGGTGGACTTTTGGGTCCGATTCGCCTTCGTATGCGGACATCACCGGGAATTGAATTTTCTTCTGGACCGGTGCGCGGAGGATGGCAGGTGCCAATGGAGAGGTGGGGAGAGTCGTGGCGTCAGGTCTGCCAGACTTGGCTGCTACTTGTGCCTGTAGCATTTCAACAGCCTTTTTCAATGAGGTCAGCTCGTCATCTTGGGTCACCTCCGGCGGAGGGTGCTCAAAGGTCGTGCGTCTCGCGGATGCACGTCCCCTAGGTGCCTCACTCTGGGGTGACCTCTCATTGGCGGGCTGGAACTGGCGTCCGCCGTGGGGGCCTAACCGGTCAGTGGCGGGCCTCCTCAGCCTTTCGTGGGCTGACCTGCGTGGCTGCTGGTCGGAGTCCCCATGGGACGCAGCTGGGACTGCCGTACGCTCATTTTCTTCGTACCTCAGGCCCAGGCGGCCTTGGAGGACTTCCCTCCTTTGAGATTGGTGCGTGCCAGATGCCCCGGTGTAGGCCGACTTCCTTCCAGCGTAAGGAGCGGGACCCTCCTCCACTATTTTGGCTTTGCCGGTCCTCTCCCTGCGCTGGCGAGCTTGTGCCGAGCTCGCCTCCTGCTCGGTGGGGAGTACGTTGTAGTCCCCCCTGGTTTGGGTGCCCTGGGTGGGCCTGGTCTGCTCCCTGGTTTCGACGGCTGGAGCTCGCCTGGGTACTAGGGCTAGCTCGTCCTACTGTCGCTGCTGCAACCTTTTTAGGGTCGCGATGGTGCGTTGGAGCTCGTCAGGATTGCTGACCAGGTCCCTCAGAGCGGGGGCCAAGTCTTCCTGGGTCACCGCAATTCGTGGAGGTCGCGGAGCTGCGGTGCTCTTCTGGGGAGGTGGTTGTGATGTCTCCACCACCTGGAGTGAGGTCTCCGCCTCGGCCTGGTTTTGGTCGCCCCCTTTAGACCTTCCCGCAGCTACGGAGGCCTGTCCCTTGGCGGCTCGAGTGTTAGCCATTTTTGGGTTTCGGAGGGGGTAACTTGCTGAAGGGCGTCGAAGTGGAGGGAGGTCGCCGGAGTGGTTATCGTCCAGCTTAGGCGGAGCTGTGCAAGTTTTCGTCTAGCCTCGCGTGTGACGAATTGTCCGAAATTCAGTTTATTCGTGTGCACGTGCGCGTTTGAAAACTTGTTCCGGACCGATTTTGTGAAATCCGAGGACTCGGGTTTTTGTCTGGAAATCTGGGTTCTTCGTTCAAGGGATGAGGGTGTGTGTGTATCTTCAAGTGTTCTTGAGTTTTATCAAGAACACCTTCAAATCTTCAAACCTTCAACCAAACCCTAACTTTTTGTTCTTGAGATTTTTTAATTTTTCAGATTCAGGAGTGACACACGACCCGACCCTCCTTCTAGCGCCAAATTGTTGATAGAATTTGCTGATTGTGTTTGTTATGTGGCTTTATAACGAATTAATTCTACCAAACAATAATCTTATGATTTTGTATTCTTGGGGAGGGAGAGAAGAGAGCTTAGAGAGAGAAATATTGTGATAGGAATTGTATTAATTTTCAGAATTGTGAGAAATTGTATGAATAGTATAAGAGAGGTCTTATTTATAGGTGTGCGAGTGTGAGACGGCACCTTACGAGCCTATGTGGCTTCCGGTGTTGACGAGAGCTCCTTACCCTCGTCTTGATCTCTCACACCGCTTCTCTTACCGCGCCTCGTCCTACTACTATGCCTTAGACTAGATGGGCCTCATTAAAAACCTCGCCGTAAACCACCCTTGTGGACAAACCGGTCGGAGGGAAAAAGAGCGCGCCATCAGGATCCTATTGACTAACGAGTGAGCCTATGGGCGAGCTCCCAGCGAGCTCTGGTAGGTCGGGCGAGCTCCCGAGCCTTGACCAGATTCCAGGGTATCGGGCGAGCTGTGGTATACCCACAGACGGGCGAGCTCTGGCACTGGTGACCTGGCCAACCTTGGGGATTATTTCTGAAACCGACGTATTAGTTCGCCATATCAACATTTGCCCCCCAGCTCGCGTGCATCATGACTTTGTCCAATGTGTGGGCGAGCTGGAGAACTTGAGGTCTGGCGAACTATTTCCGGGGGCGCCGAGCTTGTAGGCGAGTTGCGCCTCGGAGGTCGCCTTGGCCGACACGATGCGGGATCCCAAGCGTCACGCGAGTCTCTTGATGTCTCGATTCCCGCCCATAATAATGATAACTTTTCAAATTCCTTGCAAAAAGGCCCCTGGTCTTTCAGGAATTTCGAGCTTGTGCCCCGCGCCTATAAATAGGCGAAAACGAAGAATTTTCTCATTTTGCTTCCTTCATTTCTCAGAGCGCATTTCCGGCGATTAATCCTCTGCTCTAGACGTGCCTGCCAAGGTAGAGACCCGAATTTCTCCTCTCTCTTTCCTTATTCTACATTTTCGAACGCCTTCATTATGTCTGAGAATTCCTCGAGCCATACCCCCCCGAGTCGTGACCTGGGCAAAGGACAAATGACCGATGACCTTCCAAACCCCCGAGTAACACATGTGGTCCTCTCCTCGAGCTCTGGGGCGAGCTCTGAAACCTCGCCAGACAGTAGCGAGCTCTCGGGGTCAGTTCGCTCTGACTCCAGCGAGTAAGCTACTAGTTCTGGTGAGAAATCACCCCTTCGCGAACTCTGGGATTACTCAGAGCGAGCTCACGGGGGAGCAGCGACTCCCGCTGAAGAGGCCCAGGAGGAGGTCGCCGAGGTCGAGCCCGGCGACCTTGCTGGCGAGCTGGCCCGTGAGGTCGACGAAGAGGTCGGCGAGGATACGGGGACGAAGGTCACTTACGAATACCTCCGTTTTATCGACTTTCCCTTCCCCAAGCTCCCCGAACATCAAGTCTCCGCCGAGGTCGTAAATGAGTTCGACTGGGGCGAATATGTGAGGGCTCATGGGGCGAGCTTCCCCCTACCCTGGCGAGCTCCGATTCGAAAAGCTGCTGGCAAGTCTGATCTCAAGGCCAACGGGGTGGAGAGCATCATGAGCGAGTTCGCCCTTCCGGATATTCGGAGGCGGTTCTGCATCCCGCTGGACATTTTTATGTATCCTACCAAGGAGAAAGAGCGAGCCGACCTCCCCCCTGCTGGGCTCACAGCCATGAATTACCACACCCTGAAGGCAGGGCTCACCCTTCCCCTCCACCCCATAATTGGGCAATTTTTGGCGGACACGGGGCTTGCTATCACCCAACTCACTCCGAATGCATGGAGCAATTTGTTGGCCGCTCTGACTGTCTTCGGCCTCGAGGGTTATGAAAACCGGCTGAGCACGGCGGAGATTAACGAGCTCTTCATCGTGATCAGACAAGCGAGGGAGGGGAAGGGATATTACTCTTTTCAAGCTCGCCCGGGGGGCAAATTTTTAGGCGACCTCCGTAACAAAGTCCGGGATTGGAAAGAGCAGTTCTTTTTCATCGGGGGGGATTGGCGAGCTTCCAATGGCCGCGGAGGGCGCATTCCTACCCCCGAGACCTACGGGGAGGGGAGCTGTAGGTGGCGTACCTTAGTGTGTGTGCGTCGGATTAGATTACTGATCTAATCTATCTTTTTGCAGGTTTGAAGCGCCACAAGTCAAGCCGCGGGAGACCGGCAGTTTCGACAGGTTTCGAGTTTGTGCGGACGGTGTGTTGCTTGCGGGAGAAAAAGGACCGTAAGATCGAACATCTGTGTCAACACCACTGCCGCCGGCTCGCCGGTCTAATCACCTCGCCACACCACCTCGCCACTCGAGGTTTTGCGCCTTTCCATTATCGAGCTTCCAGAGTTCGCTGTCTTGTATGTCAAGGTCGCCGAACTGACTTGGTTGTTTGTTGTACAGGTGCAGGTCCTATTGACGAGCTCCCACCCGTTGAGGTTCCCGAAGCTTATCACTTCCTAGCTCGGCAGCTGAAGATGGGCAAGCCTCATCCGGGGAGGGAAGGCATCCCTTCGGGGGCGGTCTTGGACGCTACCAAGAAACTAGAGCTCGCCAAAGCCGCTGAGAAGGCTGGGGGCTCTAGCTCTCAAAAGACCTCGGCACCTCCCCCGACAAAGGAGAAGGTCGCCGGAGTGAAAAAAGGGGCGGGGCGAGGCTCAGGTCCTGAACGGGGTGCCCAACCACCTCCGCCCCATCAGACGAAGCGAGCTCTCCACCGGGGAGATGGCTCGTGAGTGAGTGAAGAGGAAACTCGCCTCGCCAAGCGAGCCAGGGCTGAGGGCGGCTCTGGATCAAGCCAAACGGGGTCCGGGCGAGCTCTTACTGTTCGACCCTCTCCAGCGCCTCCAACTCCTCAGAGTGCGCCCTCGCAGCCTCCCTACAGGGTCCCTATTCGGGACGATACCCTGCTCGGGCTCAACCCCGATAGGTTTGGGTAAGTGGGCGACCTCTTTTGAGTTGGAAGCCTTGGCAATCTCCTTGGTTTTTGCTAACTGATCTGAGTATGTGCAGGTACACTCCCGCCGAGTTCCCGCAGCGACCTGAGCCTCTCCATGTCGCCGAGCGGTGCCGGGCCCTGAATTCATCGAAGGACCTTCCCGATGGGGCAGCTCGCCGGGTTTTTACCGAGGCCCCCAAATATCTCTCCACCTCGGAGCTCGGGATGATCGAGAGGCAGAGGCCTGCTGAAAGACTAACACAGTTTAAGAGAAATCTCGCCTAGTTGTAAACCCCTATCATACCATTTTTTCAAGAGCGAGGTAGTTTGAGTTGATTTAATGGGTTAAGTTTGACGTGACTGAAAGATTATTGTAGAGAACTAAAACTCATCAATGTTTCTAGAATATACGAATACAATGAAGGAAGAAAAGTCTAACAAAGTGTCCCTTAGTAATCTACATCAAGATCTGTAAGGAATTTGAATTACCCCTACTTGTTTGGAAAGAGTGGATATAGAAAGTGAGTCTTTGAACATAAATACTTATGTGCTTTTAATTCTTTATATTTAATTATCATACTCATCTACTTCTTAAAGTTAACATACAATATTTAGTTAACTTTACATCAAATAGACTGACATTGCATAAGTTAAGTCTACCAAAACTCATCTTATCACCCTTACATCATGTAGGTTAGCCTTGTTCTAAAAAAATTTAAGTAAAAAAATTCAAATAAACAAGTATAAAATAAAAGCACTCACATTTTCACACATGCTCTTCTAGAATTGGCATTGTAAGATCAACTTATCAACTAAAGTTGACCTTATAAAGTCAGCTTACTTATCTTCTTGTGGAAGTCATTTTATCAGATGAGTGAAAATGAATTATTTAAAAGTTTATTCTTCTTCTAAAATTTAACTACTCACTATAAGTGGTGAATTTATACCAGTTACTGCAAATTTCTATTTAGAAAGAAAAAGATAGTCAGACAAACCTATGTCTGTGACTATAATAAAATACCTAAATTTGTTATTTAAAGCGGTGAAAATTGACAATATACTTAGCACCCTTCTCAAGACTAGCTCATCCTTGTCAAGGCAAAACCTTCCCATAAGTCAATGTCTTCCCAAGGCCATGTTGGCGCCTGATATATCTGTTTAATTTTTTTTTATTTCTTCACAATTCATAATATAAGACAAGTTAATGTGTTTTCTTAGCAGTTTATTTGAACCTCTATGACATGTTAGTGTCAAACATATTCAGTCTTGATTATCATTATTTGATACCAAATTGGATATCAAAATGTCCATTAATCAACATAGTGATAGTAAAGATATATCACCACAATATGATATTGAGGCAATTTGGTATAATCCAAGATATTCTATCTACGATACATTATACTCATGCAGTTGCATAACATCAATAGTAAACGACAAGATGGAATTGCCTAGAAATATTACAATGTGCTTGGATTGAACATTGGGACAATTTAAGTCAATTAAACAGTTATAATTAATGGAGATGTTAGTGTGTCCAGTGATTAAATACAACTGTATCATCGAAATACATAATTTTTCATATTCAGTACAATGTGGAAGTTCAAAGATTCCAATTACTAGACATTGGTACATGCTATGCTTTGATAAATTTTATAAAAAATTATATTATATTCATGTATAGTACTATGAATTCAAAAATATGTATAAAGTCCACTTATCATTTCCTTTGTAGGTCAATGGATGTCAAAGTCTTAGTATTAGTGTTAATGAGGCCACATAAGAGGATAGTGGTTTAATGAAGTGCCTAATTAGTACCCCTTCCATTCCACGATTTTTTGCACATATGCATTACTTATTTGTTGTAAAGACACTTATATTTATACATTATGTTTATAATTTTTATATAAAATATACTACTTGTGACAATGGAAATTTAAGTTGCAAGTGGTATAATTTATATAAAATTGATAAATAAAACATTTTTTTTTTTTTGCAATAGATAAGTAATGTAGGTGTGCAAATAATTGTTGGACGGGACTAACTTGAAGTTTGCTGGAAAAATTATATTAGTTTTGATGATTATGGCAAAACACATTGTAATAAGATAAGTTTACTTGTATATATAGTTTAATGTTTCTAGAATTGAGTTTTTCATTTACATGGATATTGGTTGAGTATAATTTAATTGATGAGCTGATATGAAGCCAGAAGATCATATGAGTTTGAATATAGAAGATCATCTTAAAGATATATCAGCAAGGTGATAGGGACTTGAATCTTGATATATACTTCCCAATATTGCATAAGTATATAATAAACTAACTATGATATCATCTTATAAGAGTACAAAATGAATATGAAATGTACACAATTATGTAGTACTTAAAAATTAAATAATGTCTTTTTTTATTATTGATTACATTTCATTTATATGTGGCAGATGTTTTCACGTCATGACAATTCATATTAAATTATTATGTATATCAACATGGATCGTTCGCATAGACAACTTATCTACAAAATTGTATGAAATTTACAAGCTTACATGATTAATAATATAATGTACATTGAATTTTCAATACTAATAAATAAATGTAACTCCCTTCGTCTCATGCTTGTTTGAGCATTTACTATAAGACACATGTTTTAACGTATGAGTTTTTCTATTATTATTACAGAGAAAAGTTACTTCTTGGAGGGGTTGAATGATCTTTTATACTTTAAAAGAATGTTATTGTTTATGACGGGCAAAGCAAAGATACATAATATAATTTTGTAGATATTTGAAGGGGATATTTAAAAATGATTGATACTTTTTATTTTAAAAATATTTCAGTTACCTCGGATTGTGTTTGCAAACACTCTCTACGTAAGAGACGAACCTTTTCAACAAATGTTTAATTAAATAAGAGAGGAAGGGAGTACATCTTATTATTGTTGATCTAAAACTACTACATATTTAGCAGATATTTCTACGTTGTGGTGCCCTGAGCTTGAAGAGTCACTTGGGTTAGAAAAATTGATAAGTCAATTTCATCGAAAGTTTTTCATTCGCAAAAGAGACACCTTCTATGAAATATACACCCATCAGATCAAATTTTCATATATGTGTTGATGAATTGATTAGAGAATCTATTGTAACCCTAACATGACAAAGAACCAGAATATTGCAAGTCATGAAACAATCCGGCCTAAGAAGCCTAAGATCACAAATTATCAATTTTAGTAGTTGTTCCTACAAAGAGATGACCAAAGATCACCAATTATCAATTATCAATTATCAAATTTTTTAATTTGGAATAATGAGATGTGAAGTTGACAATTTATATTTGAAAAAAGAAAAATATTAATAGTTGAAATGTTGGAGAACGTGAAATAAAGTTCTCTAGTCCCACATAGAAAAATGGTAGGAGTTTTGAACACCATTACGGGAATAATGTTATTAATTATTTAACTGATTGGTGCTTTAACATTAGCCATTTGGGCTAACCGAAAGACTATTATAATGCACCCACATGGACTTCAAGTTGCACATAACCGCATTGGACACTTTAGAGGTACACTTTGTACATACTATTGATGTGGTCCATGCAAGGTTGCACAAACATGTGCAAATTGGATCCATCAAATCTGCATTAGATCAAAGGGTGTGGCCGAATGGGTCCAGAACACCCCATATCCAAAATATTTTAGTTTTCACCAAAAGACACTATAGCGCTTCCCTTATTATAAATAATACCCTCTCCGATTACAAAATTATTCATTCAAGTATTTTACTTTCTTTTCTCTCTCTAAATGCATCATTAATTTTAGAAATTGAGTCTAAAAGTCTCGAATATCTAAGTTTGTTCGCTGATAGCTTATAATTTGTAGTGCAATTATCTTAAATTTTGATGTCGTTGTACTTTGGAGACGATTTGCAATTGAACCGAATTGCACCTGGTTAATTACAAGACAATATTGTCTTACGGAGATAGAGTCTAACTCTAACCTCAACTTTCTATAGAGTTCTTGTTCTGCATCTTTATTTACACACAACCTCATTTCCTAAAAACTGTAAGATGATATCTTTACATATTCAAATATGTCTTCAATTACTACTCCTACTATTTTTGGTGCACACAAATTTATTAGTACCGATTTCAAGAGATGATAATAGAAAATGTTATTCTACTTGATGACCCTCAACCTCGTACGGTCTTGAAGGAAGATTCTCCTACAATTGAGGAGAATTGTAGTGACCTACAGAAGTTGAATGTCTTGATGCATGACAGCATATTGTCTACTTTTGTCAAAACTACAAACTAGATAGGCTAGACAAGTTAATGTACAATATCTATGTCAACTGCAAGACTACTGAGGATTTATGGACGTCCATGGATAAGAACTACAAAATGGAGGATGTAAAATAAAGAAATTCATTGTCAGAAGAATTGTAATAATATTAACCTATTTGCAAATTCAAGGGAACCAAGAGCCCATAAGTCTAGCAAGCACATTGAAAAAAAAAATATCATTTTATATGAGAAATTATTAAGAGAGTGGATATAAAGGTGACAAAGATTGCTTCGGCAGACAACCTAGATTATCATTTCACGAAGAGTTTGGCTCAAAGTACATTCGAGAGACATTGGAATGAATGAAGGTCAAGTGCATTGTCAATATATTTTTAGTATAAGTGGGAGATTTGTTAGGATATGTAGAACATAGACATAGTATACTTAAAAGCAGACTTTGAGTATAAGTAGAAGATGTTAGGATTATATTGTTAGGGTTATACTAGAAAGTATGTTTTTACTTTGTATAACTAAACTGAATCATTGAGCTTTATCTGAAATAAATCTTTTATCATTGTGCTTTTGATAAATATGAATGTTATTTATTTATTGCAATCCGTTCATATATTAGTACAAGTTACACTATAGATAAATGTGGTGATCCCCGGATAACTCACAGCAAGATCACATTATCAGTTTCTTGTAACAAGTACTAAATTCACAACCTAGATGGGATTTGAACCCCCCATTGGTAAACGGTTGATGTGTAGATCCCAGATTGGCTTATTTTGACCAAGGGATTGCACTAGTGCATGTTGATGCATTGAACAGGACCTACAGAGAGGTAATTCTTCCGTACTGATTTATGGGATGAAGAATTAGACCTCAGTGGTCGTTTATTTCTAAACATCTGTCCCTTAAATAGGACTGTGTGTGATCCGTGCGTGGCACTTTATTTTGCTATGGGTAGAGAGTCAATAAGACTCAATACTTCGCATCTTGGGTGACGCCATTGAGAACATGACAGTTGCTAAGATTTAATACAGAGGAACGTGTGCTTGGAGAGTCTTGCATGATTAGTCCCCTTGGTGGGCTCTAAACGTTCGTCATACTAAATCTTGCAAGTGGAATTTGTTTCCGGTATGATGATAAAGAAGGGTTGTCCTTACTCCAAGGTTAAGATGTTAAATTAATTAAAGCGTTCAGTGGCTTGATTAATTAACGGACAAGAGAATCTTAAACACAGGAAATAATGACCGGGAGCCATATGATTGTAATATGGGTTAAGATGGATAGTGCAACATTAATCCTATAGTTGAGTGAGATTAATGTTAATGGGTTGAATGACATTGGGCTCAATGTTAGAATTCAAGGCCCATTAGGAGGTCCAATCTTAATTCTCCTAAAGGCCCCTCAAGTAGCCCAATTAAATGTCCAACAATGAATAAGGTGATTAAAATAAAAGAAATGTTTTGGGCCCAATTTATTTGAAAATTTAAAAAATAATGTATACATTAAATTAATGAGAGATTTTATGAAAAATAAATATGTATCTTGTATACAAGAATATCTAATAAAATCAAGATCTCATGGAATTAAATATACATAAGATTATTTTCGAAAATTATGAAGAAAGAAATATCAAGAATTGAATATTTAGTATTCAAGATTATCAAGATTAGAATATTTGATATTCATGATAATCAAGATTTAAAATATTAGATATTCAAGATATTCAAGATCTTGTATTCTCATTATAAATATGAGATGATACAAGACTTCATGATGATGATTATTAGACAGCAATTTTCGAAAATTGCAGTAGTCATGGGCAACAAAATTATTTTCTTCCTTGTGTTGTGATTATTCGTATGGCCTCCCACCGGGTGTACGAATAAGGACAAGGGAATACTTGAGAAGGTTTTTGGGTTTGTCAAGCTGAAGGTCTCAAGAAGGACGCCTTCAAGTTCATTGTTGATACTACTTGGCTCTAATGGATCTCAAAGGACGCCTTTGATCTCAATCAATGTTACTCGGCTCTAAGGCATCTCAAGAGGATGTATTTTGTCTCAGAAAGTGCTTTTCACCAAGGGAACAAAGGACGTTTTTTGTGTCAGAAATAGCCTTTTCTCCAAGAGGTATAATTCACTAAATCTCTTAGTTCCGCATGTTTAGGACTTTACGTGATATTATATGTTCATATGTTTTGCATGCAAAGCATGTTGTTGGGTATACAATTATTTGATTTAATTATTTTTAAATCATGATATTAATTGTAGTCTTAAATTTGTATTTAGCGTATATCCCGAATAGATCCGCGTTTAATTCCCCAACATATACTGATAAGTATGCTTTTACTCTGTATATACACTTATTCCTGCACTTTTACTGAGAATAATTATTTTATCATTATTGGTTTAAATATAATGAATGTTAATTATTTATCAAATAATTATTTACACAGTAGACAATATTGTGGGTAGAAGATCACAGAAAATCACATTATCAGTTACTTATAATAAGTATAATATTCACAACGTGGATAATTTAACAATTCATTAGTAAAAATTGGTGTATAAGGCTCTGATTTATTTGTTTTAACCAAGAGATTATACGAGTGCAATATGATGTGCAGAATAGCATCTACAGAAAGGTCATTCTTCCTAACTGACTTAAGGATTAGACCTCAGTGATTCTTAATTTTTTAATCTTTATCACTTAAATGAGATTTTATATAATTAATAAGTATTACTTTGATTTATTATGGTTAGAGAAATCATTTAGATTCAAGAATTTATATGTTAGGTTATATTATTGATTATTTTCGAGAGTGGTGGAGGGGTTTAGGGTGGGGTGGGTGAGTGAGGGTGGAGGTGCGGGTGCATGTGGAGATGATGAGGAAAATAAATTAGAATATCCCAATTTATTTTTTGGAATTTATAAAATGTTAGGAATTTATTTTAAAATTCACAAATTCTTATATGCACAAGGGTGCATACTATGCACCCTTCTTTTATGGGCTGAATTTTCGGCCCTTTGTATTTGGGCCCAATTAAAAAAAAATTCGGATCCGACTTGGTATCCATTTTGAAAACGCGCGGACCTCTATTCGGGTTTTAATTAAACCGGCTATTAACCACCCTTTCCTTCCGTGTATCATTTTTTCGTGTTCCATCATTTTTCAAACTACGTCAGTTTCGTGTTCTCGTTTCCAAGTTTTTCTTCTTTGTTCTTCTTCTTGTTCGCGGTGCCTTTGGTTCGGATTTCGTCTGCAATATACGTTGTAAGTTATTTTTTATGAGTATCATTGTACTTCATTTTAATATTTTGTTTTTTGAGTATCGTTTGTAATGATCTTGCTCTGTTTGTAATGTTGTTAGGGTTTGTTTCTGTTATAATGCTGAAGAAGAAGAAATATACTGTTCTTAAAGGTAGTGGAACTAAGCACAAGAAAGATGTTTTGTATCAGAGGAAAAAATATCGAGATTCTCCTGTGAATAAGTGTGATGAGATAGTTCCTTTCGTTGGTGATCGTGTTGAACATGCACCGAAGGAAGAAGATGATAGAATTATTGTTTTTTTAAAGGAGAAGAAGAAATCTATCAAATCACTTGTAAATAAAGTGAAATCTGGAAAGGAAATTTCAAGCAAAGGGAAATCTGCTAAGGTTGTTTCATCGGAGGTGCATTCTGTTTCTGGAGAAGAGATTTCTAGGTATTTTTTTCTTTATTTGGGTATTACTTTGTTATTCTTTGGGTATTTGTTTTTAGTCTTTGGGTATTAACTTTTCTTCTATGTGTATGTATTTGTTATTCTTTGGGTATTTTTTTTTAGTCTTTGGGTATTACTTTTTCTGCTATGGGTATGTATTTTTTATTCTTTGGGTATCACTTATTTTATGTTCGGGTATTATTATTTATTTGCTTTTTTAGTATGTAATATGTCATTTTGTTGTAGTTATTTTGTTAATTGAATTGTTTTGTTATTTGTTATTTGATTTTGTGTATTTTCTGTGATTTTTTTTATATATATTTGTTATTTTTTTGTTGTTATTTTTGTATTTTTTGACTTTAACCGTGGGTATTATTTTTTACTTCTTTGGGTATTTTGTTATTCTTCTTTAGGTATCATTTTTTTTGTCTTGAGGTATTTGTTGTTGTTGTTGATGTATTTATTAATTGGTTTTCATTATCTTTTCTTTTGGATATTACTTAATGTATTATATATTATTTGTCTTGTAGTAAAATTATATCTCAGTGTCGTCCACATGGATTATGTGAATTGGTTAAAAGTTTGAATGATGAACAAAGGGCGTCTTTGGAGTTTATTGGTTTTGAAGGTTTGCTGGATTTAAAGCTTACTAGGCTTGTAAACAGTGGCATGATTGATTGGCTTGTTGATAATTTCAATGGTGGCAGTCGTTTGTTAGTGGTTGATTATTTTCGGCAGTTTACAATTACTGCTGATGATGTTTATGATGTTTTTAAGATTCCAAGGAACGAAGGGAGAGAGGTCCCTCTTTATCGTAGGTCTGATGATTGCTCTGCTTTTAATACATTTGCTCAGAAGTATGGGTTTGCTGCAAAGAGTCCGATAGGGAAACTTCCTTCCATTATTAAGGATAAATGTCGTAATGGTGGTGATGATTTTAAGCGGTTATTTGTTTTGTATAGTATGTGTTCTTTTCTGTGTCCTTCTGCAAATAGAAGTGTTAATCCTGTCTTTTATAAAGCATTAGAGAATCCAGACTGTATTCTTGAGTTTGATTGGTGTGAACTTGTGTTGAGGAGGTTGTGTGAGTCTATTACTTTGTACAAAAGGGGTTCTGTGAGAAATATCAGTGGCTGTGTCATTCTTTTACAAATAATATATTTTCACCGGTTGAAGTGGAGAGGTGTTTGTGAACCTCATTCTATTCCATTGATCAAGCATTGGACTGATCAGAAGTTGAGGAAAAGGGTTGCTGAAGAGGTTAGTGCTGGAAAATTTGGTTCAGGTGAGTTAGTTGAGGATTTGTATCCACTCTCTAGTAATGGAATGCTGAATAAAACACCAACGGAGTCAAGGTGTGATTCAAAGGATGAGGAGAAAAAAGAAGATGATGATCAGTTTCAGGTATTTATTTTGGTAGTCTTTGGGTATTTTTTTTACTGTATGGGTATTAATATGTTTATCTTGGGGTATTTATTTTTTATCTTTGGGTATTAATAATTTTTATATTTTATTATTCTATTGATTTTTGTTTATTAGTTAATTATTAATTAGAATTGGTTTTTTTTATTATTTACATTTTATCTTGCAGGAGATAAAAGAATTGTTATTGTCAATTAAAGGTGAAGCAAGAGAATTTTGTGAAAACTTTAATGTGAAGGTTCAGAAGCTTATGGACTGTATCCAGAATGCAAATTTAAACAGTTCTCAGTTAGAGTCCACTGCTGAATCTGATGTGTCTGACACTCAGAAATTTTTTATGAATCCTAAGCTTCATCGTTATGTTGATAAGCTTGTGAAGTATGTGACATTGATGAAACAATTTGTTGATTCAGCTCCAAGTTTTGAACTGCTTACTCCAGATCCTGTTGTTTTTGAAACTAATCTTAGTAGTTCTGAAGATTGGTTTGATGAGGCTTATTATGGAGACATTGTTGGAGACCTTATTAATTTGAAGAATTATAAGGGAAAAACTGTTTCTAAGGTTGATAAGGGTGTTAAGGTGTCTGAGTTTGAGAAGGTTTTTCATGATAAGGTGTTCAGGTGTCTGATTTTGAGAAGGTTTTTTATGACAAGGGTGTTCAAGTGTCTGATTCTGAGGAGGTTGTTCATGATAAGGGTGTTCAGGTGTTTGATTCTGAGAAGATCGTTCATGCCAAGGCTGTTGAAGTGTGTGATCTTGAGATTCCTGAGAAGGTTGTTGGAAAAGATAAAGTTTCTGATGATGGTCAAGCTGGTAAAGAAATGGAAGAAGGTGCTCGAAAAGATAAAGTTTCTGGTACAGATCCTGAGGTTCGGAAAGTTATGAAGAAGTTTGATAAAGCTGCTGCAGTAAAGAGTGCACAGGTTGAGAAGACTCCGCAAGGTGCAGTGATGTTGAAGAGTAGGTTGGGTGGTCTTGATGGTGAAATTGAAGAAGCAATAAAATCTGTTAGTATGAATAGAGAGAATATAGGTGTTGATGGTAGGAGTTTGTTTTGGTTGATACGTGATGATATTGGATATGTATCCAAATTGGCGAGAGCAAATAAGAGGCTTTATAAAACAATGTTCCAAACTCACTTGGAGGTTGTCGATTTCTGTTTTTATGATGGAGAGGGATCTGTTGCAGTGTAAGTATTATTTCAATTTTTTATTTTTAGTTTTTATTATTTGTATGTAATGTTTTTTTTTTTTTTTTTGCAGGGATAACTATTATTTGTACAAAGATTCAATATTTTTTACTAAAGATGGGATAATGAGTTTGTCACCCAATGAAGAAATTGACAGCACCATTATTACTGCATGGTATTTGGAGGTTAATGCTGAGGTTATTTCTGATTCAAGGAGGAGCAGATTCTGTTTTAATCTTAATCACAGCGTAAGACTCATCTTAATTTGTTTTTGTGTTATTATTATTTTGCATAATGAGTAATTTTTTAGCTATTTTTGTTGTATACTTTAATTTATTATGGGTATAATGTGTTGTCTTTTGGGGTGTTAATGTATTGTTGATGGGTATTAATATTTGTTGTTTGGGTATTTGTTATTTGTTCTTTGGGTATTTTATTTTGTTCTTTGGGTATTTCTCATTTGTTCTTTGGGTATTTCTCAACTGTTCTATAGGTTATCTTTTGTGTCTATGAATTGTTGTTGGGTATTACTAATTGTTCTTTGGGTATTTCTTATTTGTTCTTTGGGTATTTTACTTTGTTCTTTGGGTATTTCTCATTTGTTGTTTATGTGTCAATGAATTGTTGTTGGGTATTACTAATTGTTCTTTGGGTATTTTATTTTCTTCTTTGGGTATTTTATTTTCTTCTTTGGGTATTTTTCAGTTGTTATTTAGGTTATCATTTGGTGTCAATGAATTGATGTTGTGTATTAGTAATTGTTCTTTATTAAATTGCTATTTGTGTTTATTTTTTTACTGTTTATTATATATGAATTTATATTTTATTTTATTTTGTGGAACAGTATTTTGTTGTAGAAGTTCTAGTGAATGAAAAATCTGCAAAAAGTGTTGAAAATGATGTTTACTCAGCTTGGAATGAATGGCTGTTTTTGTATGAGGGTTCGTTTATGACGGCTGATATGGTTAGTATTTTTTTTTTCTGTATTTTTTTATATTATTATTTTCTAATTTTTTTTTTACAGATTTTTATTCCTGTTGGTATCCACAATCATTATGTTGTTGTTGCAATTAATTTTGTTGACCGCAAAGTACACTTGTTGGATAACATGCGGCATGAGGAGAAGATTAATGATTACACTAGATCTGCTCAATTATTGGTATATATCTCTAACATTTTAAATTTTTTTGTTTGTTTATTTTATTATATGTTAATTTAATTTTTGTTATTTTATGTTTTAGTGTATTTTGATGAGACGATTTTTGAAATCAAAGAAACATCCCAGAGCTGATGATGTTGGAGATTTTGTTTATGAGAGTGTGTCATTGAAGTGGCAGACTGGTAAGCCAGATAAGGATTGTGGTGTTTACATGATGCATCATATGAAGCATTTCAATGGTACTGCCTACACAACTCCAGATTTGACAAAGGTATTTTTTTTATTCTTAATTAATTTTTTTATTCTTTATTGTTTGTTATTTTGTTTGTTATTAACTTATTTTATTTATTTTTTTTCTTTTTAGGCTGAAATTCGTTTAGTGATGCGCGCTGAAATCTGTTCTGTGATCTTGCTTTCGAACTTGAATCAGTCTAGGGGTGATCTCATAAAGAAGGTTTATGATTTTTATAAATCTAAACCAAAGTTGATTAAGGATTTGGACAATGAGATGAAGCTGAAACAGCAAAAAGCTAATGAGTTAAAGAAAAAGCGTGCTGCGGAAAATTTAAAACAAATTGATAGTAATTTGGGAAGGGGGAAGAGGAAGAAACTGAACTGAAAAATGTTGTTTTGTAAATTTGTGAGCAGTCTGTAGTTTCAGGTATATGAACAATTGTTTGACGTTGAATGTGGGGCTTTGTGAAAGAAAATGATATATGTGAACAATGGTTTTATGTAGTTAAACAATGATTTTGTTGTTTTTAGGTAAGTGTAATTATATTAGAACAAATTTATGGGTATTGGTACTTAGTTTAGTTATATTTGTAATCTGTTATTTGGGTATCTGTGACTTGATCTTTAGGTATTTGTGACTTGTTCTATGGGTATTAGTAAACTGGTCTTTGGGTATATTTAATCTTGTCATTGGGTATTTGTTATATTATTTTTGGGTATTTGTTATCTGATCTTTGGGTATTGATTATTTGATATTTGGGTATTGTTGTTCTGATCTTTGGGTATCTGTTTTTATGTTTTCGGGTATTGATTATCTGTTCTTTGGGTATATTTGGCATTGTTTTTGGGTATTTGTTTATTTTATTTTAATTATTATAAAATTAGTATGTATTGTTTTTTATATTTTTTGGGGTATTGATTGACTGTTATTTAAGTATTGATTTTTTATCTTTGGGTATTATTATTTGTTCTTTGGGTATTGAAAGTATAAAATATATGTGTATTTTTTTAATAGTAAATATATTATTCTAACATTCAAAATAACTATTCATAGGCACATTAATATTAAACCATTCAAAATAAACCTCTTATGAGGTATACAAACCAAACATTGTAATTGTTTTATGGGTATTAGTAAACTGGTCTTTGAGTATATTTAATTTTGTCATTGGGTATTTATTATATTATCTTTGGGTATTTGTTATCTGATCTTTGGGTATTGATCATTTGATATTTTGGTATTTGTTTTTATTTCTTTGGGTATTGTTTTTATATCTTCGGGTATTGATTATCTGATTTTTGGGTATCTGTTTTTATGTCTTCGTGTATTGATTATTTGTTCTTTGGGTATATTTGGCATGGTTTTTGGATATTTGTCTATTTTATTTTAATTATTATAAAACTAGTATGTATTGTTTTTTATATTTTTTGGGGTATTGACTGACTCTTATTTAATTATTGATTTTTTATCTTTGGGTATTATTATTTGTTCTTTGGGTATTGAAATTATAAAATATATGTGTATTTTTTTAATAGTAAATATATTATTCTAACATTCAAAATAATCATTCATAGGCACATTAATATTAAACCATTCAAAATAAACCTCTTATGAGGTATACAAACCTAACATTGTAATTGTTTTGTAATAAATAAAAGTAGATTGACCTCTTATGAGGCATACAAACCAAACACAGTATTTGTTAAAAAAAAATCACAACTGCACGTATGACTTCATCACACACGAACTCATACTTAACTTTGCTACCTACTGTAGCATTGTTTGCAAGAAGAAATTTTTTCCAGCCACTGCAAAATGAATGCACACCACCACCTCTGGTTCTCATTTGAACTTTCCATGCTCTTGCTTCCTCATCCTTCAATATGATTTCTCTTTTGTTCAGCAGTCTAGCAGTAGTTATGAAATTTATGGGGACATCCTATAAAACAATATATTATTTAAATGAAATAAAAAATATATATTGTGTGTCTCCTTTTTGTGATAAATGAAAGTAAAAATCTATATAAATTACCATTTTATTTGCAGTGAAATGGTAGTCCTTGACCTCCTTTTCGAAACTCAAATTATTCTGTCCAACTTGAATTTCATCATCATCAGAATCTGTTTAATACATATGGATATTTAAAAAATTGTAAATATATTTTTGCAATTTTAAATGAATGTAAGTTTATTAAAATTACAAACCATAGTTTGAGCAGTTCTTGCAGCAACCACTTTTTGAAAAGATATCAACATGGATTGAATGCTCATCAATCAGTGTGAAAGTGAGCACATCAAGCAATACTATATCGGCTTCTTCAACAAATGTTATCCATCCCTCATTGAAGTAATGGTATTCATCAATTTTCTCTATTTTAACTTTCCAATTCTTGCCATGATGGTAGTTTGCTGTCAGTGTCATTTCAGTTGATGTTTGTGCAAATAAATTTGCATTTTCATCAATAAACAGAGTAGGTAATCTCTGCACATAAATGAATAATTATGATTAAACATTTTATTAATTTATATATATATGTATAAACAAAACTCACCAGTTTAGGAATGAAGAGGCTGTTGCCAATGAGAGGTTTGAAGAAAGAACTCATATGTTTAAAGTAAACAAATAAATATATAAATTCTTAGTTAATATTATATATTTTAGATGCTAATACCCTAACATATATGGTATATGTAATGAACAATTTAATAATAAATTAATTTAATAACTCAATTTAATAGTAAAGAATCATCTGTTTAAATTAAACAAATAAATATATAAATTGTTAATTAATATTATATATTTTAGATGCTAATACCCTAACAAGATGCTAATAATACCTCATGAATAATAGAATTATACCCAGAGAACAAGTAAAAAATACCCTAGTAAATTAAGTATATGTCAACAACAAATAAATAAATATATAAATTTTTAATTATTATTATATATTTTACATGCTAATAACCTAACAAGATACTAACAATACCCTATGAATAATAGAATTATACCCAGAGAACAAGTAAAGAAAACCCTAACAACATATGTCAAGAACAATTTAATAAAAAATCAATAATACCTGAAGGATAACTTTTTAATACCCAAAAAAACATATAAATTAAGATTATAATTATGTTTGAAGTTACAATTTTTTTTATACACGGAAAACTTTTAATATTATCATATGAAAATTCTTTCAGATGATGAAATAGAGTATTTTTGTATATATAATGCTCAGTACATGAAGAATAGAGAGAGGGAGATAGAGAGAGAGAGAGAGAGAGAGAGAGAGAGAGAGAGAGAGAGAGAGAGAGAGGGGGGGGAGAGGGAGAGAAGGAAGACAGAGAGGGAGACAGAGAGAGAGAAATGAAGAATGAAGAACTATTAGCATTTCTTATGAATGATTCGTTGAAGATTATGAAGATTTGTTACCGTTTTGGACGATTTGTTGATGCTTCGTCGGTCAAATTTTCCGTCGATCGAATTTAGGAACGTACTGCCATCGTTCTACGGTTTTTTACTTTATATAGTAAATTTTATTTTACTTTTTAATTTTTTTTTATCTGAGCGAAATTTTTGAATAAATTTTTTTTTTTGAGTATTACTTATTATTGGGGTATTCATATATTGTTATTGGGGTGTCAATTATTTGATCTTCGGGTTCTACTTTTCACTTCTTCAGTATTAATGAATTTTAAAAAAATATAATACACATCAGATACAATAAATTTGATAAATCACTTGCTATTGTAATAAACATTTATATTAACAAATGTAACATTAATTTATTAATCAAAACATAAATATAATCCTCTTTCAAATTATATGAGGATTAGGTGTAATTGATCCATATTCTCTCATATGCGATGACTGTGAAGTTGTTGACTTGTTCTTCTTTCTAGTATGGATACCACTCTTAATCCTTTTACTTCTTCCTTTTGTTACTGAACGTTCGGGATCGAGAACTTTGATCGATGTTTCGGAATGAGCCTCAATGTCTTGATGTTGCTTTGAATTCCTTGCATTAAGAACTGTACATATTTTTTGATATCCATCTTCTATGAGTTCTCTCATTTCTTCAATTTCTTCACTCATCAATACTACATTGTAGTACTTCCTTATGATATCATGCCTCCAAGGTATATTGCTAGAACATTTTTCCCTATTTGATAGAGTAATATAGTTAGAATTTGTTAATAACCCAATATTCTTATTTAATACCCCATAAAGATATCAGTAATACCCATAGAATAATCGAAGAATACCCAAAGAACATAATATAATACCTAAAGTAATACCCAAAGAATAATTAAAAAATACCCAAAGAATAATTAAAGAATACCCAAAGTAGAATTGATACCTGTTATCATTTGTTGCTTCTGCAACAATCTTGTTCCACACTTGTTCCTTTGCAAGTTTGGACCACCTCTTTAATATGTAATTATCAGGTATTTTTTGTATAGAGTGTATACTCATTACTCTCAAGCAGTGATAGCACAATATTCCATATTCTTCAAACTTCTTACAATCACAGCTGAAAAGGTTCATAGTTGTGTCGTATACCACCCTGTTACTTCTATTTCCTTCATCATTCATTACGTTATAAACCAAGGTGGTTTCATAGAATTCAGCAACAGTAGAAGAAACAAACAGAGATTTTGAGAACTCTTTTTCAAAGTGCTTAAAAATTGTGTGAGTGTATACCTCTGCAGCATGCTTTATAATCCCTTTCATTCCAAAAGGAGATTCTGGTGTCATTCTTGAACAATTGAATTCATCTTTTTTCTCTGTCCTCCTCCACTGAGTTAATGTCTTATTGAAAATCTTGTAGAATTCTGTCAAATTTGTCTGTTTGTGCGCTTTAAATCCAATTGCGTGATTAGTACTTTCACTTCTTTGGGATGATCTTATTCCAGCAGAAAATATGTTTTTGCTTAGTGTTGTACACCATTTATCTTTAAGACTATACAGTCTTTTAAACCAAGCATTGTTTTGCAGGTTGTAAGTTGATATCATATTTTCCCAACTGATTTCAAACTCCTTCTCATCATCACAACCTGTTAAACAATGGTTAAATGCACTTTTAAAAGGACCACCTCTCTTTAGTTCTCCAAATCTTGCAATTGCATTTTGTTGGAGATGCCAAAGACACAATCTGTGTCTTGTGTCTGGAAATTCCTGTAATAGAAATATATTTTTAAAAATATACCCAAAGAGTAAATAAATGATACCCGTAGGTTTATTTCATAATACCCCAAGGTCAGTTCAGTATTAAACTTAGAATACATTATTCATATCGAAATCATAATATTTTTATATCCCAAAAACAATATTATAATACCTTAAGAATAAATAAAAATACTCTAAGCAGAAGTTATAAATATCATAGCATTTTATAGTGTATAATTTTATGTACCTTTTCCAGTGCAGTTGCTATTGCCAAATCTTGATCTGTGAATATTGTCTTTGGGCTTTTGTATCTCATTGATTTCTTGAACATTTGGAAAAGCCACTCGAAAGTTTCTGTCTTCTCATCCGATAGAAATGCACAGCCAAACATAACATTTTTCCAGTGATTGTTTATTCCTACAAATGGAGCACAGATCAAATTGTACTTGTTTGTTCTGTATGTCGTGTCAAAAACCATTACGTCTCCATATATTTCATAATCTTCCATCATTAGTGAGTCCCTCCAAAATATACTTGAAAGCCTCCCATCTTCATTTAATATAATCTTGTAGAAAAAACTCTTTTCTTCAGATTCTTGTTTTTCCATGATCTCAATAAGATTACTGGCATCTCCACCTTTAACTTCTTGGATTTTTAATCTGTTCACCAAATTGTAATGGTCCTTCATTGTGTGTCCCAAATTTTCTTCCCCTCCAACCTCATGTGCCATGTATCGATAAGAATCGATTGTTCTCATACCTGATGACACCATATCTTCAATAAGTTTGCTTTTTTCTGCTGTAATTTGTCTTTCTGAACGATGTAAATGACCCCACTCTGGTCTTGTTAACACATGGTTGTGTTCCATTTCATGCTACACGACTTCAAAATTTCCTTCATTAGTTCTTCTGATTGACATCCTAGCTTTGCATTCTGTTCTTTTAATTCCAATATTCCTTTTTTTATCTGATGTTCCAGTGCTTGAACCACTATCACTTTTTCTTAATCCAGAACAAGAACATACAAATATTTTCCTCAACAATAGACGTGTTTCTCCTGTAGAAAATCTGTTTGTTGATTTTCTAACATTGAATCCCAAAGAACGTACATGTAAGCAGTATAATTTATACATCTGATCAACTGTATCTTTCTCAACACCAATTAAAGAACCTCTTATATCAGGACAATGAGCTGTAGATTGTGATTCTTGAAATAAGATATGTAAGTCAGTGTAAAAAAATAGAATGAAGTAGTATAATATTGCAAAGCATGAATGTTTTAATAAGCAAAATTGAATAAACCAAAGATAATTAAGCAATACAAGAATAATATTATGTAAATACACAAAGATGTCTTTAGTAATACCTAAAGAATTCTTTAGTAATACCCGAAGAATAGGTAATAAATACCCAAAGAATTCTTTAGTAATACCTGGAGGATAGATAATAGGTACCCAAAGAATTGTTTAGTAATACCCAAACAATAGATAATTAATACCCGAAAAATACTTTATTAATACCCGAAGAATAGATAATAAATATCCGAAGAATTCTTTAGTAATACGTTATAAATATATAATAAGTACCTGAAGAATTCTTTAGTGATACCCAAACAATAGATAATTAATACCCGAAGAATAGATAATAAATACCCGAAAAATTCTTTAGTAATACTCAAGCAATATGTAATAAATACCCATAGCATATTAAATAACAACTGTAATATTGATTACTATACCTCAATTATACGTTAATTATACCTTCTATATTTGTTGGCTCTGGTTCTTCAACTATTATAATAGAATCATGATTTTTTTCCTGTTCTTCTTCTTTTTCTTCTGCTTTTTCTTCTTCGTCTTCATCTTCTTCACCCTCAAATTGAATTCTATAGAGAATATTATCTGTGAAGAAACGATTGTTTGTTAAAAATTGTTATGATAAATATTTTTGAAGAAATTTGAAGAAGAAATTGTTTAAATTACCTGATGATTCGAAGTTTTCTTCAGGATCGGCCATTGAATCGTGTTTGATTTCTGTTTTTATGAATTAAAATTGCTTTCAATCGTGTTTGATTATAGCGGTGTTCTTCAATTTTTTGGTAACTCGCTGATTTAGGTTAAAACATATATCCGACCCATTTTTATTTAGGATCCGCGAATTTAAGTTGGGTTTGGGCTAGGTCCGAATTTTAAGCCCATATAAGGGTGCATAGTATGCACCCTTGTGCACAGCAGCCGTACTCTTTAAAATTTTATAAGCTGATAGACATTTTATTTTATCAAACACTCTAAAAAAAATTATAAGTTCTTAAATAGTTTATAAGCTCAGCCAAATGCCCACTTATTCTTATAGTTACACTTACTTTCTCATACAATAAACAAAAAAATTTAGAAGCGATATTTTATATTTAGTTTTACATTGTATGATTCATTTGCCCCGGCATTATTTGCTTAGGATCTATAATTTTTATTACTTCCTTAAATATATTTATATTGTATGTGTAATATTGCACCTAATACCATCATATTATTAACACAAATTTGCAAGCACATATTTTTTTTTGTATTCTTTCTTCCTTTTTTATAAAGAGAAGAAAAAGGAAGATATTAATTATTCCATCTGTTTCTCTATATATTGCTCATTTTATCATTTTCATCTATTCTATTATATTTTTTCATTTGTGTTTTATCTTTTTTTGAAAATTACTATTCATTTTTTTTTATTATTTATTACACTATTCCTATTATTTTTTTACTTTTTTTATCACATTACTTACATTTTTCACTTTTTTTTATCACATCGCTTGTACTTTTATCTTAATCCTTGTATAAAAAAACATCGAGCATGGAGTGAAGTATCATAAAGTTGAAAACGGTGATTCCATCATTTTGCCAAAATAATTAATAATGAAACTTTTTGCCAAAATTAGTTGTCCCTTAAATTGATTCCTCAATTTCTAGGATATTAATTATATATAAATCAAATCAATCTTGTCTTTGCCGACACCTAATTGGGGTGGAGACCGTATGAGAAATGAAAAGCATGATCCATTTGCAAATTTAAGAAATTGTGTCACATCTTACTCAAGTTTATAGACTAGCAGCTTCCACCAACAAAGTTTAGGGTTTGTTTCTATTACTTTTAAGACTATGCCTTTTTCTTTTAATACATTTTTTTAATAATAAAAATCAGGTTTCTTTCATATGATTTTTACCAAAAACAACAATTATACCCTTTCAAATCCCAATAAAAATATTATGCTCAAAACCTAATTTTATATACTAGTATTATTTTTCAAAAGAGCCAGTCAGAATTAAATTATTTCTTTTAATATTTTTTCTTTTAACTCGTAAAAGTGATTGTATACTACTTTCAATTGGATAATCGACAGCCACGTCTTAAGGCATTGTACAAATTTTTTTATTAAACTTGAATGATTTACATATAGATTCAAAAAAGTCACTATATTTATAAATAGGTTCAAAATATTTGCGCAGAAGCACATTTTTTTTCTGCACAACACCTATTTATAAATATAATAATTTTTTTTAATCTATATGTAAGTCACTCATTAAACTTTGTCAAAGGCACTTGCGGTATTCCTTTTTTCATAATTTTTTATTTTATTTCTGGAATTTTAAGGTCTGAAATTTTCAATTCAATATCTTAATTTTTTTTTTTCTCGAACATAGATACACCAGACATAATCTCAAGTGCAATAAACGTGTCGACCGGATGTAGGTCTAGCTCTAGATGGTAAAATGCCAAAATCATAACATTGAGATGATAGAGGAAAGCAAAAACTCATATAGTCCCTCTGTCCCACAGGAATTTACACACTTTTCTTATTTGAACGTCCCACACAAATTTGCACACTACTAAAAAATAAAATATTGATTTACGTGCACACTCACAAATCTATACACATATTTACCCATATACCACTACTTTATATATAAAACTAATTTTTCTTAAAAATTTGCCTTTCCATAGGGTGCAAGTTTCTACGGGACGGAGGGAGTATATGTTTATAATATTCTACCGTAAAATCATCTATTTTAAAAATTTGTGGATTTGAATATTTTATGCAAACTTCATGCAAGCTGTAAATGTTAGATTTTTGCTCCCTATTTATATTACAATATAGGCAAATGTGTATTACTATTAGACTTTTTATTGACTTATGTGGATAATATGTTGTTAATGTACTAATACATCTTTAAACACTTTACATATGTTATATAAAATAAAATATATATTTTTCTAAAAATAAATAAATATTTGTATGTACAGTAACACATATTTGTTGTAATTGTAACACACATTTGCTCTAATAGTAACACAAATTTGCTCCCCCATTTTGTGTTACTAATTGGCCAAATGTGTGTTACTGTAAGAATAAAATATGTATTACTATAAAAATATGTATGTATTTTTTAATTTAATCGTCATCTTTTAAAATTTAGATGTATTCATCCATCTAATAACACACTTTTCACTATTTTATGTGTTATTATATGAAAAAATAATTATTTCTATAAGAATAAATACATATTTGTGAAAGTTTAATATTCATTCTTATAGTAACATACATCTTGCTCTTATATTATGTGAAAAAATATTTATTCTATAAAAATAAATGAATATATGTAAAAACAACAACATTTCATAAGATAGTAACACACATTTGCTCTAATTGTAATACGTATTTGCTCCCCAATTTGTGTTACTATATGAGCAAACATGTGTTATTGTAGAAAAAATGCATTCTTATTAAGAACAAATATGTGTTTCTTAATTTAATCATCATCCCTTAAGCACTAGGTATATTAATTCATATAGTAACACACTTTGTACTATTTTATGTGTTATTATAAAAAAAACTATTATTAATTTCTATACAAATAAATAAATGTTTATGAAAAACTAATATTTTTTCTTATACTCACATACATTTTGCTCTTATTGTATGAAAATGTTTATTTCTATAAAAACAAATGAATATGTGTAAAAAAAAATATTTAGTCTGATTATAACACACATTTTGCCTTAAAGTAACATGCATTTACCCAAATTGTAACACACTTGGAAGCGAAAAAATCTTGAATTACAAGTTGCGCAAATTTTGAAAAAAAATGCCCAAATTCGACCCGATCCTAGTTAGACCCGTGAATTTTTTTCAAAAATTGATAGTTCAACGGTAAAATATTCTATATAAAAGTGATTCTTACGTGTATTTAATTGCATGATACATATTTGATTTAAAAAATATACAGGTTATTGTGTAATATATATTTTAAATTAACACTACCCAAACAATAATCAATAGTACTCTAAATTTTTTATAGTATTTTTATTTAAAAATGTAAAAGTTGAAGTCAAAATTAAACTTAAAATCCAAATGCATGGCATTGACATGAGTGCATAAAAAAATTTGTGACATATATATGACGAAAAATATTATATGTTCAGTAGAGAACACCTCTTATTTATACATAAATTATTTTGTAATGCTTTTTAGTAGAAAAATTCATGTTACTTCAATTCTTGAGAAATTTGCACATTTTTCTTTTTAATCAGTCCCACAACTCACACTCCTGAAAAGAAAACATTGAGTTGTGACAAAATCACAAAAATATACATACTTTTGCTTATATATTAATATTTGACCAATTATTTTTTAAAATTTGTATACACAATCATGTACAAGTTTCTCTAAAACAAAGGGAGTACAATTTAATGATATTTGGGCCACTTATAACCCATCACCCACTAACAAGAGCCCATCTCAAGCCAAATTAAAGTTCTGCATAAATTGACATCTCTAAAAATTGATCTAAAAAATTATCACAATATAAATAATATATATACGTATAAATTAACGTCCAAAAATTAATGTAATTGTAAATATAATCATTTCTGCTCTCTCCATATACACAACTTCTGAATTAATTTGGAGAGTTTTTCTTTTTGCTATCGATTCATATTTTGAAAAATAAATAATCAAATTGAATTATGAAATATACAAGCTATTAGCATAGAAATAACAAATTTTTAATCTAATAATAATTTTATAAATCACATTGCAAAGGAAATATATATATATATATATATATATATTAATGAGGGTCATAATTGTATCGCTTTTAATTGCCTATAACTGTTATATTTTGATGTGTTTTTTTATATCTTTTGTTATTGAAAGTCTTATTAATATCATATATTTGAGAATATAATAAGGTGTACGGGAAACTGTTTGAAAAATTAAATAAATATATTAATTTCACACTCTTTTACAAATTTGAATTTTTTGATAAAATAAAATTTATTCATAGTGTCAGAGTTTAGGCTCGTCAGAAGTATCGTGCAACTCTTCTATATTATGGTGTCCACTCACAAGACCTCCAAAAAGTTAAAAGTAGTCAAATTAAGGATAAAATATCTGAATTCACATGGATATTGGAAAATAGGATTCAATCAAAATGAAATATGAAAGCCCAATCTCTGGATGAAACATGGCAGCTAAAATCTTATACATGTATAAAAATAAAAGTGAGGAGAGAGAAAAAAAATATAGTTATTTGAATAAGTGTAGTGCACTTGCTTTGTGGTGCAATAGTGGAGCTCACTCTCCACTAAGAAGAGTGAGTTAATTATATCAATAATATATAATTATTTTACTTTATGCTAACAATTTCAATTTATTTATATTTTTATTTTCAACACACTATATATCAAGCTATTTGTCTTCTAAGATATTTAATTTAACATATATATCACACATATAAAAAATTTAAATTTTAAATATATATTTTGTTGTTTTAAAAGTGATTATTAATTAATTTTAATTATACGATTGAAATTTAAATATTTTTTTCTTAGATTATGTAAATTACGTAAAAAAAATTATTTTTTATGAATTTTAATGCATAATTAAATATTATATGATGGATTAAACATTTTAATACACTTATATACAGTATAATATTTTCATATTAAAAAATTATAATAATGATAAAAGAAATTTAATAAAATTAATAGGTAAATTGATAAAATAAATTAAATTTATATTATTTTGATCGGTAAAGAAATATTTTATTCAAAAAATTGGGTAATATGTATACAGTACATTCAATCCTAATTAAATTTTATATTTATTAATTTTAAATATCTATTTATAATTTATTATTTATACAGTTTTATATTTAAAATTTATATTATTCAATGTGTGCGGGAGAACAAGTAGTCGAATGGTAAAAACAAATGATAGCCCACCTTCATTCCATTTGAATCAAACTAGCACCCCGAGATTTAATTAGGGCCCAACTATATACCCTCCAACATTTTTAGATACCCCGCCCAAAATATATTTATTTTATTTTTAATATATCTCTATCAAAATTTACTCGATATTTCAATAAAAATGTGTAAAATATATGTTTAGAAAAATCTTTAAAATATTTTATCAGTAAATATCTGTCAAATTTTAGTTAATTTTTTAATAAAATATAATAAAAATATATATATATATATAGTCTGGGCCATTTAATTATTTACGGCCCATTCCAAAAGAAATATGCAGCCCACTTGCAATTAATTATTGATGGGCTATGTTAAGAAGATATAAAGTAAAGGCCTCAGATTATTGACACTTCATTTTAATGAATACACTACCTACATAAATACTCCATACATCCACGAAAAATACACTCACATTTTTGCACGTAATTTAATGCAATATGTAGGAAGATATTACGGGATATTGTGATATCCGTTATAAATAAAACGAATATCTTTAAAAAGTACATATGATATACTTTCAAAAATATTGTTTTTATTCATAACGGATATCACAATATTCTGTAATACCTTCCGATATATTGTATAAACACGTGCAAAAAAGTGAATGTATTTTTCATGGACGGAGGTAGTACATTACACATTGAATGAACATATTGTCCTAAAAAAATTCTAAAATACCCTACTCTTCCATTTATTTTTTCCCGCCACCTGCAAATTCCCCATTTTCTCTCCATTTTCCCTTCCCATCCACTTCCCCTCTCTACCTCACCCCACAATTCCATGCCCCTTCGCTATCCATTTCGTTGGTGTTAATTTTTCGTGAATTTTGAAAAAAGGTAGACATAAAATTAAAATAATTAATATAAATATAAATTTATGGGATACATATAATAAGTGATGACTATGTATTGTGTTTATTTATCTCCTAACTTTTGAATAAATTTACGCAAAGAAATGGAAAGGATCCAAGTCCTCGCTATCTCAGGGCCTAGACGTAACAAAACCGGCACCGAGCTATTCACTTTTGATATTATTTCCCGTTCGACATGTACATGTAAATTCTTCTCCTTCTTCTTAATTGATTTGGATGGTGATGGTGATGGTGATTTTAGAATTTTATAAATTTGGAACAAATATCAATTTTATTTTTGTTCTAATTTTTTTCCAAAACTTTTGTTGTGTCTCAATTTTTATTTTTGAACATTCCATGGATCTTGAAAATCGAATATTTTGAGTTTTTTTTTTATGAAATACTTTTTTTTCGGAAACTAGTTTCTTTTTTTCTCCAAAACTCTTGTACTTCTTTTCTAAAATTTAATACTCCCTCCGTCCTGATATAAATTGCTCGTTGCTTTTGGGCACACGGATTAAGGTAAAAGTGAAAAAGTATAAGTGATGTGATGAAAAAAGTGAAAAAGTATAAGTGATGTGATGGAGTAAAGTGAAAAAATAATAGAAATAGTGTAAAAAGTATTGAAAATAATAATAAAAAAGTGAATAGTAGTTTCTAAAAAAGATAAAAAAACAAATGAACAACATACAGTGGGATAGACGAAAATGGCAAAATTAGCAACTTACGGTGGGACCGTGGGAGTATTATTTTTGAACATTTTTTTCCAAAATTTGTATGTTTTAATTTGACTAAGACTGAATTTTCAATTTGTTTTGTAGTTTCCAATGGATTGTTAGTGGCGGCCTAAACAATCTATTGGGGAGAAAGGGTAGTAACTAGTAATGAAGGTTTGAATTTCAATGGATAATATAGTTTTTTTTTTCGGTAATGTTAATTGTTAGTAGTTAAAAGTTAGTTCACCAAGTCTCCAAAGACTCATATCTCCAAGTCAATCTTATATCTCCCTCCTATTCGTTCCCACAGGGAATCAAACCCAAGTTACTCACTCAACTAAGGAGTCCGGTGGCCAGGTGAGTTAGTTCACCTGATTCAATGGATAATATAGTCATCTCGTGTATAATTAATTTTTTTTTTATCTCTGAGGTAGAGTATTTTTTTTTAAAAAAAAAAAAGTGCAAATAACCTTGGCCAAAGAAAAATGAGAAAGATGAAATGAATTAATGAGATAAGGCGCTATTAGCAGATATTAGAGTCCAACCAAACTACGGAACCTTGTAATTTATTTGGAAGAGATTTAAGGTCTGATGAATAAGAATTTTTAAACTTATTTATATCCTTTAATTTCTATATTTTGACATACTTAGATTTTTTTTAATTATAATTATGACTTTTTGTTTTGTTTATTTCATGGGTTGGCTTTCTAAATTCATGAAATAACCATATTTGCTATTGGGTGTGTGGAATCATGTGATAATTTGATTAATCATTGAATTTGGAAATTTTCAAGATTTAATTGAAGTTTATTATATTAAATTAATAGTTATATTGTCTTTTGATTTATTGTTTGTGTTAACTTATATGTTTATGCATGTGTGCAATATAAATATATATATTTGACAGTTGGTTAGAACCATTAAAATACCCATTAATAGATCGTTATTTATTTTTTATTTTTTGAAAACTAATAAATCGTTATTTTAAGATAAGCTTGAAAGTTGAAAGTTATGAGCAGACCCAAAAAGTGTTGGATCAAAAGTACGTTGGTTGAATGTTCAAACATTCTTCTCAATAATTATATTTTTTATGGTGTATGTTAGGCCCAAGTGCAGGTTAGATTCATCATATAGAGGTGGTATGATTTTATACTACATTGTGTGTTTAGATCTCATGTGTAGATATTATTTATTGTTTGTACCAATACTTGTTCTGGTGGAGTTTTGTCATAATAAACCCATGCATAGACTATCTATACCATATAAAAAGTTTTGAATTCCATTTGCATTCTATTTTAAGTTTTTCACTGTATAAATATTATCTAGTGTGATCCAACATTCTTGACAACACTCTCTAAAACAAACTCACGCACACCTTCA
>JAPKLY010000080.1:148416-318601 GCA_026898435.1 Prunella vulgaris | reverse complement strand
CAACATTCTTGACAACACTCTCTAAAACAAACTCACGCACACCTTCAATTAGTATTAGAGCAATCTGACATAGCATTGAAACTTTAAACATGATTCCAAAAAGATATCTTCTTTTTATTATTACTGATGATTCGCTAATTCAAAACATTGATGAATGCATTTTATTAGGGACACTAACATTTCAGATAACCAAGTAGTTTGTTTCTTTGTACCCCGATAAAAAGGTTGAGTTTCTAAAATTAAGGACATGGTGGCGAATATATTAATATATTCAGATTTATTAATATAAAGAGTACATGTGTTACTTTTAAGTATTAAATAAAGGGTTTATTACTTATAGGGTCTAAATTTAAGTGACACTTTAAAATAGATTTACCAATTTGAAATTATTACAAATATGTTCACATTTAGGAGTATATATAGGTTTCTCTCAGAGTCTCACGCTCACCTCTCTCCCCCCCTCCTCTCTCTCTCTCTCTCTATATATATATATATATATGTGTGTGTGTGTGTGTGTGTGTGTGTGGTTGAGATGGGGTTATTTGGCGGTCATGGTTGTGGTGGCTCATATCGGTGGTGGCTAGCATCAGTGGTGGCTTTTAAGGGGATAGGGTGATGGCAGCACTCGTCGGTGGATTCAAAGGTGGTTCCGTCGGACAAGATGACAGTGCTGAGGGTGACATGGATCTAAGGGGGCGGCGCCCTTGTGAGGGGGAGAGATCTTAGAGCGTGAGAGATTCCTATGGTTGAGGCAGCGGTTGGTCAGATGGTGGTGGTGGTGGTTGCAGGGGAAGAGGTGAGGCGACATATGTGAGATTTCTAAGATTCCCCCGAGGCGACAGATGTGAGATTTCTAAGATTCCCCCCCCCCCCCCCTCCCCCATCTCTCTCTTGATTTTGGAGGCGGTGGGTGTGCAGAGGAAGTGGTGAGACAAATAGTATTTATTTTCTCTTTCTTTTTCACTATCTGTATACTGTAGAAATAGTATTTATTTCTTCCATGTTCATTACAGAAAGTAGGGGTTGAATCATGTAAAATATGCTGGGAGTGGAAGTCTTTGTTAACTAAATTTTTTTCTCAAAGGTATTATTTTTTAAGACTTAATTTGTGGTTGTGTAATTAAGATTTTAGTCAAGAATAAATATTCAAAGGGTGAAATGACTAGATGCTAGGAATTTTAGTTCTTATCAATTTAGTCAGAGCAGACAACTTGCAATAAATAGATTCAAGTACATGATACAAGGGGGTGGTGTATTTCTCGTCAATGCAAAGATTATCTAATGATTGAGCAAAATGTATTTTCACTTTTGTGTAAATTAAATTGAATAAAAGTTGATAGATTTGAAATTTATAAAAATAAATCATGTGCAAATCGAAAATTATAAATTAGTAATTTGTGCAAACTAATTTGACTTATTGTGCAATCAAAATTTGATTTTTTGTGCAAAAAAATTTATGTTTATTGTGTTAAAACTTTAAAATTTTGAACCTTAGGTTTATGTTATGGGTGGAATGAAAAAAAAAAGTAGTTATGGACGGAGGAAGAAGAAAATAAAGGGAGTGAATATTAAGGTATTTTGGTCCAATTTTATTTCAAGTTTTTAATATGTGTTATTAACCTCACTCGTCTTCTATTTATATATTATTTTTAGGGCAGTGTTTTAGAATTTACTTCTTTTAATAAGTGCAAACCTTTTAAAAAATTTCTAACAAGTATAAATGTGTGAATGTATATGTACTTATGTGCATTTGTATATATTCGTGTGCATTAATTGTTTTAGCGTGTGCATTTATATATACACTTGTGTGCATATTTTGGTGTACTAAACATTTTTTTTTGGTACCTTTTAATAAAACATAGTTATACATCTTCCAAATTAATACTTATTCTTTCATCAATCTCTTATTAGATTGTTGGTTAAAATACACTTCAAAAGTATTTTTTCTTGTTGAGATCATTTGTAAGAGTTATTCGAATTATATAAAATAGGGATTATAATTTTATAAGCTCAATAAGTTGACACCAATTTGATTTTGGTCCCAACCAATTGCTTATTTTGATTTTGGTCCTATAAATTTAAAAATATTTTGAAATTGGTCCTATTACCTGTAATAGCAGGTTGCACATCTTTGTTTTACTTTTTATTACAAGTGGCATTGATAATTGAATCTTAATGTTTGGGAGCGTATTTATTTAAATAATTTCTTATAATTATTTTTTAAAAATTCAAATTATCAAAAATTGTTAAAAAAATTTTAGAATATATAAATAAAATAATCTCAATATTATACTATTATCTAAATGTTAAACCGGCAACATGTGCTTTGTTAATAATAATATATAAATAAAATAATCTCAATATTAGTTAAGAATTATTATTAGAAATTTACTACTTATATTTAAAATTTTAAAATTTATAAAAAATACTAAACAAAGAGAATATATTACTCCTTCCGGGCAATAATTTTATTCTTAACAAAATGGAAGTGGCTTTAAATATATATATATATATATATATATATAATAAAAAAATGTAAAATTCATTTATAAATAAAATAATTATTTTTGGAGATAATAATAAAATAATATTTTTTTATAAAGTAAATGAGAATAGATTTTAAAAAAAATATAAATACGGATTGGGTATAATTGTAAAAATCAGATTTGTTTACATTTGAAAACTTAAGATTTAATTCATAAATAGCTAAAAACTCATGTGCGTACGTCTTTCTTTGATGACACATTAGTTAGTGCATGGTTTAAAATTTTTTTAATTGGAAGAAGAATTTTTTTAATTGGAAATATATAGTAATTATAATATGGTTAAAGAGATTAAAAATATATATATAATATTATTTTTCTAAATATGATAATATATAAATATTATATTTTATTACTCTCTTTTCATCTTATAATCATCCTCCTCAACTAAATAAATAATAAAATATATTAAGTTAATTCTTTTCTTATTTATTTATTTATTTTTAGTATTAATTATTAATCAAGAATTATTTCTAAAATTTTATTTATTTTTAGTATTATTTATTAAGTTAATTCTTTTATTATTTATTTTTAACATAATTTATGTTATTTAATTATTTATTAAGTTAATTTATAAAAAATACTAAATAAATAAATTTAATAACTTAATAAAAAATGTTAAACAAATAAATAATAAAAGAATTAACTTAATAAAAAATTAAATAAATTAAAAAATGTTAAACAAACAAACCAATAAATAATAAAATATATTAAGTTAATTCTTTTATTATTTATTTGTTTAACATTTTTTAATTTATTTGATTTTTTAAATCAACTAAATATTTTTCTATAGTTTATTTGTATTATATTTTTTTATTTGAAATTAGTATTATTTATAAATTTCAAAATTTTAAATATAAATAGTAAATTTCTAAAAATGATTCTTGATTAATATTGAGATTTGTTGATCTGGCGAACTAACACCATTGACATGTGGATAATTAAAGGTTTGGCAGGTCGCCGGGACTCATCTAGATCCGCGGAAGTGCGGAGCTCGCACGCACGGGGGCGGCATATCTGCATGGCTCGCCCAAAGGAGCTCGCTCCTACCCCCGTGAAGATTCTGGAGCTCGCCCCAAGCTCGCCTCATGTCCCCTTGAAGACCTCGCCGAGGTCCATCATCGCACGACGCTGGTCAATCACGCAAGGTTTCCAAGCTCGCCCCATAGCTCGCCCAAACCAGTGAAATCCACCTTCGAGCTCGCCTAGGAGCTCGCTTGTCGGTCGATAGGACCCCGATGGCGCGCTCTTTTTCCCTCCGTCCGGTTTATCCACAAGGGTGGTTTACGGCGAGGTTTTTAATGAGGCCCATCTAATCTAAGGCATTGTAGTAGGACGAGGCACAATGTAGGGAGCAGTGTGAGGGACCAGGACGAAGGTTACGGACCTTCGTCCACACCGGAAGCCAAATAGGCTCATAAGGTACCGTCTCACACTCACACACCTATAAATAAGACCTCTCTTATACTATTCACACGATTCTAATATATTTCCTACATTACACTTTCTCTCTCTCTCTCTCTACATTATCTCCTTCAAGAACATAAATCATAAGATTATTGTTTGATAGAATTAATCCGATACAAAGTCACATAACGAACAACGATTAACAAATTCTATTAACAATTTGGCGCTAGAAGGAGGGTCCTTCGAACCTGAAAAATTAAAAATTTCAAGATAAAAAAGTTAGGGTTTGTTTGAAGATTTGAAGATTTGAAGGTGTTCTTGATAAAACTCAAGAACACTTGAAGATACACATACATATTCATTCCTTCAAACAAAAACCCAGGTTTCCGGGTAAAAATCCAGATTTTCGGATTTACAAATTTTGTCCGGAAAAAGTTTTCAAACGCGCGCGTGTACACGAATAAACCGAACCCCGGATAATTCGTCAAACGCGAGGCTAGACGAAAACTTACGCAGCTCCACCCAAGCTGGACAACCTCCATCCCGACGACCTCTCTCCACCTCGGCGACCTACAGCGAGCTACCCCCTATGAAATCCAAAAATGGCTAACACTCGAGCTGTCAAAGGACAGGCCTCCGCAGCTGCGGGAAGGTCCAAAGGAGGTGACCAGAACCAGGCCGAGGTGGAGACCTCACGCCAGGTGGTGGAGACCTCACAACCACCTCCCCAGAAGAGCACCGCAGCTCCGCGACCTCCGCGAGTTGCGGTGACCCAAGAAGACTTGGCCCCCGCCCTAAGGGACCTGGCCAGCAACCCCGACGAGCTCCAACGTACCATCACGACCTTACAGAGGCTGCAGCAGAGGCAGCAGGACGAGCTCACACTGGTACCCAGGCGAGCTCCTGCCGCCGAAGCCTGGGAGCAGACCAGGCCCACTCAGGGCACCCAGACCCGGGGAGACTACAGCATACTCCCCACCGAGCAGGAGGCGAGCTCGGCACAAGCTCGCCAGCGCAGGGAGAGGACCGGCAAAGCCAAGATGGTGGAGGAGGATCCCGCTCCTTACACCGCAAGGGAGTCGGCCTACACCGGGGCATCTGGCACCCACCAGTCACAGAAGAGGGAAGTCCTCTAAGGCCGCCTGGGCCCAAGATATGAGGAGAATGAGCGTACGGCGGCCCCAGCTGCGTCTCACGGAGACTCCGACCAACAACCGTGCAGATCCGCCCACGAAAGGTTGAGGAGGCACGCCACTGACCGGCTAGGCCCCCGTGGCGGACGTCAATTCCAGCCCGCCACTGAGAGGTCACCCCAGAGTGAGGCACCTCGGGGACGTGTGTCCGCGAGACGCACGACCTTTGAGCAACCTCCGCCAGAGGTGACCAGTGATGACGAGCTGACCTCACTGAAAAAGGCCATCGAAATGCTACAAGCACAAGTAGCAGCCAAATCTGGCAGACCTGGCGCCACGACTCTCCCCGCATCTCCATTGGCACCTGCCATCCTCCGCGCACCGGTCCAGAAGAAAATTCAGTTCCCTGTGATGTCCTCGTACGAGGGCGAATCGGACCGGAAAGTCCACCTGGCCAAGTACGCGGACTTCATGATTTTGGTCGGCGCCACCAACTCCACCCAGTGCCGGAACTTCCCGCTGACCCTAGGGGACCGAGCTCACCGCTGGTTCTCTTCACTCGCCCCGGGGTCAATCTGCTCATTTGGCCAACTCTCGCGGGAGTTCCTGGCCCACTTCTCTAGGTTCGGATCCTACCTTACCCAGAAACACTGACTCGTCAACTTTCATCAAGGCGAGAACGAGACCGACCAGCAGTACCTGGAAAGGTTCGACAAAATCTTGTCAGAGGACGATTCGGTGAGCGAGGACACCAAGGTCGTCGCAGCGATGGCCGGACTCAGGAGGGGCACCGACCTCTGGAAGGAGATGCACCTCGCATGTCTCAACACTTACACCGAATTCCGTCATAAGGTGGGGGTGTTCGCGGCCATGCAGGAAGCACTGCTCAAAGAAGTTGGTGCCCACGAGGAAAGGAAACCCTACGGGAAGAAGTCCGGGGGCACCTACAAAGCTCCCCGGAACTTAAAGGCCTTTGGCGAGGGAGACGAGCTCAAAGAAAAGCTCAACCAGGTCCTCACCGTCTCCGTTGACCACGTCTTCACCTCCGTCAAAGGCAAGGCCATGCTGGAGGAGCCGAGGCGGATCCGCCAAGACCGCACGAAGCTCAACCCTAATAAATTCTGCGCCTACCACCAGGCCATCGGCCACTTCACCAGCGAGTGCCGAGACCTCCTCAAGCAACTCTGGAAATTTTACGAGGATGGTAAGCTGGCCGAGTTCGTGAAGAAGGCCCCAGCTAAAAGGCCAACGTTCGAGAGGAGGGCTACCTCCAATGATGAGGAGGAGGAAGCGGACCAACCTGGTCCCCACAACAAACGGAGGGCACCTCCCCAGCCTCAGCAAAACATGGAGCCCACCCGGGAACTCTTGGTTCTCGAGGAGGAGATCGGAGCTGCTGGAGGTCTCCAGGACGGGGGATCCTCCATATCCAGGAGAAAGAGGAAGGCCAAAATTCGGGCCATAAACCAAGTCCAGGAGGGCAGCTCCGGCCCCAGGTCCATCTCGCAGCTTACTGATGAGCTGACATTTTCCTCGGCGGACCTGGAGGGGGTACTGACACCCCACAACGACTCGTTGGTGATAACCGCCAACATCATGAACGTCCGAGTTCACAGGCTACTTGTGGACACTGGCGCATTCACCAACATTCTCTTCAAATCCACCTTGGATGCCTTAGGTGATTTTGAGTCGTATCTGGAACCTAGCAATGCTAGGATAGTGGGGTTCGGAGAAGCTGTAACCGTCCCCCTAGGTAGTGTTAGGTTGAGCGTCCAGCTTGTATCGGCTGAGGACCCCGAAAGGAGACTGACTAGGCTCATAGATTTCCTTGTTGTCGACCAGCAGTCCTCCTACAACTGGTTCCTTGGCCACCCTTTTATTAATGAATTCAAAGTGGCGTGTTCGACCTACTACTACTGTTTGAAATTCCTGACTCCAAAAGGTGCCAAAACTATAAAAGGTGACCAGAAAAAGGCCCGAGAGTGTTTACTCAAATCAAAGACAGCCGGGTCAAGAAGTCTGTTACACAGGTCCACATCCTCGAAGATGACATACAGGTTCCTACGGACGAGCCAAACATCTTAGACGTCATCTCGGTCGAAACTGAGATGATGGAGGTAGGAGATTTGTCAGAAATCAACCAAGGCACTGGACCTGTGCAAGACACACAACCGACACCAATGGAGGACTTGGAAGAAACCCAAGTGTTGAGACCTGCGCAGGGGTCAGTACCTGCGCAGAAGCAGCAACCTGCTCCCATGGAGGTGGTTGATGAAGCCCAAGATGGGGGACCTGCGGGAGGTCGAGAACCAACACCAATGGACGTTGACCCAACTCCCAAAGTCACCGCACCATCCCAAGTTGACAAACCACCAGAGGTGCTCACAGCCAATGAGCCCGCCCAAGCTGAAAGCCAACCCGATGACCTCGAACCGCGAATAGGCCACGAGCCTGCGCAGATGTCACAAGAGGAGTGGGACGAGTTCATCAGCGACCCGAGATGGAAAAGTCAAAAGAGAAAAGCCACCCCCATGGAAGAATTGACGGCACTCCCGGTGGACCCGAAAAGGGACTTAGAACTTTTCATCAGTTCGGAGTTACCTGAACCGTACCGGTCGAGGATGGACCTGTTCTTAATGACCAACCTGGACGTGTTTGCCTGGTCCCACAAAGACATGACGGGGATCCCGTTGGAACATGCTTGCCACAGACTTAACATAGATCCGACAAGGAGACCCGTACGCCAAAAGCGGAGGAAGTATGGACCAGACAAGTACGCAGCTCTAACGGTTGAGGTGGAGAAGTTGTTACACAACAAACTCATCAAGGAAGCTTTGTGTTCGCAGTGGGTTGCAAACCCCGTCCTGGTGAAGAAACACAATGGGACGTGGAGACTCTGCATTGACTTCACGGACCTGAACAAAGCATGCCCGAAGGACAACTTCCCACTGCCTCACATCGACCAGCTGTTGGATAGCACCGCAGGCCATGAGATGATGACATTCATGGATGCTTTTGCAAGCTATCACCAGATAGCTCTACACCCAGATGACCAGGAACACACGGCGTTCTATACCAACAAGAATATGTATTGCTGGGAAAGGATGCCATTCGGACTCATCAATGCCGGAGCCACGTACCAAAGATTGGTGAACAAAATGTTTGATCAACACATTGGTGAATCCATGGAGGTGTATGTGGATGACATAGTTGTCAAGAGTTTGAGAAAGGAGGACAACCTGGACCACCTAAAACAGACTTTCGACATACTGCGCCACTACAACATGAAGTTGAACCCCAAAAAGACCAGCTTCGGCGTACACTCTGAAAAGTTCCTGGGGCACCTAGTTAGCCAGCGTGGAATCGAGGTCAACCCAACACAGGTCCAATGCATAATCGAGATGGGTATACCCGATTCCGTCTAAAAAATTCAAAGACTGACTGGGTGCATGGCGGCCCTGAACAGATTCATCTCCAGGTCCGGCGACCGAAATCGCCCATTCTTCGAGGCAATTAAGGCAAACACACGGAGGTACAAAGAGGCGGCCAAGGCCAACAAGCTCCACCTCAAGAATCACTTCGTGTGGACAAGTGAATGCCAACGGGCCTTCGAAGACATCAAGACATACCTGGCAGATACGCAGGTCCTGTCAAAGCCGATACCTGGGGAGAAGCTGTATCTATACCTAGCTGCGTCGGAGGTGGCCATCAGCTCCGTCCTGGTCCGAGAAGAGGCGAAAACGCACCTACCAGTGTACTACGTGAGATAAGTCCTACACGAAGCTGAGTTGCGATACACCCCAACAGAGAAGCTGGCTTATGCACTAGTGATGAGTGTTAGAAAGTTGAGGCCCTACTTCTTTGACCACCCGGTAGAGGTGCTGACAACGTTCCCACTACGTCAAATACTACAGCGCCCAGACACCGCCGGACGCCTGCTGAAATGGTCACTGGAGATCAGCCAATACGGTATAACCTACGCACCCCGAACAACGATCAAGGGACAAGCGCTTGCCGACTTCATCATCGAGCTAACTTTTCCACAAGATCCGACGAGGGGACTTATAGCTCCGTGGCATCTCTACGTAGACGAATCATCAACCAGCGTAGCAGCAGGCGCCGGTGTGGTCCTGATCAGCCCAGACAGACAAGTCTTCACCTCCGCAATCCGGTTCGACTTTCGAGCAACCAACAACAAGGCGGAATATGAAGCACTAATAGCGGGACTTAAGCTATCATTAGCTGTGGGGGCAACCAATCTTCAAGTCTTCAGAGATTCCCAACTAATAATATCCCAAGTCCGGGGGGAATACGAGGCAAAAGACCAGCAGATGATGACCTACCAGAAGATAGCAGCACATCTGATCTCGTTGTTTACGCAGGTTTACATCAATCAGATACCACGGCTAGAAAACACGCAAGCAGATGCTCTAGCCCGGCTAGCTACTAGCAACGGCAAAGCCGAATTCACGGAGGTTGTGATCACCAAGCTGAAAAACCCCTCGACGTCCGATTACAAGATAAATCAAACCTCGAGTGGGGGGCAGGAGAATAGTGAAGATGGTGAAGATTGGCGCACTCCAATCCAAAAATATTTGGCAGACGGAACAACCCCCGTAGACACCTGAGAAGCTAGCCGGCTAGCAAAGCAAGCTGCCAGATATACGTTGCTGGATAGCCAACTCTACAAACGTGGATTCTCTCTACCCCTACTCAAATGCCTAACTAGGAAGCAGGGGTTCGAAGTGTTAGAAGAAATTCACCAAGGGATTTGTGGGAGTCACGCTGGGGGGCAAGCATTGGCATACAAGACGATCAGGCAGGGCTACTACTGGCCCACTCTTCGTAAAGATGCCATCATCTTCGCTCGGAGGTGCCGAAAGTGCCAACTTTTCGCACCTAACATCCACTCCCCAGCCAACCAGCTGAAGTCGGTGTTCAGCCCATGACCTTTCGCGAAATGGGGAATTGACTTGATCGGCCCATTTCCACCTGGTAGAGGCGGTGTAAAGTTTGCTGTTGTAGCGGTAGACTACTACACTAAGTGGGCTGAGGCCGAAGCTCTCACAACTATAACCCAAGAAAGGATGATTGGCTTCATTTGAAAAAACCTGATCTGTAGATTTGGGCTCCCGCAATCGGTCATCACTGATAACGGAAGGCAGTTCGACGGACAGAAATGGAGGGACTTCTGCAGTTCATGGAACATCAAGAAGCACTACTCAACTCCATATCATCCCCAGTCGAACGGCCAGGTCGAGGTGGTGAACAAGATTCTGAAACACATATTGAAGCTCCGCCTCGAAGAAAAGAAAGGGTGCTGGGCAGACGAACTCCCGGAGGTCCTATGGTCTTATAGAACTTCCTATAGGGCCAGCACCGGGGAGACCCTGTTTGCCCTAGCCTTCGGGACTGAAGCCGTAGTCCCGGTTGAAGTCCAGAACAAGACTTGGAAGGTGGTGGGGTATGATGAAGAAAAGAATGATGAAGCCCTGGCAGTAGAGAAGGATCTGATCGAGGAGACCAGAGCTTCGTCAGAAATGAAAAACACCACCTACAAGCGTAGAGCGGAAAAATATTACAACTCTCATGTCCGAGACCGAAAATTCAAGGTTGAAGACCTGGTGTTAAAAAAGAAATTGATGGCCCCACCAGGTGTATTCAGTTCAAACTGGGAAGGACCATTCCGGGTCACCGCAGCCTGGCCAAACGGTACCTATGATCTAGAAGATACAGAAGGCAAAGCTTCGTCATACACCTGGAGCTCGGCACATCTAAAAAAGTTCTACCAATAGACTAGAATCCTGTAATAGACTAGTCGAAGGTTTGCATCAGAAATGTCGATGGCAACCGATATAAATTACTTTGCTATAAAAAGTCAGAAAATTTACAAAGTCAGAGAAATTCAGAAAAATTCCCAAGTGTTTGGACCTGTGCAGCCCTCCAACCAGGCGAGCTGCACCAGGTCCCCCACTGCTCCAGAGAGCTCGCCAAATCCAGCTCGCCCACATGGTCAAAAATCTGCAATGCGCAAGGACCAAGGTCCCAAACGTTGTAATTAAATAGCTCGAAGGCAAATGCCAAAGTACCCAAGGTCGCGAAGGTACCCTTCTTAAAGGGTTGCTAAGCACCTACTGCCACAAGTTAGAAAAATTCACGAAAAAGACGAAAAAACATCTAAGGCAAGGTTCATGAAACCCAATGGCCCAACGTGAATCAACCGAAGTGCAGTTCGCCGCCCTAAGTGGTCTAAGACGAACGATTCGCGGCCCTAAGTGGCATAAGACGAAGAATACGCACTCTCAAAATAGAGGTACAATTCATAGTCGTAAGTGACGTAAAACGAACGATTCGCTTCTCAAAGTAGAATAAGACGAACAATTATGTACTAGGAAAATAAACAAGAACGAGCTATTTCAAAAAATTATGATGTAAAAAGCGCAAAGACTTAAACGAAAAGAGTTGGAAAAAAAATGCTCGACTTATATTCAAAAGATACTTAAGAAATTTTCAAGTCAAAAATATACTTGAAAAAATCCTAAGTATGAGTAGCTGTGCTGGCCACAAAGGCCGACCAGCTGGCCATCTTTGAACTGCAAAAAGCTCTTTCTGGGCGAGCTGCACGTGCCCGGCGAGCTAAATCTACTTGAACAAAAGAGCAAAGGCTACAAAAACGGAGCTCCTTCTGGGCAAGCTCCGCAACCCGGCGACCTACCACAAGTTGATAAATAAAAAGCTAGTCTAGGAAAGTAAGAAAAAGCCTAAACATCTGGAGCAGCAGGAGGGGCATCAGCGGGCACCTCGCTGGAACCAGGGGCCACCGGGTCGGATGGGAGAGCGAGCTCGGCCTCAGTTGTGATATTGCCAGTGAGCCCGGTGGTGTCGAACTCACTGAGGTTCAGCACAGCATCCCCACAGGCTTCTTGGAGCTGCGCAACAGTAAGGGGAACCTGTTCCTCCTTGCCGGCGACCTCCTCCTCGCCAATGCCCAGCTCTGGCACCTCAACTGTTTTGATAATCTGGAATCGCGCGGGCACAAAGTTGAGGGGAATACCGAGCTCAGGGAGGTCGCCTATGTCCAGCTCGGCACCATCAGGAAAGGGAACCTGATCCAGACAAGCCTTGAAGTCGCCCACCACTGCCTCGACCTCATCGTCCTTATGGACCCGAGCCCACCAAAGAGTCCGCAAAACCTCCGCATAACATTGGACGCATCCTCTGTCAGAGGCCTCGGCCTTCACGGCCGCCAGGTCCGGCGAGGAGGAGGCAACACTCCGTATTTCAGCAACCTCGTTAGCCTTCGCCTCCAGCTCGCCCCTTAGCCTCTCGCACTCAGCGCTGGAGCTCTTCACCAAACCCCGCTGCAGTGCGAGGTCCTTCTTCGTAATTCCATGGCTGTTGACCTCCTGGGCGAGCTGGGAGGCGAGCTCCTCCTCCTTGGCTTTTATCCTCGCCTCCGTCTCCTGCTCGAGCCTGGCGAGCCAGCGTTGGACAGTCTCAAGCTGTTGAAGGGCACTTTGCTCGGCGGCCAACGATGCCTCAGCCCTCTCCTCGGTGAGCTGCGCTTGCCTCTTTGCCTTGTCAGCAGTGTCCGCCAGCGCCAACATCCTTTTATTCATGTCGGAGCGACCTGCCTCCAACTCGGCGAGTTGCTCGAGAGCTTTCTGATTGGCGAGCACCAACCTACTCGCATGATGAGCCGAGAGGAGGAGGTTCTCCTTCAGATCTTGGCTATTGATGTTCGCCACCGACGGAGTTGTCCAATGCCTTGGCATCTCACTCACAGCATTTCGGGCTACGCCCGGAGGGAGGTTCCGCATCGACGTAAGGGAGCGGGATCGCTCGAAGGCATGCAGGGCCTCATGGCGGTTTGGGAAGGTGATCGGGGCATAACTGCGAAACCAAAACAGATAGAAAATGTTAGAAAAATAAGAGATAATAGGTGATGAAGGTCAGCTGGGCGAGCTACTTACTGAGCTCGGTCGGGGTCCCAGCCCAGGAGCGTGTCGTCGGTGGTTTGCACCCCAAATAGAGATGGCGAGGGGGGCGAACTCCGGATAGGCATTGCCGCCAGCGGGGCAGTAGATTGAGCTGAGGCCCCCTACCCGGACCTCGCCGAAGTCCTCTCGACCCTGTCGGAGTCCTCATTGACCAGGCCCGTGTACCTAGTCCTCTTGCGAGCGGGGGGATCCTCCTCGCCAGCTCGGGATCCTTTCCCCCTTTGGGACCCCTTCTTCCCTCGACCTCGCTCGGAGGGGGCGACAGCTCGCCCCCCACCTCGGCCGGTCCGAGCAACCTCTGATGCCTTGGACTTCTCAGGAGCCTTGGCTTTCTCCTTTTGGGCTCCCGACCCCCCTGCCTCGCCCTTTTTGGAGGCGATCTCTGCCTCCTTGCTCGCCTCCAGCGCGAGCACGGATGGTGGGGCAAGTCTGTTGGGGCGAGGTGGGCCCATCTCGAAGCGTTCTTTCACGAGTTGATAGGCCTCGGGGACCTCGGCGATCGGGATGGCGACAAAGCTACCGCCTGCGCAAAAACTACGAATGTCAGCATAATGGGCGAGCTACACCCCCCCATAGGCGAGCTTCAAGGAGTTAAACCTGGGAGCTCGGGACCTTGAATATCGAGGTGGTGCGGCAGTGTAAGGAGCCCGGTGAGCCGCAGGCAATGGTGGGCGCACAGGTGGGCGACCTGCCTATCCTTCTCGCTTCTCAAACAGCAGATTGCGCGCACCACGTCGAACTGGGCCGATACCTTAGGCCTGCCTCTGCTGGATTTGTGGCGCTTTGGAACTGCAAAAAGAAAGAAAATTAGAATTAGTATATCCTATTCAACCCACACACACCGAAATAGGCGATCTACTGCTGGCTTCCCCGTATCCCTCCGGAGTGGGAATACGGCCACCTCGTCCATGGTACGTGCTGGAAGCTCGCCAGTCTCCACCGATGAAGAAAAACTGCTTCTTCCAGTCACGGACTTTATTTGGCAAGTCCCCGAGAAATTTCTCCCCCGGGCGAGCTTTCAGATAATAATACCCCGCTCCATCTTGCGCCCGCTTGGTCACGGTAAAGAGCTCGCCCAGGTCCGCCGAGGTCGTCGCATTTTCATAGCCCTCCAGCCCAAAAACAGACAGGGCGGCGAGAAGGTTGCTCCACGCATTCAGAGTGAGCTGGGTGATGGCCAGGTTATTGTCAGCAAGATATTAGCCGATGATCGGGTGCAGTGGCAATGTAAGCCCGGCCCTTAGAACATCAACATTCAAAGCGGTCATCCCCTCAGGAGGCGCGTCGGCTCGCTCGTCCTTCATTGGGGCGTACATGAAGATGTCGAGCGGGATGCGATATTCCCAGCGTATGATGGGCAGGTCGCATTCATCAATAAGGCTCATCACCTCGCCAGCTTTGTACTCAGACGGGGCAACTTCCTCCAGGTCGGCGGGGATGGCGGGAGGTATCCGACTCGGGCAGGGGAAGCTCACCGCGTACTCGGCGACATACTCATTCCAATCGAATGGATGAACCACCTGGGTGGGAACCTGGTACTCAACCAGCTGGGGTTCCGGGAAATCGATACGGCGGAACCATTCGAGCGTAACTTCCTCCAGGTCGCCACCCTCCTCGCTGACCTCGGCATTGCCCTCATCAACCTCCTCGGGCCCTTCGTTGCCACTGGCAACTCTTTCCTCTTGGGCGACCTCGCCGCCTTCCTCCCATACCTTGCGGTATACGGAACTGGAGGCTCCTTTCTCCAAATCGGGACGTAGCTCGCTAGGCAGCTCGCCGGAGACCTGGCGAGCTGCCGAGGTCGCCTCGGAGCTGGAGCTGATTTCCACATATGAAACCCGAGGTGGCTCCTCCTCTATTATTGGCCATTTATCAGGGTTCCGGTCCGAAAGAGTCCTGCTCGAGGAATGTGTCAACATGGTCTCAAAGAAGTCCAAAAGGTTCTCAGTCCAAAATCCAACAATCCCAAAGTCAAGGAAATCCAAAGGGGTTCTCGACACACCGCGGTCCAAAGTTCAAATAATCCCGAAGAAACGAAAGAAAATCACGTAAAGAACAGAAGAAAAGGGAAGAAAGATCGAATCCTACCTTGAAGAGCCTTCGAAAATCCATCGAGCACAAGAAAAATCGGTCGCCGAGAAAGCTCTGAGAATTCGAAATGCAGAAAGTGAGGAAATGAATCCACTTCCCCCTATTTATAGACGTCGGGGCGAGGTGTGATATTCACGAAGTACAGGGCCCTGTTTGCAAGAAATTTGAAAGTTGACATGATGGTGGGCGGGAACCGAGGCCTCAACAGGCGTGCATGACTCCTGGATTCCCGCACCACATCGGCCAGAGGCAACCGCCTTGACCGAGTTTGCCTGCTAGCCCGACAATCACCCATAGATAGTTCGCCGAGTTTTGAGTTTTCCAGCTCGCTTACACATTTGACGAGGTCATGGTGCATGCGAGTTGGGGGGCAAAATGTTGATCTGGCGAACTAACACCATTGACATGTGGATAATTAAAGGTTTGGCAGGTCGCCAGGACTCATCTAGATCCGCGGAAGTGCGGAGCTCGCACGCATGGGGGCGGCATATCTGCATGGCTCGCCCAAAGGAGCTCGCTCCTATCCCCGTGAAGATTCTGGAGCTCGCCCAAAGCTCGCCGCCTGTCCCCTTGAAGACCTCGCCGAGGTCCATCATCGCACGATGCTGGTCAATCACGCAAGGCTTCCAAGCTCGCCCCATAGCTCACCCAAACCAGTGAAATCCACCTTCGAGCTCGCCTAGGAGCTCGTTTGTCGGTCGATAGGACCCCGATGGCGCGCTCTTTTTCCCTCTGTCCGGTTTATCCACAAGGGTGGTTTACGGCGAGATTTTTAATAAGGCCCATCTAATCTAAGGCATTGTAGTAGGACGAGGCACAATGTAGGGAGCAGTGTAAGGGACCAGGACGAAGGTTACACCGGAAGCCAAATAGGTTCATAAGGTGTCGTCTCACACTCACACACCTATAAATAAGACCTCTCTTGTACTATTCACACGATTCTAATATATTTCCTACATTACACTTTCTCTCTCTCTCTCTACATTATCTCCTTCAAGAACATAAATCATAAGATTATTGTTTGATAGAATTAATCCGATACAAAGCCACATAACGAACAACGATTAACAAATTCTATCAACAAGATTATTTCATTTATATATTATTATTAACAAAGAACATGTTGCCGAATTAACTTTTAAAACCTGATCTAATTTGAAAATATATTGATTTTTTTAACAATTTTTTATATTTTGAATTTTTAAAAAATAATTATAAGAAATTATTTAAATAAATATTGCCCCACAGATATTAAAACTCAATCATCATTGACACTTGTAATAAAAAGTCAAACAAATAACTATATAATCACTGACCGGTTGTGAAACCTGCTTTAACAGGTAATAGGACCAATTTCAAAATATTTTTAAATTTATAGGACCAAAATCAAAATAAGCAATTGATTGGGATCAAAATCAAATTGGTGTCAACTTATTGGGCTTATAAAAGCAGGGGCAATTGTTGCTAGGTACTATTTGCTAAGCCTCTTTACTACGGACACACGACGAAAAAATAGTTTACCGTACATAAATTCTTCCACATATACCCCTACTTCTGAAAAAATTGGGGTAACCCAACTGACACCCACCTCTCGTGCATGACGTAATTGATTTGCTCCTTTCTTTTACACCATTACTCCCTCTGGTTTCTCTCTCATACCTTGATCAAACCCAGAAGAAAGAAACATCATTTCTAAAAAATCATCATCCCTTTTTCTCTCTCTTCCCCCATGCCCCTCTCTCTATCTACCGTCTCTCTTGCCTCCCTCTCTCCGATGGCGTCGGCGCCTTGGATTTCAGTAAGACATGATGGGCGGACTGATGCGCGCGACTGAGCGGATGAACAGTTAATCGGCGGCTTCAGAAGAACAGGGGCGGTGGGTTTCAGTAATCTTGTTGAGGGCAATTTCGTATCCGACTATGCAGCGGCATCGAAGAACAGGGGTACAGATGCGAGGAGTGGTTTCCAGCGAATGTGAATGGCGGATGCGGCGAAAACGCTGCCATGATTTCAGCCATAGTCGACACTGAATCTTCAAGCTTCTTTGTTCTTCCATGTGGGTTTTTTTTCTTTTTGATTATCAGACATTGTGGACGCAGAAATCTCAAGATTATTTGCGTTTTCGTGTTGGTTCTTGAGAATTAGGTTGATTTTCATGGTTTTTGAATTGGAAAGTGAAGTGAGATTGCGGATGAGAGGTAGAACACATAATTTGGTGGGGAAGGATGTGTTGGGGGTTTGATTGGGGGTTTGGAATTAATTGGAGGTTTGGAATTAATTGGTGGAAAAGGATGTGATTGGGGTTTGATTGGGGGTTTTACGAAGCTCCATGGATAGGAAAATAATTAATTGGGGGTTTGGAATTAATTGTATTTTTAGCAAAATATACTGGTTTTTTCAGCTCTCACGTAGCATACACCTAGCCTTTTTTTTTTTCAATTTATTTTTAAATTGGAATTAATTGTATTTTTAGCAAGAATCTAATAGTTGATCTCTCTCTATTTATTGTAAAGTCTGTCAATTGATTTCTCTGCTGGCTTTGGCAAATTATTTTGAAGACTCTACTTATCTTTTTCTTGTTTTGTTTATTTTGTAAATTTGAAAATTGAAATTTATTAATTTGAAATTGAACTTATCATTTGTTTGATTTGAACTTTTACTTATTTTTTTACACTTATAAATATTTTTATGCAATTTAATGCAATTCATTTTTACCTTATATTACAGAACACATAAAAAAGTGGAACATAATTATAATTGAACTTTATCAAATCAAAGTATTTGAACTTTACGAATCGGTGAATCCATAATTTTATTTTTGGAACTTATGAATATTTCGTAAAATCAACTTTAAAAAAATTTTAATTAAAAAATTATTATTAATGTTATAAAAAAATTTAGAGGAAATTGAATAAAATGAATTCATTAAAAAAATTATAAATATTAGTATAACACTAAGTATTAAAGTTTAAAATTGTTATAAAAGGAGGGAAAAAATGATTTCAAATGAATTCATAAAGAAATAGTATTTTAAAATTAAAATATAATTGTAAGTAATTAAGTATAAATAAAATAAGAAAAAGGAAAGAAAAATGAATATAGTGGTTGAATTGATTGTTGATAGATTTGATTGACAAAGGAGAGAGGAGAGAGAAATGATAGTTGTTGGAATAAATTTATAATTGAACTTTAACAGAAAATAAAATTGAACTATAATTACGAACGTTTGAACCTTTACTATTTTTTTGGAACTTGTGAATATTTTGTGTTTTATAACTAATAATATAACTTAAAATCCAGTATATTTTAATAAATTAATTATAATCATTAGGGTCAGTATATTATACATACAAATATAAGAGCATATTTTAAAACTAATACAATGATTTCTTTTTATTTAAATTTAATACAAATGTGGGGTCCACATTTCTTTTTTTCCTTATTTCAAATTGACCGTTCATAATGCGGGTTTTCTATTTTTTTTCTCTTTCAAACTAATATGACTAATTCATTTTCAATTCTTTTTCTTTTATCTTTTAATAATATTTTTATTTTTAAAATTTTGAAAATTTGAATTTAGATTTGAAATTTATTTTTTTCATACGTTGTTTTGTAGACTACAGTTCCCTTATCCATTTGCATAACAATTTAAATAATTTGTAAAATAATATTTTTTGAATAATCGTTTAATTAAAAAAATCATAACAATCATCTTATAATCATTTAATAATTTTCATAACAGGCCCCTTATCTCAGTTTAATAATTTGCATAACAATCATCTTATCTATTTGCATAACAGTTACTTTATCATTCTGGGAATAAACCAAAAAAAAAAAAAAAACATCCAAACAATTATGGATTCACCGGCAAATCCTCTACAGGTTAGCAAAATTGCTCGCAAATTTACAGAAATTCAGATAAAAAAAAAAGATGAAGGATAAGAAAAAGAGAATTAAGAAAATATGGTAAATATAAAATCCTTTTTGTCCTCTGATCGGTGGCGGCCATGGCTCAGGCGACCGGCACCCCTTCTCCCTCTCTCCCCTTCGTCTCTCTCACAGATCCAAAATTGGAATCACCAAATGGCCATGGTTTAGGCGGCGGCCGGTGGCCATTTCTCCCTCTCTCCCCCTCACAGACCCACAATCGAAATCACTAAACTAAATGCCAAAAATACAGACCTGGCTTCTCTATCAGAGATCGAGGTGGCTCCAGGAGCGCCACCTCCGGCCGCCCCCTCACAGCAGCGCCACCATCGGCTTGGCTCCTCTCTCTCTTCTCTTTTTAGCTTCCTTGGAAAACAGATGCCCAAAAACTTATGATATTACGAATCGGATATGTTAATTATTGGAAGGACATGAACGGCTACGCCATTGCTTTGCCCATGTTACACATCCTCACATAAAAATTAGGCATGACTGGAAATGGGTATAAGGTAGAAGAAGCAAATGCTAAAATTTGAAATTTAAATTGTTTGACAACTTGATTTGATAAATGGACTTACAGATGTTTACTATTGAAGAGGGGGTGGGGGTGCGTGTGGGATGGGGTATGGAGTCTACAAGAAACTAGGTTATTGGGCTAGTGGTAAATAAATTTTAGTGTGTGTGCTGAGAGAAAAAATGTTATAGACATGGTATGCGAGGGGCAATTTCCCATAAAACTATAATCCCTATAAAATAATTTTGCAATTTCGATTCTCAAACAAGTGATATCCTAGTCGTGCTTTAAATTTAATTGGATGGTAGGAGTTTCGCCTAATTAAAATAATTAAGTGGACCCAAGGAATTTGGAGTGTCAACGAAACTTTTCTTTGAGTGAGAAATGTTGGTTGAGATGGACAACCAAAATTTAAGTCCCACATTGATTAAAACATATATGATCTTGAAAAAGAAAAAAAAAACATATTTGATCTTGAGGTTGTTAATTTGGACATAATTTTCACAAGTACGAGTATTTGGGGCTGGGTGAACTCAAAATTAAAACCAAATTCAAAACAGAAATATCTTGTTGATTGATTTGGATGTCCACACAGCTGGTCTATAGTGAACTCACTCAACAGTTATATAAATAATCTTAATTGTTGAGTGAATACAATCTGCACTAGATGCATATAAGGCTTACTTACTGAATTAAGTGTGTATATTTATACATATTATCAAATTTTTCGACGTAGTCACTAAATTAAGTGCGTGTTTTTATACATATTATCCAAATTTTTTTAAAACTGGTAAAAGAACATTTTTATGTCCCAAAATAGTATGATAAATTTTGAAAACTTCCTCACTCCAAAAATATGGTTCCTCACATTTTGGGAAAAGTAATTAGGTAAGTGACTTTGAGGAGATGATTTCGTTTGCTACGCCTCAATTAAGGGAATCAATATCATCATCCTTGCACCACTCAATTACTTCTTCAAGGAAAATTAACGTGAACTAATTATTGTCTTAAATTTAAACTACTTTCTTGCAAGACATAAAATTTATATGATTTATTTCACAATTGTGGACATAATCTCACGCAAGAACATGTCCATAATTTTTAGATAAATGTATCATATATGGGACAAATATTTATATTTAAGGAGCCTCAATCCAATCAACTTTCTTGAAGAACAAATATAACTCAATTGAAAGTGGAGTTCCGTCACATGTGTGATACCGTCTCATATAAAATATTATCGAACTTTGTATTTTATTCTTTTCTCAAATATTAATACATATATTTTCTATCAAACACCAATAAAAAATTAGATCATTAAAAATAAATATTAAATCATAACTACACCTACTAAATAAAGATATAAAAACTATATATTTTTAAGTATTTACTATCCAACACTAAGATTTAATACATATCTCTCACTTTATAATTAAAATTTCACCATTACGTACTAATCTTCTATACACTATCAAATAGAGCCTCAATTTTGAATACCCAGAACAACAAACTACATGGACCTAACCCTATCCCGGTTACCATTGAAAATTTATATGGAATATCACTATTTTGGTGAGATCCATTCTTCCATTGTAACAGTGGAAACTGAGATTAGGCAACTTCCGAGTTAATGAATAGTATCGGATTCATGGACTCGGAATGCATACGATCAAATTGATGTATTAGGATGGATTTGATCCCTAATTTCACCTATTTATTACCTACCAAACACACCCTTACAATAATACTCTCTCCATCCAGAAGGAATTTGCACCATACGGAATGCACATTTTTTAAGAAAAATGTATTTTATTTATAAAATAGTTGCATATGAATAAATATGTATAAGTTTGTGAATGTGCACGTAAATCAATATTTTTTTAAGTAATGTGCAAATTTACTGGAGGCGTACAAATGAAAAAAAACACAATAATAGTAGTAAACTATTCCTTTTCAATTACTTTAATTCCAACAACTTCAGTGACATACCAAATATGAACCCAAAACAAAATATATTTCCAAAGATAACCCTACTTTTCCCATGTATGGTTGGTGACATGGACATCAAATCAACCAACACATTAATCATTTTCATGATCCAAAAAAATTGATAGCGACACCGAAACAGTCCGACACACCCCCTCTTACATTACATGCAGCGCCTCCGTTGGAGCGAAGCAACCCGCCACAATCCCTTTCCAAGATAACCCGACCCGGCCCACATTCCACCACACTACCTCTCTCTCTCTCTCTCTCTCTCACTCTTCATCATCCTCGAGAAAGAGAGAGAGAGAGAGAGCAGCATACATTTATTAAATTAGATAAACAGAGTTCCTTTTCATTAATTATATCATCTCTCGTGCATTCACAGCATTTTGCTCTCTCGGAATCCCCAAGCAGGTGAATCTACACTTCTTTATATTGTTAATCAGTAGTATCTGCTAAATAATGCCTCGTTTTTGTAGCTCTTGATGGTGTGTGTTGCACTCTAATTTCTTTCCTTTTTTTTCTTTTAAAAATCGTAATCTGGTGCGATCGATTTGCTTCTGAATGAACACAGAACGTTCAGTGCCTAATTTCTTTGGCAATGCGTATGTATTTTAGTTCAGAGGAATTAGTTGTTTGGTTAGATTTCCAGTTTCCTCGATTTGCTCAGTCGAATAAATTTCAAATCTGGGTTTTTGAGATAGTTATATATATAACCACTAGAGCTATTCCAACTAGTTTTATAGTGGCATCTTCCGAGTGATTAAACTTTGAAATCTGGATAATGTTGGCAGATGCTATTAATATTTGAATCGATTTGAGGTGGAAGGAACTGAAATTTGAGAATGGATCAGAAGTCGTGGCTGTGGAAGAAGAGATCTACTGAGAAGACTTTAGAAGCAGATAAAGCTACCAACTGTATGAGTAAGACTGAAGAAGAAGAAGAAGAAGAAGACGGAGAAACTGAGGTCTGATTTTTCCATCGCTTATTGTATGCATTAATTAGCTGGTAGTTTGATAAATTTGGGATAATCTTGTGATGAAGATATGTATGTATATCTATGATTTTAAAGCCTCCTTTTATTATTTGTATTATGACTGACTGATAAAAGTAGTAATACTCAGAAATGTGAGTAATAAAATAAATTTGTTTGTGGGCTTATGTTTAGCATCACGAATGTATGGGCATTTTTCCCCTGCAGATAGAACTAAGAACGGATAGTATTTGCCAGGTTCAGAAACTTCAGACTGAGAAAACTGAGCTAGAGCAAGAACTTCGAGCGTTGAATGTAAAGCTTTCGTCTGCTCTGTCCGAGTGTAATGAAAAGGATATTATCGTGAAGAAACAGGTGAAAATAGCAGAGGAAGCCATTGCAGGTGATCCGCTCTTCCTCTCCCTGCACAATTTCATTCTATATATACAAAAAATTAAGGCCTGTAACTTGGAGGTTGCAAAAGGAGGACATAATGTTTAAGGACCTGTAAATTAAGAAAAATGTTTTCCATTCATGTAAAGTGTAGGTCATCAATTGGAATAGTTCATGTCAATTTGGCCTACATTTACATAAATTTTAAAAGTATTGTCCTTAATTTACAGGATCAAAGCCTAATTTTCAGTCCTTGCATAAGGCTATAGTGCTATTTTAAGTCGATTTGAACTAATTCAGAAGTCAGATCGTCTTTTATTTACAGAGATCAATGCCCAATTATCAGTCTTCGTGTGAGAAGAATGTGTGATTTTAACTCAATTTGAGCTAATGCGGGCCAATTTGACCTATATATACATAAATTTAAAAGTATTGTCGAAGATTTACAAGCTCGTAAACATATGTCCTTTTGCCGCTCCCATTGTTATGGGCCAAAAATAAAATATTCGTCTCCCTTTTTTTCAATGTTTACATATTCTTGTAGGTTGGGAGAAGGCAGAGAGTGAAGCAATATCACTTAAGAAAGAACTCGATAAGATTGTACCGCAGAAAATGGCATCTGATGAAAGAATATGCCATCTGGACGCAGCACTGAAGGAGTGTATGCAGCAATTACGATTGGTTAGAAATGAGCAGGAGAAAAGGATTGCTGAAAATGCAAAGCTCTCCAAATCTCTATCGGAAAAGGATAAGGTGATTGAAGATTTAGGCAAGTTTAGAAGTCAAGTAGATGCAGAATTGAAGGCACTTCTGTTGAGAGTAGAATCCACCGAGAAAGAGAATGCTTCTCTGAAATATGAGGCTCGTGTTCTTGAGAAGGAGCTCGACATTCGTAGCGAGGAGAGAGAATTTAACCGGAGATCAGCAGAAGTAAGATCACTTTCTTATAAATATATGGGGGCTTCTGATATGAATCTGATGGATGACTTTGCTGAGATGGAAAAATTAGCAGTGGTTTCTGTAGGTAATCCAGCTATTCAGACATCATCAGCTAAACCTAATATCTCAAACTCAGTTCACAAGGTTGTTGAGCTCCTTGAAGGAATAAACATACAATCTCAAGAAAATGGCGTGGCTGAATTTTCGTGCAGAAATTCAGAAAACCCAACTGGATATATTGTTCGAGTGTTTCAATGGAAAGCTGCTGAGCTATCTACCATTTTGGAACAATTTGTTAGAATCTGCAATGACTTGTTGATTGGAAAAGCTGATGTTGAACAGTTTTTGCAGCAAGTGGCTTCAAACTTGGAATGGATTATGAATCATTGCTTTTCGATTCAAGACGTTTCGTGCATGAAAGATGCTATAAGGAACCATTTATACTGGGACGAGTCGAGTGAGGTTGATAGCGAATCAAATGGTCATCATGGAATTGAAGAAGGCAAAATATGGAATGTTGAGTGGGGAGATGACAAAGAATCATCCATTTCTGAACCAGAAATTGTCAAGATTCATCATCAAGAGTCTAAAGACATAGTTGAGAATCTTGCTTCAGAAATGGAAAGTAAGGAAAAAATCACAGATCAGATTGAAAGGCAGAAGATGATAAAGGAAACAAATCATGAATGGGTAAAAGCTTGTGAAAGGATTTCATATTTGGAAAAAGAGCTCGAAAATAGAAGTAATTCTTGTAGAAGACTGGAAGAAACATGCCATGATCTGAAGATACAAATAGAAAGGTACATTTCGTCGTGTATTCTCGTTTACAAATATGATTATTGGCACTCACTTATCTAAGTTTATGTGATTCAGGAGGACAAGCAAGGATGTTTCAGATAATGGAATGCAGCAGGAAAAGCAGCTCCAAAGTGTATGTTACTGCCATTCATTGCTTTACATGAGATGTCCAAATTCCAATCAGATATTTTCTGGAAATTCAAATATTTATGAACAACATAAGCAAAATAGCAGGGGAAAAAAGCTAAAAGAAATGAGTCTTCTTAGTCGAATTCCATGCAGATAGACTATTGTGATTCCTTTTAGAGATCATTCTTTATGATAGCTAGTCTATAGATAGATTGTTCTAATTTTAGCAAAATAAAAACTTGGTCAATAGAAACATGAATAATTTGGGATACTGCTGTGCAGCTAGTGCAATTTTAACACAATTTTGGTCAAAATATTAAAACCATGCTTTTTTTTTTAATCATTTTTTTCGCGTAATTAAAAAAAAAAAGCAGCCTAAAATTATTAGTACATCATACGAAAAGTTTAGCTCGTATGAGAAAAATATTAATTGTATATTAAAAAAGTATTAATATTGTTCAACCTATGACTAATATTTTTCTGTTTATGAACTAATACCCCCCCCCCCCTTCTGTTCTTTTTTTTTTGGCTTAAAAAACACATCTCCATTTTAATTGAACATATATTCTTATTTAATAATTTAAGTATAACTAATCTTTTTTCCAATAGTTTTTTCCAAGTATTTTTAGGTTCTTACCTTTCCCTTTTAATTTATATTTTTTATACTTGCTGATGCCACACAGGATTGGGAGATAACTGCAGCATCAGAAAAACTGGCAGAATGCCAAGAAACTATCTTAAACCTGGGAAAGCAATTAAAAGCATTGGCTTCACCTAATGATGCAGCTCTTTTTGATAAGGTCATATCTAAAACTTCTAGCTCTGTTGGTACGACACCTACGAAAAATATTAGTCGGATGTCGTCCCTACTAAATAAAATGCTAGCTGAGGATAAAGACCCACAAGATTCTTCTCCATGTACCAGAAAAGAGAACGAAAATGGAAAGTGTTATTCTTCTGTCAGTATGAACTCAGCTATGGAGAATTCAGTCAAATCTACTAATTCACAGAGGTTCGATCATGAAGAGCGAAGTAGAACTTCAGTTACATCGATGGATATTGTCCCTTGCAAGAAAAATGGCAGCAGAAGCTTCTTCAGGAAGTTATTTTGGCCACACAAGAAAGGTAATAGCAGTAAAACCTCCCTCTTATAAGCTCTGACACTTGAGATTATAAGTAGGGTTTATTCAAAACACAAAAACTGATCTCTGCTTCTGCTATTCCTGCTGGTCTCTCTCTCCTCTAGTTTTTCTAGAGAGAGATTTAAGTGCTGGCAAACTTTTTTGCTTAGCAAGTTACTTTGTGTTCTTGCTGTAAATATAACCACAAAGGTTAGGTATTTTTGCCATTCATTTTTCAATATCTCACGTAATATGTAATATGAGGAATATTCAGATGGATTTCATCTTTTTTATAACAATAGCTCTCTGACAAACAATAACTAGATACACACTGAATAAAGGGAGCTTAATGTTGTCAGCTCTCCTCTTTTGAATGGATATATACTGTGAGTCATATGTACATGCACACAATGAATTCGAAACAAATTATGTAGTTGTACGAAATTACCCTTTACAAGGGTATAAGAAATTACCCTTTACAATCATCATCATTCACCAATGAATTCAAAACAAATTCTATAGTTTGGTATAAGAAATTACCCTTTTCAATAATCATCATTCAACAGCTCGCCTTTGGGCCGAATTTGAAGAGCTGGACTGATTGCAAGAAGAGTTACAAGGCAGTCAAGAGGTAGCCTCGTACCCCACACATTGATGGCCTCGAGTTTTTGGCATTTTCTTACAAGAGCAACGAGTCCATTCTCAGTTACTTGACGACAACCCCACAAAATAATTGTCTGGAAAATGATAAAACTAGCATGATTCTTTCGTGTTCATATTAGTATTAAGATGGTATAAAATGTAGAATAATTCATAAAATAGTACCTTTAGGCGAGGGCAGCTATCTGCAATGGCATATAGGGATGCATCTGTGATAAAAGTACCACCAATATTGAGGTGTTGTAGAGAAATAGCTCTGGTAATCTGCAGCAGAAACTAACACATTAGCTAGGATTGAAGTGAATATGCACACATACACATACATATAATTGCACAATACACTATTGCAAACTCTGGAAACTGCATTTTCGGAGGGCAACTGGTACGAAATTCTTAAATGTGAATGATAATGAGAATGAACATAGGGTAAATATGGTAATTAATAACAATGGAAGGTGACGAATTCACCATTACCATACTTTAAACGGTAAAATGAAACTCAAAATAAGTTCATCGTTACTCCATTTTGATTAACGATTTTCTCTCCTACAATCATTCTATTGTTCTTCAACCAGCATTCATTTCTTACCCCCACTTACTACAAAACTAGATCAACACAGTAACAATTTAATCATCATTCTCTTTGTAATTCATTATTTTATTCTCATTAATGAATTTGAACCAAGCATCCCCTAAACTTGTTTACCACAGTAAATCCCTCTGGAAATGTCTAGTTTTTAGTTCACCTACACACGAGCAATACAACAAGAAACTAGGCAAAAACCAAATTAACATCACTCATAGAAAATCGAACGGAGAGTAGCCAGCGATAAGTAAAAAGACATTCATGCCCTTCTGTACAGACTCATTTTTTTTCTTCGTTTATGAACAAATATGCATATATCAGAGCATCGTTTTTCTCTTATCCAAATGGCAAACAGGAAATTCAACTAAATGCTGCTAGTCTGCCAATAAATATTGCAAGTTCATTAACTATCAGTCACATTATTTCTACACACACATTAACAGTCAGAGAGAAGTTTGATAGCATACCAGTTGAATAACTCCTTTATCTGTCACTGCTGTTGATCCCCACAGTGAAATAGAACACAGATTGCTGATACATTTCGTCATGGAAATTTGGTGCAGTCCATAATCAGTTATCTGGCAACCCCACCGGCTCCTTGATCTAGAAATTTCACATAAAAAACATATCACAAACTATGAATCTACGGCAAGAGTGCAGCAGTCAGAAATCGGTATTCTGATGGATTCGGACCGCCTAGCACCTAGACATTGATAGTCAGTATGAGTCTTTTAAATATAGTCAAAACATCATTTTATAGCAATTTAAATACAACTAAGTTTTTTAGTGTATACAACTGCATAAATCAATAATTCAAGAAAACAATCAACATGCATAAACTACAGATTAGTAGAAATTTAATGACAAACAAAAATACACAATAAGTTAACAACATAAGTCCATCTTATAAAGGCAAATAGCCCACCAAAATAACTAAACAAGTGTTTCACATCAAATTAAGTGGATTCCCCTAAACAAGATTGTTTCGAGACAGGAAAAGAAAAAAGAGAACAATGGCGTCTAGCTGGCCTAGGCAGCGTCTAACACATGCATCACTGAGCTACAAATAGAATTCATCAGATCAATTTCACTTATTCTGATTGGATTTGGATTCAAAATTCAAGAACAGAGTCAAGTTTCAGATAATTGCATCTAAGCGATCGAATAATTTTCCCTAAAAAACAATATACCTAAACTAATTTATCCAAAATCAAAACATCGAGTAGGAGCATTCAACTGAAAATTCAAGATTATAGGCAACATCCATGGTAGGAAACTAATAAATTAGGGACATATGAACCAGAAAAAAACACACACACACACACGCTTATGAGAAATGAATGAAATATCATACATATCGAGCTGTTTGAGGCCATATGCTAGGAGAACCAAGCGAGTTGTGGACTCATCATCTACTTTCCACCCGGAGAAACTCAGCGTTTCTCTCCGAGCCAGAGATTCTTCCACGCCCTGCTTCCATTTTTTGCACACTCTGCTAACCCTAAACGCACATATGCGTCAAAAATTACAATCACGTAAACAAAAACAATCGAATTATATAAACAAGTTTAGGGGAAAAGTCAACTCACTGAGCCAAATCCTTGAAGCAGTTCATCAGGGAAAAAATATGCGCTAACAAGTCAATGGGCAGCCGATCAATTTCAGCTTCATCTCCACCTCTCATCCCGTCTTCTGCAGGTGAATTGGGTGCAAAAATGAATGGAATTGAATGTGAGAAATGAATGGCGGTAGACATGTGGGGGAGATGGGATGAGCTGTGGATGTGGTCATTTTTCCGTCATGGTTACTCTCCAATTATTCATCCGTACGCTTCGAAAAGTCATGAGGCGGTATCTGTACTTTTCAAAGCAGACCCTTTCTGATTATCTTATTTAATTGATTATTTTCCCGTGCGCCTTGCACGCTTGAATATTAATACTATCTCCGTCCCGGTTATAAGTTGCTCGTTGCTTTTGGGCACACGAATTAAGGTAAAAGTAAAAAAATATAAGTGATGTGATGAAAAAAGTAAAAAAATATAAATGATGTGATGGAGAAAAGTGAAAAAGTAATAATAAATAGTGTAAAAAGTATTGAAAAAAAAAAATACTCCCTCCGTATTTTTATAAGTTGCTCGTTGCTTTTGGGCACACAAATTAAGGTAAAAGTGAAAAAGTATAAGTGATGTGATGGAAAAAGTGAAAAAGTATAAGTGATGTGATAGAAAAAGTGAAAAAGTATGAGTGATGTGATGGAGAAAAGTGAAAAAGTAATAAAAATAGTGTAAAAAATATTGAAAATAATAATAAAGAAGTGAATAGTAGTTTCCAAAAAAGGTAAAAAAACAATGAACAACTTATAGAAAGACGGACGAAAATGACAACATGAGCAACTTATAGAAAGACGGAGGGAGTAGTAGTTTCCAAAAAAGGTAAAAAAACAATGAGCAACATATAGTGGGACGGACGAAAATAGCAACATGAGCAACTTATAGTGAAACAGAGGGAGTAATAGAGGAACACACACGTGAAACGTTTCACGCGTGAAATTGATAAATTTAAAAAAATTCGTGGATTCTACCGGGTCGGTCGGATTTGGTCTTTTTTTTTAAAAAAAAAATCGCAACTATGATTCTATATTTTTTCGCTTCTAGGTATGTTACTATTTAGTCAAATGCATGTTAATAATAAGCAAAATGTGTGTTACAATTAGATTATATGTTGTTTTCTTTACATATATTTATTTGTTTTTGTAGAAATAATATTTTTTCATACAATCTAATAATAAATGTGTGTTATTACAAAAAATATTATTTTTTTCATAAATACTTATGAGAAAATAATACATTTTCTTATAGTAACACACATATTGCTTTTGTGTTATATGAAAAATTATTTATTATATAAAAATAAATGAATATATATATAAAGAACAACATTTCATAAGATTGTAACATACATTTGCTCTAATAGTAACATATATTTGCTCCCCCAATTTGTGTTACAATATGGGCAAATACGTGTTACTGTAAGAGAAAATGTACTTTTATAATAATAAGTATATGTTTTTTAATTTAATCACTATTCTTCTTTTAAATCTAGGTATTGATTCATATATTAATATTTTTTTTTACTATTTTATATGTATTATTATATAAAAAATAATTATTTTTATACCAATAAATAAATATTTATGAAAAAATCAATATTTTTATATTATCACTGTTATATGTATACATCATCACTGTCATGTGTGTATACACTATTACTGTTATGCATGTACATTATCACTGTTAAAAAAAATCAAGTATATTTTTGTAACATTGATAGTATATATGAATAACAAAGTGATAGATAACAGTGATACGAGTTCATGTAAACTCGAATTCACAAGATTCCCACTCTATTATTACTTTGTATATATATTTATTATTTTTGTTTGAAAATTAAAATATTTATTTTTTACTTTATATTTAAAATAAATATTTACATAATAAAATAGTTATTTTTTTTTTTGTATAAATTATATCTTACATGTGAACTATATAGTTCAATATTCTTTAGCTTATTATAGTGCCAGATTTATCATTTATGTCTTGTTCAATGGTGACCAGAGCATTGGTAGGAAGCCATGTCAGTCGGGTATATAGAACCCGACTGGTTCTATTTTAATCTTCCTTATTTTTTCCACTATTTTGATAAACTACTTTTAAAATATCAATATAATAATAAATTTTCCATTCTATTCTGGCTGGCCAGGTATAATTTTTTGTTAATTTTTTTTTTGAATATTTTTATTATGATATTATTTTGATATAACTTTTCAATATTCTTATGACTATGAAAATTTTCTTTTAAATACTTTATAAATATTTTATTTATGTAAATATAGTTGATGAATATATGCATATTCATGGTAACCTTGTGAAGATATTATTTTTATTAGAAAAGTCGTATCACCATTAATTAATTTGCTCTATTTAAAAAAGTAAATATGATTGATACAAATACTTTATAATTTATATTAGAGTCTTGACATTATTACATTATTTAATTTAATATTTTTATGTTTATTATGAATTATAATTTGAAATTTATTAAAAGAATGTTGAATTATTTATTTAAATTTATTTTTATGAATTTGAGTTTTTTTTATGGATTTTTAGAATATTGTTGGTTGAGTTTTATTTTGGTGAATTTGAGTTTATTAAGAATTTTTGAAATATTGTTATTTAAATTATTTAAAAATATGGGTTTTAATTTAAAGGAAAATTACAAACTGGTTCACAAAATTGACACTAATTATAAATTGGTTATGTGCAGAAAAAAATATGCTTCTACCCAGGAAAAGATTATACTTTTGTGCAAATATTGTAAACCAATTTGTAAATATAGTCATTTTTTAACCAATTGCAAATGCGCCTTAATTTAATTGTTGTTGGCAAATTAAAGAAAATTTTCTAATTATTTGAATATTATTTGTATATCAAATTACTCATCCTATCCCATAGGAATTTACACAATTTTCTCTTTTGGACGTCCACACAAATTTGCACATTAGTAAAAGAGAAAACATCAATTTACATGCACTTTCCTCCTTTGGACATCCATATGCCACCACTTTATTTATAAGACACATTTTCTTAAAAAATATGTCATTGGTAGGGTATAAATTCTTACGGAATAAAGGGAGTACTAATTAATGGGGTCAATATAAAAATCAAATGAATAGTAAAATATTTTAAAAAATAAAATCGAGCACCCATAGACCATCTGGGTTAGGATGGGCATAGAAATATGTAGTCCAAAAATAATAGGACTAATCCGGCCCGGCCCAAAAAATATTGCAGCCCAATGGCCCAATACTAGGCTAGCCTAGCCCAGTGTATTTGACCGATATAGTGATAAGTATTATAATTCACCGCTCCAAATGATGAAGATGATGCAGTATCAGTATTAGTGTATTTGATATATATATATATTGATTAGTATTATAATTCTCACATACATTATAGGCTTATCTGTGTGCACACATTGAAATATTAGAACACCATGCATATTGTACTTAAAAGAACATTATGCAAAATAGATTTAACATAATTCAATACTTTAACGAGACTTGTTTAAATGTTGGAAAATATATATAGATTTCGTTTATAAAAAGCAGAATCAACAACCTTCCGCATCACAATTCCGTACAAGCAGAACTTGAATTAAGAATTCATAGCAACTCATGCCTTTTACAAAAGTACTTCTAGTTGGATTGATTGCAAAAAAAGTGATTGTTGGATGAACTATTACCTTTCCTACACTAAACCCAGATTCCCAACTCTGCCCACCGCCGGAGTTCTCTGCCATCCGATCACTTTCAAGCTGCACGTTCTGTTGGTTGTGGTGGCTAGTACGAGTAGTAGAAGCAAGTGTGCTTGAAAATGAATGAAATGAAAGGCCCTAAAAATGGAAAAAATGATAATACGAAACTGATGAAATTGGAATGTAACTCAAATTTGAAATAAAACAACTACAAAATGAATATATATATTTAATTTAGATGAATTTAATATTGTTCAATTTCGTTATCAAGCGTGTCTATACCAAACTACTGATTTTTGTTAGTAAAATTTGAATAATTTAAGTGGTTAGAATTTCACTATCTAAATTTCTGAGATCTTGGATTCGATATATGGTGATGGAAAATTTATTCCCTCAGCTTGTAGTGATTTCCTTGGGGTGAGGTGATGATTATGGTTGTAGTGCGGTTTCAGAGTACAATTTCAAGTGGTCTACCTAGGGGTGGAAGAAATATCGAAAATACCGGTATACCGCACTTATCGTATAAAAAAATATCGAATTTATCGAAATTTTCGGTATACCGAAATTTTCAGTACGGTATGGTATCGTATCGAAAATTTCGATACGGTAACGGTATATAAATATAGAAATTTTGGTAAAAATAAAAATTTTCGGCATACCAAAAATTTCGGTATACCGCTGTCATACCGAAATACCGAAATTTCGGAATGAAAACGGTATGATTTTTTTCGGTATCGAAATTTTCGGTATGATAACGGTATGATATTTTTCGATATCGAAAATTTCGGTACGGTAACGGTATGTCGAAAAAAATTTCGGTATGCCGTACCGTCCACCCCTAGGTCTACCTCTTGTAGTGGTTATAGCGAAATGAAATTATATGTCATATACATGATCGTAGAAAGAAGTATTGTAATTAATTATATTAGAAAACTATTTTAATTGGTTAAAAAAATGTTATTTTGGTATACATGTTGGGTAATCTGGGCTTAGCTGGTAGACAAATTATTTATCTGGCATAATTATATATATATGGCCGTTGCCAAACACTACCTGATATTTCCTATAAAAGTAGGTTTATTATATACAAATAATTAATGATAAGTTTATCGTGGAACTGTTTTAAAAGAGTAAGTGTCTTGTGCACTAATTACACCGTGCAACTTAAGTGTATTTTTAAACAGTTATACAAATTATTACTAAAAGGTTGCACAAATTATTACTGAAAAGTTAAACTATTAAAAATACATTTTTCAATAATAACATGTGTGACTTTTCAATAATATTTTGTGTAACTTTTTAAAAATGAACTTGAGTTGTTGCACGGTGCTACAAGACTAAGTCGTTTTAAAATATTAAATATTTGATCAAGTGTATTAAAATATTTATTAAAAATATAAAATATAGGATTTATAAAATTTATAAGAATTATAGCATAATATCACTGCTCTACATTTTTAATATTTTAATATTTTAAAATTAGTTCAAAATAAATTTATTATGAAATATTTTCATAACAAACTTTACCTTCCTAGAAACGTACCGTGCAGTGCGTGCCCACAATAATGGTCAACCGGTCATTACGCTATATTCAAAATTGACTAGTCAATTATTTTGTGGAATAAATGGTAAAATCACTGACCATTATGCTATATTCAAAATTGACCAGTCAATTAACTTCGTTCATTTTGTGTATCACCTCAAATTCCATGTAACTTCAACCACAATGGAAGAAGGAAAAATACTCTAGTCACGTTTTCTATATTTTTCTCCTAATATTATTAATTACATCGCATATATATTAATAATATTATTTTACACTTATAATTTGTATTTATAGTGTAATAACTAAGAGATTCTTAAAGATATTAGGAAGTAGATAATTGTTTAAGAAAATATAACTCATATAGTGATAAACATATTAGAAAAGTAGAATTATTACATGGTGTTGTATATCCTGCACCACCGTGTTCATGTATTAAGGGCATCTTCAACCGTTTGAGTTACGCAAAGTTCGTTCTACTTTAGCGCAAAATTTAAAATTCATCTCCAACAGTTCATGCTACATCTGTGTTACACATATTTTTCTTAAAAATAAATAATATGATACAATCATACATATAATTTAAATTTCATAATACAATGATAAAATTATACATAATAGAAAATATTGTAATATTTTAATTATAATATAAAATATTGTAATATATTATTTATGATTTAAAAAAATTATATTTAATTATTCAATTACGAAATATTACAATTTAATTGTTCAATCTAAAAATATTACAATTAAATAATTATTCATCCTAAAAATATCATAATTTAATTATTAAACCTAAAATTATTACAATTTAAATTTAAACGTGTTATAATTTAAATCCAAATGTATACTTTGTAAAATATAAATAAAATTAAAAAAAATGAGCGCGGGTGAACAGTGCGCACTGGACTCAGCGCGCCACTGTTCACCACTCTAGCGCAACGCGAGAATCTGGCGCAGGATTGGAGTATTTTACCATCTCCACCCTAGCTTACAACGTAGGGTTGGAGATGGTCTAAGCACTTTATATATATTTAAAGAATATATTTTTAGTGCACGTGATCAATTCAATTCAAATATTTTAATTAAAATATTATCGATTATTTTTATTGAAAAGTATAGTTAAAATATTATATATAAATATTTTTTGTTATTTTTATTGAAAGTGTAACTGTTTTCACTAAAAAACAATAATCTTTATTTGTTTTTTTAATAATAACAATCGACACCGTTAAAAGATATATTTAAATTGCACATAGACATGATACATTTCAACACTTTATAAAATGTGATACATAAAGCAATACTAGTTAATAATTAATAGGTAGATAACTCAATCTGGCTTGTATCATTCATACACTAATTTATCTAAAATTTTGGAAAGCAAAAGATAAAATTGTCTCAAAAGCCGACTATTGTTTATCAAAATATGACATACTAAAATTAATAACTAATGTATCACTGTCCATACCTTGAGTTTATGATTTGAAGTCTTGAATTAAAAAGAAAATAGCTTACCACTTTAAAGCCATAGTACAATAATTATGACCATGTTCCTTTTTTCTTTTCTCTTTGACCGTATGCCGTAGCTACCCTGGTGCACTCTTTTAAGTTTAATTTGGGCACGATTAATTCAATGGACAAGATAAATAATTCATAATAAATTAGATAAGATTATAATTTAGATATTATTATTTGTGAGTTAAATAATATATTTAAATTAATGGATTAAGATAATTAATAATATAAAATAATTTCATTTTGAATGTTTGATAAAAATAATAATAAAAGAATATGTAATTGACTATTAATTTTGTCCTCTATATTATAAACAAAAATAAAGTGAATTATGGTTCTCCTTTCCAATATAAGAGGAGTATTTTGGTAAAGATATACACAATTGATTACTATCATATATCTTCTCTAAGATAATTAAATTTTAATTTATGACTTTTTATTAATCTTGAATCTTTGTCCATTAAACCAAACATCAAGTTAGATAAAATAATTTAATTTATCTTAACTAATCTAACGAACCAAATGAGACCTTACTATTTTATTATCTACCTTTTTAGTTTAAAGAAAGTTTAATTAATATTGTAGAAAGGATATAATTGTAAAAATATTATATTATTTTATAATCATTTATAAAAATATCAATGGAAAAAAATTTAAACGAATATTTTAGAAACATTTATATAGAAGGACAATTCAATAGAAATACTATCATTTTTAAATGCAATGTATATCAAATATTTGATAAAATTTTTATATATATTTTTTAAAAGTGATGCAATTTGTTTAATATAAAGTGCATATTTTTTCACGTGTTTGTTTTAGAATGATACATTTTATATAGACTTTTTTTTTTTTTTAAAGTGTATCATTCTAAAACAAACACGTGAAAAAAATATGAAAAAATAAGTATCTATTTAATTTTATGGTGAAATGATCCACTGCCTAACTTGTTATTCACGTTATAAGAATTGCAGTTTGTAGTTCCACGCAAAGAGACGGGAGAAAATAAGAAAAATATTAATAGAAGAGAAATAAAAGCATAACACGGAAACGTGAAATATGGGGCATATTCAAATTATTGTTTGAATTCGGGGACAAGATAGTTCACTTCAGTCAACAAAATTAATTGGGGGCAATTGTTTACGATAGCTAGGGGTGAGCATGGCTCGGTTCGGTTACCGAACCGAACCAAATCACCAAAATCGACCTAACCGAATCTATTATTATTAGAAACAAAAAACCGAACCATATACATTAAAAACCGAAAAAATCGAAACCGAAATTTTCGGTTCGGTTTCGGTTCAAAACCATATTAACCGAAATATCACTAGTCAAAATTGTGTGTGCGAAAATAGGGAGAGGGGAAGTGGTGACTTGGTGGCCGCCCGCCGTGAGCTTAGGCGGACAGCGACGGATGGGAATGGGGTGAGCGGCGTGAGGGTAAAGGAGGAAATTTCTGTAAGTGAGACGCTGTGACCGTGAGGGTGAGGGAGAGCATTTGGAAATGATAACTTACTGATTTGAGGGTTAGGGTTTTTTTTTATTTATATGTAATGTAATTATATATATGTAATATAATATTTATTTAATTTATTTATATATTTAGTAATAGTATTATACATATATAATTATATATATATATTTAAATTCGGTTCGGTTTTCGGTTTTTCTGTTTTTTTATCTTAAAAACCGAAACCGAAACCGAAAACCAAAATATTAAATATTTAAAACCAAAACCGAACCGAATACCAAATTAACCGAACCAAATTCTTATTTCGGTTTGGTTCGGTTCGGTTTTTCGGTTAAAACCGAATAGTGCTCATCCCTAACGATAGCTATTATATCCTTTTGTCAAGCAATTTAACATTTTTTTTAAATTTAAACATAAAGATAAAGGCAAGTATGGTATAAAAATGGTTCATGATAAGCTTATCATAAATAAGTTTTAAAGTATCAAATATTTAATTAGGTGTATTAAAAATTTCATTAGGTGTATCAAAAGTTGAGGTCAATAAAATCTATATATTGACTTCAACTTTTGATACACATGATGAATATTTTAATACATTTAACTGGATATTTAACACATTAAAACAATTTTATGATAAGCTTATCATGAACTATTTTCATACAGTACCTACTCAAAGATAAAAGTTGTTAGGCTGTAGAATTCTCTTTGTCCAAATAAAAGAAAAATCAATTAAAGAGGGGAATTGACAAATTCTTGTACGAACTCGAGTTTACGATAAACTTAATTTTATCAATTATCACTATTATGCATATTTACTATCACTGTTATACATATATAGTAACTGTTAAGAAAATCAAGCACGTTATTATAATAGTAATATTATATATGAATAATAGTGATAATCATTATGTATAACAGTGATACAAGTTCATGTAAACTTGGGTTCACAAGAGACCTATTATAGAAATAAAGAATAATCTCTGTAACACTTGCTATTAAAGAGGAGATTAACTAGGGCGAAATTGTTGAGGGTTTAATGAGTGGAAAGCCTTTATTAATATATAGAGAGAGAATTAAATAGAGGAGTCATTAAATCACGAGTACGGAAATTGCAGGTAAAAATATGTGTTGCATAAGACGAGGATAAGTGGACCCCCTCGATAATTAACGAGTGCCCAAACCTCATCATTTCAAAACGAAGGCAACTCCCCTCGTCAAACTGAATCCACTTTTGCACTTCCACAGATGCGTAAGTGTGTGTGTGTATATATATATATATATATATATATATATATATTCGGTATATATATTTATTGATGTTCTGCCTAATATTATGCAATATGTTGCAATATTTTATGACAACATCAGAATTTGTCCTATCTCCTAAACATTAACTCCGATTATTATATGTTTTCCAATGTCAAAACATATTGCAGGTTGAAAACCAATTCGGTTTTATTCAAGCGGTTGCATAATTTAGAGTGAGGATGTTGAAGACATCATTGACGGTTATCAAGTTGGTGCAGCTTAGTGAAAGAGAATTCTAGATCATAAATAACCGTGATTTACAAGTATAATACATGTTGTACTCCTACTCTATAAATAGAAAACATATGAAAACATAATAGAAGAGTCCAACCCGATCGAGATAGCTACGTCGCAAGTCTAGTTCTTAGATGGGATGGTTTTTCACGTTGTTCGATTGCTTGTGCGCTACAACGGTGTTGTTTAATAGCTTGTGTGCTTTGGTTTGGTTTTTCTAACGATTAAGTTTGAGTTGAATTCAACTTTTAATTGTTTTTAAAACGAGATCAATTATTATTACTTTATATTTATTTCTTTAAAACATGTTACAACTTTAAACTATATTTGCAATTTAATTTCGATTATTTGATTTGAATATTGTTACGCCTCAATTTTATACGTATTTTAAGCAACTTTGTTCTTATGTATGGAACATACCTATTAATTATTTTAAAAATACTCAATGTATCGATTATAAAAATATGAAAAATTATAAAATGATTCTCAAAATTGATAAAAATTACAAATTGTTCTGTGCAGAAAAAAATTACACTTCTATGCAGATATTGTGAACCAATTTGTAAATATAGTCATTTTTTTGAACCAATATGTAAGTCATCCATAAAAATATTAAGATTATGTATGACATTATAAATTACAAAATGGTTCGCAATATTGACAATAATTGTAAATTGGTTCTATGCAGAAAAAGTATATACTTTTATACAGAAAAAAATTACATTTTGTGCAAATGTTGTGATCAATTTGTAAATATAGTTATTTTTTTGAATCAATGTGCAAATGCCCAAAAATTTATAATAAAATAATTAAATTACAAAATTACCAATAATTATGAAATATTTATTAGAAATGTATTTTTTTTTGGGAATGTAGACTTTTTTGGGTCAGTACTAAACTGGAACCAAATATACGCAACATTTACTCATTTTTCCATTAAAAATTTAAAATGAACAAATATTTTAAAAAATAATTAGTAAACGATATATAATAAATGTGTTACTGGGGTCAAAAGTATTAAAGTTAAATGATTATTTTTTAAAAATATGATAACAAATTTAGTGGGAATAAATTTGTAGGATAAAAGAGAATATTTTTATTCTTTTGACCCAATTTGTTTTGGGTAAAAATGAAGATTATGGATAACCAAAAAATTAATTAAACATTTAATTAAAGTTAAATAATTTTATGATTACTTTAATATCTTTAATCGTTTTTATTTTTACTTGTTTTACTATAGTCTATATATGATAAAATTATACTCACTCCATTTCACTATAAGTTGCTCGTTACTTTTTGGCAAAAATATTAAGAAGAGTATAAAATATTGATATGATGTATGTGTGTTGGAAAAAAGTAAAAAAATAATGAGAATAATGTGAAGTGAATAGTAATTTTAAAAAAAGGTAAAAAAGCAAAAGAACAAATATTGTGGGACGGACAAAAATGACAAAATGAGCAATTTATAGTGGGATGAAGGGAGTAATTTTTTTTTCATTTAGGAAGACTTTTACACAACCGAAAAAAAAAGAGTTTCAAGATTATGATATAAATCTACTTAAATAAATTAATTACCCAAACAACACGTTCTTATTTATTTGTTAGTATAAATTATGTGAATTGTATTTTAGACATAATGTTTATATGTGTAAGTTAATACAATTATGTGCACAATTTTTTTCCACTTTTTTTATTTTTTAAAATTTAAAATACACACTATTTAGAAAATGTTGTATGCTAAATTATTTACAAATTTAATAAATAAATATATACCTTGCAACAATAAAAGTAGCTTCTTTTTATATATATCTACGGTATATTTTAGAATCACAAAAACTTGTGTGTAATTGGTGCATGTCATGCACTTGGATTTAAATTTAAATTTTGATTTTAATTTTAAATTTTTGAAAACATACACTACACATTGTACTATGTGTTTTTTTTTTTTTTAGAAAGTGAGGTATTAATAATTTGTTTTTTGGGCATTGTTAATTATTCTTGGGTATTTACTTAGGTTTGTTCTTTGAGTATTTGTGAATTGTTCTTGGGATATTGCGAGTTATTTTTCTAGAATTATTGAGTTGTTTTTTGGATATTACCTATGATACATGGATTCTTCTAAAAATATCATAATACAGTATTGAATTCAAACGTATAAACATCTTATGAACTTTACATTGAATAACATATGCATTAATGATCATATAAATAGATAATACGATAAATATTACACATAAATTTATTGTTATTCAAACTTGTGTGAAAATGACGTGGGAGTAAGCCTATTATAGACACTGTAATTTAAATATACTTTATCTCTATTACTATTAAAACTATCATCAAGTCAATTTAAATATAAAATATTTTTAATTATAAAATAATGACTTAATCTTTTATGTATCAATTGCACAGTGTAATTCAAGTTTATTTTTAAAATATTACACAAAATATGCTTGAATATGCGTGAGCCATAAATGTGGTCCGAGGAAGTAATTTGCTGTTTCGGCCGGCCTATTTAATACGGAGGGCGGAGATGCTTATTCATCAGATACCATACAATACATAAATTCAGAATATTTGTTGTACGGAGACAAATTGACCCTTCGTTTTTAACGGTTTCAACAACCCTCTCCGCGGCGTTTTCGATACACCCACATACCCGCTCTACTCTGTGTGCAGTATACTGAGGTTTCCCGAATAAGGTTGGATTGAACTTAAAAATGGCGGCGGACGGACGGCGGATGGAAGATAAACGGGCGAGGGGCATCGGCGGGCCCACCAATCCGATGGTGACGCCGCTGTTGACGGATCTCTATCAGTTCACCATGGCCTATGCTTACTGGAAAGGCGGGAAACACAACGAACGCGCCGTGTAATTTTTCTATTTCTTTTAGTCCTTGATTGATTGTGTGATGATAAGTTGATTTGATTGCCTGCATGTTAATTCGTGGATTCTGGCTGGGCTTCTGTGAGTGAATTGTTGCGTCGTTTTTCTCTGTAATTTGGAATGAAAGATTGTTGTATCGAATAGACAATCATACTCCTTAGTAACAATTTATTTTTTAATACTGGTCCAAGTATAGAATAATCTGTCCACTAGCTGTAATCCATTTTAAACCTGAAACTTAGAGAAGAGCATGTTCCTAAGTCTCAAGCCCACACCACTAGGTGAGCCCCTATTTGGTAGCATTTAATAATGACTCTTGAAAAGAACCGGTTGGCTGATTTTGATGGATATATTAGTTCTTTAGCATGTATTTCAGTGTTGTAGTGAAGGTTTATTATAGGCAGTTTTGTGAGGACCAGTAATGAGAGAGATGGCATTAAGGTGGTTTTACTTTTACTCTAATTGTTTTTCATCATTAACTGATAGTAAACCAGAAATAATTAAATTGTGTCCGTACTCTTAAATTTTTTTATTTTTATTTTTTGACATTAAACTCCACCTGAAACTCCATTGCAGTTGCTGCATTTGCCTAAGTATCTATTGCTTGCTGGAGTATTAATTAGATGAAGTCCATCACCCCACCTGGATTTTCATATTTAACTCAACCAATGAAATAAACAATAGTCTTCTCTATCGAAAGTTATACTTGTGTGTATTCTCAACTTTTGGGTTACTTGTAAGTGTAGGTATAGTCTTATCAATGTTAGAATGGTACTAGTTAAGAAAGATGATAATCAATGAATCTAATGATGGGTTCAAATAAATCTGTTAATGGATTGATCATGACGGAACTTGGGTTATACAGCGAAAGAAATTTTGTCCTTTAAGGAGTTGCTCATTAAATTTTGGCCTTGGGTAATTAGTTAAGAAAGATGATAATCAATCAATCTAATGATGGATTTGAATAAATCAATTAATGGATTGATCATGACGGAACTTGGGTTATACAGGGAAAGAAGTTTTGGCCTTGAAGGAGTAGCTCATTATATTTTATTAGACACTCTAGGTTCACAAACAGAGTATGTAATCATTTATGTTAGAACTGATTTCTCATTTGAAATATTATATCCTCTTTCAGGTTTGACTTGTATTTCCGAAGAAATCCCTTTGGCGGGGAATATACAGTTTTTGCTGGTCTGGAAGAGTGCATAAAGTTAATTGCTAACTTTAGATTTACAGAGGATGAAATTTCTTTTATCAGATCGTCCTTGCCCACATCGTGTGAGGTATATTGTTTCCATTATATGCACTGGTTATTGTAGCAATCTGTTTATTTCACCTGTACTAGTAATGGATTCTGAAGCAAACTGGTCTTATATATGTGAAAGAAAGCATGCCTCTTGTTTCAGTCTTCTGTAATAAAGCTCATCTTTTTGCCATCTATATACAATAACTTCATGAAGGTAAAATTTAATATTTTTTGAAGTAGATAGGTTGCAAACATAAATCTGAGGATATGGTCCTTTGTTTTACACCTGCATTGTATTCGCAACTGTGCGAGATGTTAAGAATCCTTTCTATGGTTTATTACAAGCCTATTTTCCTTTGATAACGCTTGTGATATTCTGAATATGTGTTGATTATATGGTCGTATCTTGTTCAAATCAAGTTCCATTATGCAGAATATGTGTTGACAATATAGCCTTTTCTTTGTGTAGTTTTCTTATGTTTATACTCATATGCAATACACTTGCTAAGTTTTGATATTGCAAAAACTATATTTGTAGCAGAACTTGATACTTGATTAGGTTTTTAAGCGTTATATTTGGCGATGTTAATTATATCTTTATTTTTAGGAACATTAATTAGATCTCTAAATTACCAACATTGATTATCTTTTTTTAGCTAAAATTATATGCAAGAATAAACTGTCACGAAAAGTGCTGCCATAAAATGCTGGACTGATGAATATTGGTTCTAGGATGGCTTTTTTGATTACCTCGGAGGAATAGATTGTTCCGGTGTGGAGATACATGCTATTCCTGAAGGATTTGTTGTATTTCCGAAGATACCCCTGATGAGAGTTGAAGGACCGGTAGCTGTAAGTACCTCCTAGATAAGCATGAATTTGTCCCTATAAGGTTTATCAGCTTATCATATAACTTAGCCTTTCTTAATACTCATATATATATATTGGTTTTTGTTATTTAAGGTGGTTCAACTGCTTGAAACTGCATTTGTAAATCTCATAAATTTTGCATCGTTAGTTGCCACAAACGCTGCAAGGCATCGTTTTGTTGCTGGGAAGTCCAAGCTGCTTCTTGAATTTGGTCTGCGACGGGCACATGTAACATGTTTTTTTAATTTTATTCTTTTTTAGGGTGTGTTTTCAAAATTTACAAACAAACAGCTTCCAAAAATCACATTTTTTAAAAGCTTTGAAGGATAGCTTTTGAAAAATTCTGATGCACTTTGTAGAGTAGGCAAGCACCATCTTAAACTACACTGAGTCAAAGAGCTGCTTCTCTTGTATCTTATAGGGCCCTGATGGAGGTATAGGGGCGTCAAAGTATTGCTACATGGGCGGATTTGATGCAACAAGGTAATTGATTTGCTAAATAAACATTACAAAATTTAGTTTCTATTTGACAGTTCTATATAGAGATTTAAACAAACAAAGTATTCAACACACAACTCATAATCAAACTCGATTATTGTTCATTTGTTACTCTTCGTGAACCTAAACTAATTAGAAAAGTCGCTGGTTTAGGTTATGAATTGTCTGCAAACATGCTCATTTGGTGTTTGTATGTTCATTACTTTGTTTTATAATAGTTATACATTTAACTACTCATTATTCTTTGATCATTATGAAAACCAAAAGACACACAACATAATTATATTCATGCTTGTTATAATATTCATTTTTGTTGAGTTGGGTGTTCATGTTTGTGAATCATTCATTAATGTTCCTTTAAGATAAGCGAATGGACATGAACAACCATTATTTCGGTTCACTTGCAGCATAGCTTTATTGAGGTAATTCATTGCTTCACTTGGTTTTTATTTTAGGCGGAACTGGTTCCGATTAAAGGGGCTATGGGATGATATTGACTCTAATTCACCTGGGATTGAGCCAAGAGCTAACTTATGTATATCTATTACTTAGGCACACAATAAATTGTATGATTATTATACTTTATTCTATAGTAGCTAATTGTAGATGACTTCACAATAGCAGAATAACGGACTAATATAGATGCATTATTACAGCATTCGTTGGGTGTAATATATTAGGCATTGAGCAGCTTACATTTTGATAAAATGATTTGGAGTAAATATTGAACTCTCAAATATTCTCCTCTGTGCTTGGGGCTGAAAGTTCCATTCGTAGTTACTAAAATATCATGATTTTAACAAAATTTTGTAAGTTCTGGAAAAAAATTAGATATATAAAATAAGTCTATTTTTTTATGGAAATATATGGTTCAGAATTGCCGTATTTTTTGACAGATGCTTGGCATCTTCGTCTCATAAAAACAATCTCATGCCTAGTTTCCACTTTGTGTCTGTTGCCTAAACAAATGATAACCATGAGGATCAGTTCAGCTGCTTTCTTGTTCACCCTTTTGCCTTCTCTGTCAAATATTGTGGTTTTTCCTGTTAACTTGATGGTTGGTCATTGTAATTCAACAAAATGAGCATCTGTTATTGCTTCTTAAACTCTTGTACTTCCAAAACAAAAAATTATAACAATCAAAGAAGTAGGTTCGATCTCTTCCAGTTGACATGAAACCCCATAGTCACAACAAGTCAACAATAGTCATACAGTGTCCTTAAACTCTAAACTACCTGTTAACAATAATGATTCAGAATTAATGATCATCCACATTTGCTTATGGTTGTTAACAGCAATGTTGCTGCTGGGAATCTATTTGGAATACCACTTCGTGGAACACACTCTCATGCCTTTGTCAGCTCATTTATGGTAAGGAAAGGGATTTACTATGTATGACAAACGTTGTTTATGTAGAAGCAAAAATTTAGTCCAATTTCCTTGGATCTCTGCTTATTCATTTGTTTGTTATTATTTTTCACATAATTTTTCAGCTATACTGTTTATCTTACCTTCTTTTCTCTTAAAGTAAGTTGCTTGTTTTAGAAGGCAGGTTTGTGAAGACCAGCATTTTTTCGTTAAAGTGGTTAAGTTTACTTTTGTTCCTTTCTGCTTTTCATTGCATGGATGATTTCACTCAGTAAAATGACTTTGCAGAGTCCTGATGAGATTATTGAGAAGTCTCTTAAGAGTAACGATGGCTCAATTGTTTGTGAGGATTTTGTTAGTTCAGTGCAGGCATGGTTAAACAAATTAAAGGTATTGAGAGGTTTTTTTATATTCGTTCTACAGTATTTAGATATATTGTAATATATGTTGATAATGCACCTGTTCAGTGGTCAAATTTATTAGGTGGACTTTTTGGTGAAACAAACCAAAGTGAGTTAGCTGCGTTTGCCTCGTATGCTCTTGCCTTTCCAATGAACTTCTTGGCCCTAGTTGACACGTATGATGTAAGTGAAATCTTAACTTGCTGCAAGCAGTTCCCTATGTTTTTCTTTTTAAAATTAACTTTCGAGAAGAAAAGGTATAGAATTCCTCAATTCATGGATTATATTTAAAAATAAGAAATCTGATTTTTAAATAAATATAGCAAGTTTTATTGCATTCAACATAGTATACAGCAGTCTTTAGTAATGTGCAGTATAAGTCTAATCTCAGTTCTTCGTGGACTCTTTTATATGATTTATCATGGTTTTGTAGAAGTCTTCTCTATTCATCAGTTCTTTTCTGTTTATTTTAGTTACTTTATCTTTAGTGCAAGTAGGACAGAAGCCAAATAATTCTTGGTGAATATTGACTTGGTATATTGTCTACTGACTAAGCTTCGTTCAGGATACATATAATAGGAATGCTATACATTATCTAATGCATTATCATCCATAAAGTTCTACCTACTGGCATAGTTTCATATTTCACGTAAATTTACTTATTTAATATTATTTGGATGCAATTTCCATCTCTGGTTTCTAACTTTTTGCTGTTGATGGGGATTTTATAATGCATGTTAACAGGTCGTGAGAAGCGGAATTCCTAACTATTGTGCCGTTGCTCTGGCTCTAAATGATTTAGGGTGCGTAAACAGGCTTATTATTATTTTGTTTCAATCTTATGGATGCTAGATCATACATGTGATAATTACATGGAAGTTATATATATACATCCTTTTTATATATATCAAATTTACGGTAATAAATTTATTTAATTTGATGCATATTATTTTATTTGCATTTTGAGTGTATTTTTTATTTGTATTACTTATTTTACTAATAAATGTTCTATTAAAAAGTTATTAGTTGTTTTACCATAAAAAAAGTTGAAAAATAGGTGAACAGTACTAGTTTGCACAATACCAACTCGTTATTTTACTGTTTTCAGGTATAAAGCAATAGGTATTAGATTGGACTCCGGTGATCTTGCCTACTTGTCATGTGAAGCTCGAAAGTTTTTTCAAGCCATTGAGAAGGAATTTGGTGTGCCAGGTTTTGGAAAGACAGGCATTACAGCTAGTAATGACCTCAATGAAGAAACTTTGGATGCTTTGAACAAACAGGTAATATTTAAAGGTACATGCTTGTAGAGATCTTAAATGTTAGCATGGCACAAAAGATGGGCTTTTGCTTTGTTTTATAATGAAAGAAAGCCTAGATATTCTAAATATCAGTTCATTACTTTAAGAAAATTTTTGTTGGACAGGCGGTTTTCAGAGGCTCCTAATTTCTGAAACTGAGGAGTCACCAAATTCTTAAATCATAGGAGAAGTTATAACGTGAGAGGTGTATATAAGTGAAAATTGGTTTTAGTTAGTTAATTTTGTTGGGAGCTTTTGTTTCTTATTGATTACAAATTTGTAATGCTGCCAATAGATCAAGACTGAGTTAAAAATATTAATTATTCCATAACTAATCTATTGTCTAATTCCCCCCCCCCCCCCCCCATGATTTAGTCCTAATTTAAAATATATCCAATCTTGGCCCTAAATTGTCATAAAATTTTTCTAATGTCTCCAAAATAAATCCTCGCGTGACATTCACATGACCTTTTTCAGATTTCTGGCAATTTTGGGGCTAAATTGGACAAAATTTTTAATACTGGGACAAAATAAAAAAGATCACTTTTTTTTGTACCAATTTTTGACTGCTGACAAGTTATGGGACCAAAAAACTTTTTAACTTGATCAAAGCTTGTTCCATATATTCTGCATGTTTAATTATCTTCCTTTGGCCAGGGCCATGAAATTGATGCATTTGGAGTTGGAACTCATTTGGTTACATGCTATGCCCAACCTGCCCTTGGTATTGTTTTCAAATTGGTTGAAATAAATAATCAGCCTCGCATCAAACTTTCGGAAGATATTTCAAAGGTTTGATTTATCCTTGTGGTATAACTTCATAATCGAATAATGAAAATTTATTAAGCTTCATTTTAGGTCTCCATTCCTTGCAAAAAAAGATGTTACAGACTTTTTGGTAAGGAAGATTACCCTCTCGTGGACCTTATGACAGGGGAAAATGAACCGCCGCCTAAGGTACTCTTGTGTGCTTCTCATTCATTCATACAGTAATATCATACGCCTTTTACTCTGTTTCTTTGCATTAAATGATCCAAAACTATTAAGAGGTTTATTGACCTTGTAATATTTATTCAAATTCAACTAAACTTTAATATGTGTACCCATTAATGAGTTAATTTTACAAATTGTCTTGTATTTCTGCCCAAATTCAATTTCAGTCCCCTTGGTGTCAGTTGGCCGTTTTGGCCGGAAAATTCAATTCCCCAAATCAATTTGGAGATTTTATGCCCTTGGGCCAAATTGAACAGTGATTCTTCCACCAAACACAAGATTCTGGAGTTTTGGTAATTGGACTGAGAAATTGGAGTATCAACAGAACGAGATAGAGTTTGGTATAGGACACAACCTTCGGGTCGCTGGAAATCTTCAAAGAAGTACAAATCCACAAATGAATAGTGATTCGTCTACTAAACTGAATTTTTGGATTTGTGTAATTAGATTGAGAATTAAAAGTAGCAAAATTGTTTGGATGAGACAATGAGTTCGGTATTGGACACAGCCTTTGACTTATGACTAAAATTTTGATTTTTCCAGCGAAAAAGACCAAAACTGATCCCAAGAGGACCAAAATTTATAATAAATGAAGGAAATATTCAAGCAAACATGATTGTTTGTGAAATTAATTCCTCTTATGAATTTGAATTTGGTTTGCAAGTACCTTGACTTTTAACCATGTTCTGATCTACAGGCAGGTGAACGCATTTTGTGTCGCCATCCGTTTAATGAATCCAAGAGGGCATATGTTGTACCACAGCGTGTTGAGGAGCTTATGAAGTGTTATTGGCCAGGAAAATCAGGTACCAATTGTCTGGATTTTAATGATACTGAAACTTCTAGCTGGTGTCCAGAAGTGGATTATAACTTCAAATGGTTTAATATTTTTATGTCTTGTGTCCCCTAACAAACTGATGAACTAGCCTGGAAAATTGAATTTTTGTAAAATTGGATGAAATTCTTACAGATGAATTTATTTATGAAATTTTCAAATGTTATTACTTGTTTAGAAATAACTCTTCCTATTGCCATATTCTATAGTTTTCTAGAATTAGCTCTTACTATTGACATTTTCTATAATTTCTCTCTCAAAAGGAAAAGTAAGGGAGGAGCTACCACCCCTTAAAATCATTAGAGAACGGTGTATCAAACATCTGGAACAAATGCGACCAGACCACATGAGAAGGTTGAACCCTACACCTTACAAGGTACGACGACGAATATAATCCGATTTATTAATCTACCCCGGTGCAGTTAGAAGAAATAATGCATCAAAAGATCCCTATACTTTCAACTTTTGTTTTTGGAGGTCCTTAAACAGGTTTTTATTTTAATAGAACCCATTAAGTATCAAATTTTTATTTCACGAGCTCAGTTGAAATAAAAATTGTCAAAATTTGTCGATTTACTGTAATGGTACCATCAAATAATGTATATGTCAGACTGAAGGGCTTAACGGAACAAAAATTGACAGTTTAGGGATCTGTTGATACATTATGCCAAATTATAATTGCATATATTTTGCATTGTGCTCATCATAGCTTTGGTTTTTATGGGCAGGTTAGCGTTAGTGCAAAATTATACGACTTCATTCATTTCTTGTGGCTCAATGAAGCACCCGTGGGGGAGTTGCAGTGAGAGATATGTAATGGTGATCGTATATAGACGACAATAAACCCAACTTGTGAAATGACGACAACAGCCCACTACAGCAGGAATCACATTTTATTTTTACAATGAACTGTCTATTCATTGTTTACCTTTTGTAAGCAAAAAATGTATCCATATCTAGTTTTTTATTATCGAACCACATCGTTTTGCCCAGTTATAAAACAAGTTGTTCATTTATTTGGTATGCAATGCATCGGAATCTGAAAATTATTTCTTTAGCATTGGGACTTGATAGTATTTGTAAGCAACATATGTAGCTCAGGTATTAGTTACAAGATGGAGGAATACAAATCAGGTAAGCTACATTAACTCAATTAGTATACATATGTGTATCTATTTGGGGTTGTGATATGATATTTGATCACCAATTCAATATAAAATGACCATATCTGTGACCTGATCAGATGAAGTGAATGCAATAAGCTGATGCTCCATTTGTTGCATCTCCGAGCGTAGAACCAGCAACTGCAGAAGCTTCCATGCCTTGCGACAAACCTTGTACGGAATCGAGAGCGACTTTTCCAGAATTGTCTTCCCTAATGAATCCATGTGAGTAGTATTTTCAGATGATCTTTAAATGTTTGTTGATGCTCTTTTGAGGAATCTGTTATTTATTATGTTCTCTTATGTTAGACTTGACTATATTTATGGTGGTAAATTTGTATGTTATAGAGTGGTTGTGCCAAGAGTGTGATCACAATTAGGGCATTGATCTTTGAACATGCCTAACTTGTGATATTTGATTTAATTTTTTTATGGATTGTTGCTTCTCATGCGGTTGTTATTTTTCCCTTCGATAAAATTGGAAATATATACATTTTATAGAAGATTTAGAGGAGGGATTTGATGTTCAAATGTTGAGAAGGTGTTATATGATCACTACACAATGGTATTAAAATTTTTATGAGCAATAGTATGGGTTTTTATAACAAAAGTGTTTATTATTTAAGCAATGCACATTTGCATGACCTCTGAATATAAAATAAATATATGATGTTTTGGTTTTTATTATAGTTATTGTTTTATTTTATACTCTTTCCGTCTCATTATATACTGTTTGTTATTTTTTGACACAAATATTAAGAAGAATATAAAATATTAATTAGTACATGTGATGCAATGGAGAAAAAATAAAAAAGTAATGAAAATAATAATAATAAAGTGAATAATAGTTTCCAAAAAAGATAAAAAAACAAACGAGGAACATATAGTGGGATGGACGAAAATGATAAAATGGGAAACAGATAGTGGGACGAAGAGAGTAATAAATTACTATAAATTATTTTATCTATATATAATTTTTTACGTTTCTCCTTTTACATTGTGTTTATTGTTGATACTTAATTTTTGAAATTTTTGTATGTCTAAACTATTTATTTTTATATTGTTCTATGTGTGAACATTTGTTTGTGACGAATTATTATATATATATATATATATAAATAGTTCATGATGAATTTATCATGTAACTGTTTTAAAATATAAAATATTTTATTAAAATTATTAAAAATCTCATTAAAAGTATAAAAAAATCTAGGTTAACGATATTATATTGCAATTGCTATAGATTTTATTGATTCAAACTTTTGATACTCATGATGAGATTTTTTATACTCTCATTTAAATTTATGATACTTCAAAATTATTTTATGAGACATATTATTTTCATATAAACTATATTTTTTGTTTTAGTTTTTAAATAAGACAGAGAGAATATTTTGCATCCACAATATAGAAAAAATGAGCAAATGTTAAGTAAGATAAATTTAATAGATAACAACCTAATCTATATTTATAAATATATATAATACCCTTTTATTCATTTTTTTTATGTAACATATTTTTATACACAATCAAATGTCGTCTTTGGTTGATTTTTTTTTTTTTTTTTGTATATGCATTTATTTTTCAAATTATATTTTATGAAGAAATTTGATTGTCAATTTTAAGTGAAATATTTCAAAATTTTCTATATATACATTTATTATTCTAATTACATTTTGTGAAGAAAATTGATTGTTAGTTAAACCAAACTTTCAATAAATAATTTTAGTTTTTCATCTATTATTATATTATAATTCAAATATAATTATTACATATGAAAAGGGGTTCAAATTTCTAGTTGAAATGTTAAATCTATATGATTTTTATCTATTTAAAAAATTTATATTAACACATTCTTTTCAAATAAAAATATATTTTATTAAAAAATAATTCAACTAATAATGAGATTTAAATGTCAATATTATATGCAATTAAATTATATTAATTGGACTAATTAATTTAATCATATAACATAAAAGTCTATCACTTGAACTAAATTCAATTTGATAGAAATTTCAATATTTTATTTTTTTTAATGGGTAAATGTTAGTTGTTAGTAGTTACAAGTTAGTTCGTCAAGTCTCTGGAGCCCGGTGGCCAGGTGAGCTAGCCCACCTGGTTAAAATATTAATCTTTTATGATAAAATAAATAGCAATTTATTAGTTCAATTTAGTCCAATAAGAAAAAGTATAGATAATATTAGTAGTGTATAATGTAAAAGATGTACTCCCTCCGTCCACGATAAATGGTTCATGTTGCCTTAAATGGTCGTCCACAATAAATGGTCTACTTACCTAAAATGGAAAACTTACAATCATTATTTTCATTTTTTATACACATATACTCACTTTTACACATCACATCAAGTACTTTTTTAATAATTAAATATTTTTTATACTAATACACTCACTTTTACATATCAACATCTACTTTTTTTTAATAACCGTGCACAACAAGAGTAGTCCAATTTTCATGGACGGAGGGAGTATATAATAATTTGTGTAACTTTTAAAATAACTGCATGTCCAACCCCTCTAAATTAAAGGGAATGTAGAAACACTCCGCATTATTTAATTAGTTAAAAATTAATAAATTAATTTCTTTTTCCTACATATTAATAAAACACAAACTTTTATATATATATATATATATATATATATATATATATATATATATATATTTTGCATAATCTCCTTTGGATTGAGAGGTTGTGTCTATTTATTTTTGTATCGTTAGCAACGACGTGATGGTCTTTTCCAGTTTGTCTGGGCTTTGTAGCAACATTTCTAGTCCGGCCATATTAGAATTTACAGTGGAAGATATCACCCGGGCCTTTGTCTCTTTCACAAACATCTTTTTCTATTTTCGATTTGAACCATCTCTAACAGAGTTAACTTTCTCTACTTGAGCTCATGATGGTGTATTAGAAATTCTTATTTTTGTGGATCTTATCATCTTAATTTGTTTATATGAACTCTCCTTTTTCGGTCCCCCTTGATTCGTAATGAACAAGAAATAGAAATACAACCTTGTTTAGGTCATATATATATATATATTATTTTGGAGATGTAAACTTTTAAATACATATATGTGCATTCCAATCTTTTATTAACTTTATTTCTTTACTTGTATCCTTACCTTGTGTTTGAAAAACTCTTTGAGACCTTGCAACTTGTTCTTGATAAATTCCACCAATTTTTCAATAGATGAAGGTTCGAAAATCCTCCTTTTATCGCCAATTATTGATGACTTGATATTGTAAATTTGATTAATATGATTGTTATCTTAAACTAAGTTATCAAACAAAATATGAAAATCTTGTGTAACCATTAGTTTATAGGATGGTCTTGCAAATAGTGAGTCCTTTTATTTATTTTTTTTGAATTATTTCCCTAGTCAAAGAGGGGGTATTTATACAAATAAGTAGGAGGTGACATCTTGAAGTTAAATATTACTACATGACATGATAAGTGCTCTTTGTGACACATCTCAAGCTTACCTACCCACGCTAGGATATTTATCTTATTACATGTATAATTATAATTATTAGGGTATGTTTGGTTCGTAAGATAAAAGTATCTATCCGTCAAAATCATGCATGTTTTTTACGGATAGATACTTTTATCTTACGAACCAAACATACCCTTAGATGATCGCCTAGAGTCAGTACTGCAATTGAGACATCTCTTAATGGATTTCCATGCTTGTCTTTTATGTTGGTACGCATTGGGTGATCAACTTTTTTGGGTTGATAAGCTTTCTTGGTCGATGAGGCATGAGCCTCGCTTTGGCTGATATATTAGGTAATGAGCCTTGTCTTATTTGATAAGTCTATTAGGAAATGAGTTTAACCAATAACTCTGAGCTAACCACTTGAGATTCAATGCTATAATTTTATTTTATTTTTCCTTAATTTTGAATAAGCTTATCGCATCATCGACAATAATATTTTAAAAATATAGTATTAATTATTTACCAAAATGTATATCTTTTTTTTTTTTTGATCGGTAAAAGAAAATTTTATTAATGCTTTGAGTATAAGAGATACTCACTCGCAAAAATACAGAGAGTTTTAGTAATCCAAAAATGAATTAGGATTTACAAACCATTCTTTCAAAGAAAAATCTCCTAGCACAGTAAATTTAGAACCATACCAACTCCAAAAACGTCCTTTAATTTCATCAATAATCTTCTCCACCACCAAGTTCTCCCCTTTAAAAATTCTCTTGGTTCTCCAATTCCAAATGACCCAAATTATGCAAATCCACAACCCAATGGCAATCGTTCTCCCCCTTTTTCCAGGAAAAATACCAGAATGCAGGAGGAAATGAATACCAATATGGTTATTAAGGGCCACAGGCAGGTTCAACCATTTATAGCAAGAGTACCATACCTTTGACACCAAAGAGCAGCCCAGAAAGATATGATCTGCCATCTCGGTTGATGTATTACAAAAAGGACAGCTTGTAGATGTATTTCCTGAGATGATGTTTCTCCGAGCAAGGTTATCCAAAGTAGGTAGTCTATTCCATAAAAGTCTCCAAGCCAACGCAATAGCTTTAATTGGTGCAATCTTGTTCCAGATAAGAGTAAAACTCTTGATGTTAAGTGTAGTTGGTTGAGCATCCACTACATCCTCAGTGAGCAATCCATAAGCCTTTCTAGTTTGGTATCTACTGTCCCTAGTACTCCTCCATTTCCAGCAATCAATTGTATCTTCCTTTGGGGTGTACCTGTTAATCAAGATAATGAGATTATCAAGTAAAGTCACTTCATAATCGAAAAGCTCCCTTCTCCAATTCCACTTCCACCTCCAAACTCCCTCCTCCCAACAACCCATATCCCTCACTTTACTTTCTCTATCGTTACAAACGTTAAAAAGTCTCGGGAAGAGGCTTTTTAACGTTCTCTCACCTACCCACAAACTATTCCAAAAGAATGTATCACCTCCATCCCCAATGCACTTTACCATGTTACTCCAAAACCATTTTCCTCCCTCATTAGACCCATTTGACACAACATCCCTCCACCACATAGACCATCGACTCTTTCTCACATTCCCTAAGACACCCTCCTCACCCAAATCCATCACTCCATGAATGGATTTAACAACCCTCACCCAAAGACTCTCTCTTTCTACAAAGAAACGCCACAACCATTTTCCTAACAACGCTCTATTAAATAATCCCATATCCCTAACCCCAAGGCCCCCTAACAATTTAGATTTACAAACAGTTTTCCAATTAATCCAAGCAATTTTACTTTTGTTCTCACTCCCTCCCCAAAGGAACGCACACTGCAGAGAAGTTAAGCTCTTAAGGACTTTTTTTGGTGCCCGGTAGAAGGACAACTGGTAGATTGGAATCGAGGAGAGCACTGATTTCAGAAGAGTTAGGCGGCCCCCAAAAGATATTTTCTTTTCATTCCATGAATTCAACCTTCTGCGAACTTTTTGAATGTAAATCTCCCATTCAGCCATCTTCTTATGATTCGCCCCTACTTTGACTCCAAGATAAGTGAAAGGGACTTCTCCAATTTCACAGTTTAGAACACTTGCCATGTCTCTGAGCAAATCTGAGGGTAGATTGATTCCCATAAGGCAACTCTTGTTATAGTTGATCTTCAGGCTCGAGAGTAGTTCAAAATTCTTCAAATGAATTTCAGAGTCTTCGCGTTCTCGATCGAGGCAGTCCCCATAAATACCGTGTCATCGGCATATTGAAGGTGTGATATTTTGATGTTCTCAGAACCAAGATCTGCAGGTGAGAAAAGATTAAGTTCCACAGCTTTAGAAGTCAGGATGCTCAGACCCCCTGCAACCAAAAGGTAGAGAAAAGGAGACAGTGGGTCTCCTTGCCTTAAACCTCTATGAAGTTTGAATTCTCCCGATGGTGAGCCATTAACTAACACAGATGCATAGGCCGAAGAGATGCATTCTCTTATCCATCCTCTCCATTTCACCCCAAAATTGAAGTTTTTTAGCATCGAATCCAAAAAATTCCAGTCCACCGAGTCATACGCTTTAGCAAAATCAACTTTAAAAAAGAATCTCTTCACCTTCTTTTTCTTAGCTTCATCAATTGCCTCATTCAGCACCACAACCCCATCGAGAATGTACCGATTGCTCAAAAAAGCACTCTGATTAAACGAGATCAATTTATCCAAAACTTTTCGAAGTCGATTTGCTAGAATCTTGGCAAGGATTTTGTAAATGCATCCGATAAGAGAGATCGGACGAAATTCTCCCAAGGATTCGGTCTCCTCTTTCTTTGGAATTAAGACGATGAAGGACGAATTAAGGCCTCTAACTAATTTCCCATTAACGTGAAATTCATTGAGCATCTTGAGGAAGTCTCCTTTTATCACATTCCAACAGCCTTTGATAAAATTAAAATTGAACCCATCCGGGCCCGGGCTCTTTGAATTATCGCACCTGTTGATGGCCTCCCAAACTTCAGTTTCTGAGAAAATTCCACATAACATCCTATTATCATCTTCTGATATCTTCCTGCTGAAAAGATCAGCAGAGATGAAAGGTCTGACTCCCTGTGTACAGCTGTAATGGTTTTGAAAAAATTCACGAACCCACTCTTTGATCACATTGACATCTTTTGCCCATTGTCCATTAAGAATAAGGCCGGACAATTCATTCTTCTTTCTCCTAAAATTGATGACTCTGTGGAAGAAGCTCGTGTTGACATCACCTTCATTCAACCATTTGATCTTCGCCTTCTGAGCATACAAGCTGTTGCACTGAATAAGACTCTTGAATAAGTTAGCTGTATGTTCTTTTCTTTTAATGATCTCATCTTCTACAAGGCCAAACGTGTCATCAATAATATCCAGCTGCTGTATCTCTTTTTTAAGCTTGTCAATGTTTCCTTCCATGGAACCAAAAACCTCCTTATTCCATTTTTTTAGATCTTCCTTCAGGCACTTTAATTTCTCCTTAATTCTGAACCCATACCATCCCTCAAAAAAATGGCTATTCCATGATTTCTCAACGAATTTAATAAATCCAGGATGTGAGAACCACGCATTTACGAAGCGGAATGGCTTTGGTCCCCAGTCTACTACTTTATCTTCCAAAATGTATATCTTTTAATAGGATACAATACAATATTACATTACCTAATAAAATACATATTCACATTGTTGTCACTTGTCCCTGCTCCTTGGATGGATTATTAACAAGAACGAAATTTTAAACATACGTACATTTATATTTATTTAAAGACTAATTAATCCACACATGTATTATTAATGATTTTGCAGTTGCGAGTTTCTAATGAATGACTTCTACAATTACTATTACAAAATTTATTAAAAAAATGTACAAAAATACAATCGAACTAGAAAATTAGCATGACAAGTACAAGAAAACCTGCTAAAATGAACCAATGAGGTAGTAAGGGTATGTTTGGTGGAGCGTGATTATCAATCCCTTGATTCGTTCCTGTCGGAGATACTTGTGCTGGAGGTGGTGGTGAAAGTACAGGAACATCGCACGTCCCATTCACCTGTCATATTTTTCTTTAAAACGTGATGTACTCCTATTTATGAATGAAGAGTAAGTATCATACATACCTTGCAATAGGCAATGCTATCACAACCACAAGTTAAATGGCCATTTGCTGCATCAACGGCTTCCGGCGCTCCCCCTCCATCGCTCCTCTGCCATGAATAATTGCAAATATATAGTTCAAACGAAGCTACTGGGGTAATTAATTTTGATTGAAGTGTTTGGTAAAATAAAATGTTTGATAGCTTATAAGATCTTAAAATAAGATCCTTATAAACTGTAAAAAATAAATTGGAATATCCTAACTTATTTTCCTTACAACCTCCATCCCCACCCACTCGCTCACCTTGGGCCCCGTCACCACTCATCAACTCCTATATCAACATAAAATATATAATTTTTTTTTATAAAATTATGATGAACTTATAAGTTGTACCAAACACTCCAACAACTTATAAGCTAACTTGATATTTTTCTTTCACATGAACTACACTTTTTCACCATATTCGAATGATTCGCACAAATATTTAGAAAAATAGTTTGCTTGAAATATTATTATCGAAATTGTACTAGTTATATAGTGCAACTACTATTCAGAAGATATATATTAATATATTCAAGTACCTTGTAATAATCAACTGCGATGAAATTAGGCCATCGATTGGCACTAGCTGCGTAACAAGTCCTCATCATGCTAATCAAATTAGCAGCAGAGTTGTCCACACAAGCTTCTGTTGTATTTGGATTTGTTGGGAAGTAATTCATAAGAACCAACGATCTCGAAGTCGTGCTCATCGAAGTCGATTCTGATCGGCTCGGGCACGCACCCGTTTTCATCCCATCATTTCCATCTGATCATAACAAACATATGCAATTATCACCATTGAAATCAAATAGAGAACACAACATTAGTTCTACTTAGAAATATATAAAGAAGTGTCTGGTTTAAACATTTTATCTAATATATTAATAAAAAGAAGGGTGACTTACATATTGGTTCAAAAAGTAGCTATATTTACAAATTGGCTCACAATATTTGCATAGAAGTTTAATTTTTTTTTCTGCACATAACCATTTTGTAATTTTCCCTAAAAAGAATAATATGCCTATGCCCGTGTAATTAAAGAGATATGTTGGAGGAAGGGTTGTTACATTATTAGTGTTTGCCCTAGCTAGTTTTTGGAATAAATAAGATAACTCACATTGATTTTCGACCACGTAGTTCCATTCGTAAGCTAATCCTTCCGAGCGCTCCTTGGATGATTTAGACGTAAAGACAACCAAACGCTCGTTTCTACGAGCCATTTCATCAACCGTCGGCCAATCTTCACCGTTTTTAGGCATTCGAGACAGAGGGAACATGTACTGGGAGAGGCCAGATGCATTGAACACTTTAGTGAGCCCTTGAGGAGATGTAACATAATCCTCGATAAAGATGGTGATGATTTCACTTGGGTTTTCTTGGAGAAACACTTGAATTTCTTTCAACACATTACCAGCAGGTTGCTGTGAATATATATAAACATATACAAATTCCACATTAATGTGTTCATTATCACAATATTATATGCAAATTCATGTGTATAGTGATTTGTAATGCTACTTACAAATGCTGTCACGTTGAAACACTGACCATTGAAAGAATGACAGAGCCAAATGTCATTATTGAAATCGTACATATCGAGCATTAGCCCTCGAACACCATTCTACAAATATAAATTCTTGTATGAGACGATGTAATAATATCAGATATATAGGTGATAATTTGTGTTTTTGTATTGATTCACTGTGGACACAATAAGACTTAAAATAAATTTACATTATTATAATGCATGTTACACACAAAATCTCCGATAAAACTAAAAAAATATTAAGTCAGGCATATTTCCAATCGATTTTTTAAACTTTTCGTGTCATATCTAACATTGTCACCCATAATATGTAGGGTGTGTTACATCGATTAAATCTAAATTAATCAAATCCATCTCACAAGGGAATCTCCTTTAATTTTAGATGCAATATTTTTTATTTTCTACTTTATTGTTACAATAGTAGGATGACGAAATAATTGAAGGCTTGCTCTTAACACAAAAAATATTTATATAAAATATTCTACGGATATAGGATCTATTGAATAACTCATATTCAAAAATTCGCACATCTTGATCAGATATGGACTTTCTCCTAATTTTCGTGGAAGACTAATTTCAGGATTTTTACTCCCAATTTGTGTTACTATATGGAAAAATATATGTTACTGTAAGACAATATATATGTTACTATCAGACTAATTATTTTTTTACATATATTCATTTATTTTTGTAGAAATAAATATTTTTTCATACAATATAGGAGCAAAATGTATTTTAATATAAGAACAAATAATAAAATTTCACAAATATTTATTTATTTTATAAATATAATTATTTTTCATGTAATAATGCATGTAAAATAGTAAAAAGTGTGCTACTATATGAAATAATATACATAAATTTAAAGAGATCATCAATAAATTAAGAAACACATATTAGTTTTTATAAAAACATATTTTGTCCTTATAATAATACATGTTTGTCCATATAATAACACAAATTAGAAGCAAATGTGTGTCAATATTACAACAAATGTGTTTTACTAGAAGAACAAATGTGTGTTATTGTACGAATACATATTTATTTATCCTTATAGTAACATATGTAAGGTTTCAAAATATATGTTACTACATCAACAACATTGTATCAACATATATCAACAAAAGCAATGAAACATAAATTAAAAAATACATATTTGTTGTAAAAATTCATATTCTCCTTATACTTATTTTAAAAGTAAATTTTTTTTTAGGATTAGTAATAAATATTTTACCTTTTAATAACACATTTGATCATATAGTAACACAGCATGTGAGCAAAATTTCTGAAATAAGTCTTGCACAAAATTTTCTTGAAAATTTTATTTGAACCGGTCTGATCCACTTAGAATCAGCAAATTTTGATATGAATCTCAACTCACAACTCACAAACTTTTTTTATTTGTGTTATTTTAAATGTATTTCACAAGAGTGCACCTGTATACTTAAATATGTATGTAGATAAAATTTTCAATAGTAAAATATGTGATAGAAACAAACTCCCCCCTCCCCTCAAAATTTGTAAGAAAAGAATGATCAACACTTTCTTTTAAGAATATAGTGAAATGTGTAGAATATTTTTGAGGTAAAATTTGATAAAATTTTAAGTTAAAATAAAAGGTTAATTATATTAAATATTATGAAATTAAATTTATGAAACAAATATTTCATTTGAATTTATGAATAATAATAAAACATCTTAAAATGTAAAAGTTTGGTATGGAGAAAGTGTGGATTGATGTGAATTTTGACAAGTCAATGATGGAAATCCTAGACATAATTATTTTAGGGATCATGGCATGTGAAAAGTGCAATCATCAACCATAACTTACAAAAAGAAATAGGCAAAATGCATCAATAATAAAACAAACAATTAATAATAATAATAATAATAATAATAATCATTCAAGGACTTTATTAGGTGTATTAAACTGCTATTATTAGAGCAGGTTAGGGCGGTTGACTCTTTTACCCCGTCGTCATCAAATAAACAAGGGCAAAACTGTCATTCCATCCTGCTACTCAGATCTCCCAGATCTGATGTTATTCAATATTTGGGAGAGTAACATTTGCTTGCATTGAGCGTAACACAAATTGCATGCAACTGCCTAATTAATATTGTTGAAAATAATAATTATTTCTAGTTTATTATTCTTTCTGTTTTAATAAAATATAATTATTATTTTATCTGCCCAATAAAAATATACTTTGTTTGAATTTACATTTCCATATTTGTTCCATTTTATGTATCTTGCTAATATTCTATAAATTTATCACTGAATTTTATAGTAGTGATAATATTTTTTAAAAGTAGTTATCATTTTTCTGAAAAATATTATTATATTTTATTAAAATTTTCTATCCATATTATAAAATGGACTGACACGGATTATAGCATACCAATTTCTTTGATATTATGACATAATTATGAGCATGTACATACATCATATACGTACTATTACGTACCTTGAGCTGATCAGTGATAGAATCTTCCTGATTGGTCGGAGCGAGAAGAGTTGACCCGGTACCCGAAGTTGACCCGGCCCGAGCAAACGAATTATGTGTAGTCAGCCACGAGTACTTATTATAAGCCAGCCCTTTTACCTGTTCAAACCCAAAATAAAAGTAAATTCAAGAATTCAAACAAAGCAACAATCGAAAATTATTATATATCCACACATTTATATATCACTATTTAGATTATACTACTTTACTTCCAGAAAATTTATATCTCTAAAATGTTACATAATTTAAAAAAATATTTATAAATAAAATAATAATACGTGAATAAATATGTACACATATTTTAAATTAATATTTAAAAAAAAAATTATGCAAATTAGTTTAGAATGTCTTAAATAGAAAATGTATAAATTTTTTTAAAACGCAGAATAATACCACACATGCCACGCGTATAAAATGGTATCCACCAATAATTACACGATCAATCTTATTAATAGAAGTAACTAAAAGAATTTCAATAACGGTATTTACCATACATATATATATATATTTTTAATATTATGTAAAATAGTACTCCCTCCGTCCCAGAGCAATTTGCAAGGGAGGAGGGCACACAAATTAAGAAAAAGTAGAATAAAGTAAAAAAAAGTAGTGTTTTGAGGGTTAATTTGGTAAAATTTTATGTAAAAAGTGAAAAAATTAATTGGATTGAGTGTAATGTGGGCCCAAAAAGTAAAAAAGTAATGACGTTTTGTGTAAATATGTAGATATTGTGAGAGTGAAGTTTATAAAAAAGTTTCTTTTTTTGGGTCTGCAAGTTCGTTTGGGACGTCCCGAAAAGAAAAACTTGCAAGTTCCTTTGGGACGGAGGGAGTATAAAACTCTAATTTAAAATGTACTCCTACAAATTATTTTAAAACAGAGTAATACCACATGCCACTTGTATAAAATGGTATCCACCAATAATTATATGATCGACCTTATTAATAGAAATAACTAAAAATATTCAATTCCAGAATTAGAAAATATTTACCATATATATATATATATACCTTGGAGGTGGGAATTATGGGCTGAAGTCGGGTGCAGCGAGGTCTGGTGTTGCCATTTGCAGGGCAAGTGGCGCATGTTAAACCAGAGTCGCAGTTATCGGAGCACGTTTCTCCAATCTGTTATATTTCCAAGAATTTTTTTGATTTATTTAATATTTAATTAATATTAAAATCTGATGGCAGAAATTAATAATTCACCTGGAGAGGGGATGAGAAGGGGAAGAAGAAGGCTGTTATGAAGATCAGCTTTATATGCAGAGAATTCAGACCCTGTATAATATATCATCATTAATTAATTTGTAAATCATATATAAAATTGAAACAAGCAATCGAAAAATAATGCAAAAATTGGGTAAATTTGTCTGCAAACCTGCATCTGAAGCTCTTTTAAGATGAGAGAGAAAAAGGAAGAATTTTGTCAAGAGAGAGAGAGAGACTCGGCTTTTTGGTTGTTTTTTTGTTTCTCTATTTCAGGTATTCGCATCGCATCGAGGGTTTTAGACTTTAGAAGAAATGTGGACAATTTTATTTGTTCGACTTTTGACTTGTATGGGATTTCTGTTGGACGGTGTCATGGATGAGATTTTCTTAAATGTACATTGGTCTTTTCTTTAATTTGCACATTTTTTATATATATCTATATTAATTTATGTATTTATTTATATATACTTTTCCTTCTAGTTTATTAAATTTATATACTATTTTTTTTCGTCCGTTCATAAAAAATATGCAATTTCTCCTTATAAAAATAATCACTTTTATTATAATCCTCACGACTAATTATTTTATTTTTAAGCGTGGATTTCACAATATACCTACAATATTTTTTCTTTAGTTTTTATTTTTTATATTCATGCAAACGCAATAGCGAAATTTAGTAGAAGGGTGGAGTATTATTTATTTACAAAAATTAACTTTATCTTAATTTTTAAATAAAAATGAAGGTTCAAACTACAGTGATACGAAAGGAATACATGGATATAAAAAAAATCCCTAAAAAATTACGTTCAAACAACGTTTTAAAGTCAATGAATATGTGTTTAATTTATTGTATTTCATCTATAAGATACATTTTGATTTGTTGATTTTTCTATTTAGACTTATCAATTAATGTTAGCTTGAAAAATTTAAGGCTTAAGTTTTAAGATGATAGTCAATTTAAATATTTAATTTTAGGTGCACCGTGCAACTCAAGTGCATCTTTGAAAAGTTACACAAAATACTATTGAAAATTCACACATGTTATTACTGAAGATTTATTTTTAATGGTATAATTTTTAAGTAAATAATACGTGTAACTTTTCAGTAATAAATAGTGTAACTTTTTAAAAATACATTTGAATTGCACGGTGCACCTGATGCACAAGAGATTTACTCTAATTTTAAAGTATTTTAAATTAGGATCTATATATTATTTATTTTTTCAAGTTAATATGATCTAAATTTATTCTTCTTGTAATTTAAAATCCAACATATTTATTTTTATTCTAATTTTTAATAAGAAATTCAAATTATAATATTTTTCTTTTCTATCAAAATTTAAAATATAATATATCTAGTTACAAAATTATACTCCATTCGTCTATGATAATTGGACTACCTTGATTGTGCACTGTTATTTAAAAAAGTAGATGTGATGTGTAAAAGTGAGTGTGTTAGTATAAAATTTCATTTGATTATAATAAAAAAATAGTATTTAATATGATGTGTAAATGTGAGTGTATGTGTATAAAAAATAAAAATAATGATTGTAATTTTTTCATTTTAGATAAGTGAATTATTTATTGTGAACGGCCGTTTCAGATAATATGGATCATTTATCGTGCACTAAGAAAGTAATTTATCTGATACCCGGTAAGAGGCAGCTTTTGTAATTATTCAAGTAAATTTACAAAAATGTGTATACAAAACACATAGATAGGGTGCTCTACAAGTAATAATGAATGGTATAAGTAATTTGCATATTAAAGTGAGTTTTAGTATAAACATGTATATTAATGGCGGGCTTCGGGCTTCGGCGGACCATCCTAATTATTTAAAAAATAATAATAATTATGAATTATACATTCAATTAAATTCATTAAATAAAATCACATAATTAATATATAACTAAGATCTCACCACGAGAATCACAAGTCGCATAAAGTAAAGTACATCAAATATAAGACAAATCTCATACGAGAGTCACAAATTTTATAAAATAAAATTCACAAAATAATTTAATAATTCAAAGATATAAACTTAGCACAAACCACAAAATCTCTCAAAATTTATCATCATTACATTATTAAAATCATCATGGCGGCAGTTGACTACGGCGGAGAGTCGGAGGACTAAGTAAAGTGGCGGAGTTATTAACTACAGCGGTGGCAGTTTGAGGCTTAGCTACTAGATTTTGGTGAGAGAGAAATGATGATTTATTATTTTGTTGAAAGTGAATTAAGAAATAAATAATAATAATTTTAAATTTAAGAATTAATTAAAAAAATATCATATATAATACATGTATTAATATATATATATATATATACACATATATAATATATTAAAACTGGTTGGCTGGTCCGCCCCAGCCCGCCTAGCTCGCGACCCAAACAGACGGGCCCACCTAGACCCGCCTCCATATGAGCTTAAAAATGCTTGACACAGCCCTCATTTTATTATGGTGAGACGGACTGGCTAATCGGGCTCAACCCATTTTAACGGGTCTAACTATATATGATGGACGTGAATCTTCTAACGATTATTTTTAGATCTTCTAGCTTATATGGCTTAATAACAATATCTGTATCTTCTGACCATTATTTTCAGATCTTCTGGCTTATATGGCTTAATAACAATACCTGTAACATGTATATGCATATATTATGTACTTAAATATAATTTGTTTTTCATCCTTCCAATAATAATAAAAAGAAAACTTGAACTATTTTTTAAGTACGCGATGTTCGTCAAACTTTTAGCTTGATTTAATAAAATTAAGGGTTAAAAATATATTCATACAATTAGAAACCCTATCCCTTGTAGTATTACACTAAAAAAACTCATACTCCCTCCGTCCATGAAAATTGGACTGCCTTTGTGGTGCACGGTTATTAAGAAAAATAGATGTTGATGTGTAAAAATGAGTGTATTAGTATAAAAAATATTTAATTATTAAAAAAGTATTTGATGTGATGTGTAAAAGTGAGTATATGTGTATAAAAAATGAAAATAATGATTGTAAGTTTTCCATTTTAGGTAAGTAGACCATTTATTGTGGACGGTCATTTAAGGCAACGTGGACCATTTATCGTGGACGGAGGGAGTATTTTCTACAACTATAATTTGTACTTTTTTACAGAAGTAACCTGACAACTGACTACATGTTACTGACTTTTTGCATAAAAAACCGTGGGTCACACCTTAGTAACTTTCAAATTTTGAAATTTCAAAATTTTAAATTGCTGACTAGTATAATACACTGTAATAACAATTTAAATTTATATTTAATTTTGGATAGTATTACATGAGGATATGCCTGATTTTGGATAGGTAGGATTCAAGATGTTATGTAATAGCAAATACTCTCTCCGTTCGAATTTCTTTTTCCACATTTTCTATTTTGGGATGTCCCAATTCTTTTTTATCCTAAAAAGGAAATAATTTACACTCACAAAAGTCAATAAAATACACTTTTATATTTTATTAATTAACCTTACACTCACATACTCTATTTTTTCTTAATTGTGTGCACATGTCTTTTGAAAATGAGACCCGAGACGAGGGAGTATTTGGCTTGGGAAGGTTCTTGAGGTATTCTCAAGTTTGAAATGAGATAGAGTGCGCTGTTTTGAGTTAGTTGGTTAAAAGTTAGTTATAACACAAAATTAGTTGCAAGCTAACTTTGGTAAGAGGTTTCTTGGTGCATAGTTCGACATCTTGTATCTTTCAGTGAACCATTTTTTAAGAACTCTTTTGCTCTTTACTGTATATCTAAGGTAAACTTATTATTATAGTGATGTTTTGAAAATAAGTTATTAAAGTGGGGAAAAAATGTGCATGTTTTTTAAAAGGGAAAATTATAAAATAGTTTATAAAATTGATATTATTTACAAATTGATTTTGTGCAAAAAAAAGTGCTTTTGTGCAGAAAAAATACATACTTCTGTGCAAATATTATGAATCAATTTATAAATATAGTGACTTTTTTAAATTAATATGTAAATTATTTTTTTAAAAATAAACCAATCGTAATCTATATATCCGATTGGTGAGGTGGCAATCTTACTATTGACAAATGGAGGAGGTGTTACGGACACCACACTAGAAGCTTGCACGAGAGAAAATGGGAGTTGCTATAATGGGCCTATCAGCCTAGAATGAGAAAGCAACTTGCAAAGGGGTTGAGAGTTACTCCCCCGTCTCTTTACATGTGGCTCGCACCTTTTGAACACACGAATTAAAATAAAAGTGAAAAAGTATAAGTGATGTGATGGAAAAAGTGAAAAAGTATAAGTGATGTGATGGAGAAAAATAAAAATAATGTAAAAAGTATTGAAAATAGGATGATTTACATATAGGTTCAAAAAAATCACTATATTTACAAATAAGTTCAAAATATTTGCACAGAAGCATATTTTTTTTCTGCATAGAAGCACTTTTTTTTTTCTGCACAACACCTATTTGTAAATATAATGACTTTTTTGAAGCTATATGTAAGTCACCCTTGAAAATAATAATAATGAAGTGAATAGTAATTTCCAAAAAAAGTAAAAAAGCAAATGAGCAACATATAATGAGACGGACGAAAATGACAACATGAGCAACTTATAGTGGGACGGGGGAGTATATATTAATATATTAATTATTTAATTGATTAAATATTTATTTTTATTCTAATGAAAGGTGGGGATTGAGAATTATATATATATATATATATATATATATAATTAATTAATTAATTGTTTAAAACTTTCTTTTTTTATTCAAATTTTAATCTATTTTGAGTTGATATTAGGGACAAATTTATTTGTTTAAAAATATTTTAAGAATATATTGTATATATATATATATATATATATATATATATATGTAAGTGAAGTAAAGAGTGAGATGAAAGTTTATTTATTGGAGTAAGTGAAGTACACTTACTTTGTAATGCAATAGTGAGGTTCACTTTCCACTAAAGAGAATGAGTTAATTTTTCTTTCTTTATGCAAATAATTTTAATTTTTTTTAAATTTTAATTTTAAATCAATTTTTAATACACTATATATCGAATTATTTACCTTCTAAAATATTTAATTCAACATATATATTACAATTATAAAATAAATTTTAAATCTGAAATATATATTTTATTATTTTAGAAGTAATTATTTATTGACTTTATTTATACGAATGAAATTTTATACTTTTACTTAGATTATGTAAGTTACGTTAAAATAAGATCATTATATGAATTTAAGTAAATAATTAAAAATTATATGATTAATTAAATATTTTAATACACTAATATACATTATAATTTTTTCATATTAATAAAATAATAATGATAAAAAAATTTAAAAATTTAATTGGTATATTGATAAAAAAATTTAATTTATATTTTTTTGTTCGTAAAACAATGTTTTATTCAAAAGTATTTGGTAAGACACACAATCCTATCAATGCTTACATTTTATTTAATTTAAAGTCTAATATAGTTCATTGTTTATACTCCCTCCGTCCCAACTATTTTTTCCACATTTTTTAATTTTGAATGTCCCAACTCTTTTTTTCCACCTTAAAAAGGAAATATTTTACACTCACAAAAGTTAATAAATTACACTTTTTATAGTTTATTAATTAACTTCACATTCACATACTCTACTTTTTCTTAATCCGTGTGCCAAGATCTTTTGAAAAAAGACCTAGGATGGAGGGAGTATAATTTTGCGTCTAAAATTTATAATATTCAATTTATACATTGCATGACAACCACTAGTAGAAAAAAAAGTTGATGTTTATCAAAAGTGAAGAATCACTAGTAAAGGAAAAAAGAGGATGTTTATCGTTTAACAAAATTTCACTCACATGAAGAAAGTCATTGAGTAAGAAGTATGAGTAAGTCTCTTGTGCACCAAGTACATCGTGCAACTCAAGTGTATTTTTAAAAAATTACACTATTTAATATTGAAAAATTACACAAATTATTGTTGAAAAATTATACCATTAAAGATATACTTTTCAGTAATATTTTGTGTAACTTAACAAAAAAAAAACTCAAATAACACGATACACCAGATACATACAAGACTTGGAAAATAAGTATACATGTAAAAAATGACATTCTTTTTTTTTTTATTTACCTTCATTGTTATTTGTACATTCATTTAATGAAGTAAAGAAAAATTGTTAATTATTAATATTACATACATGAGTTTTCAGTTGAATTTCCATTCTTAATAAATAAATGATGAATATTTATAAAGAAAAAAAATTGGCACGTAAAATTTTAATAAATATATTTAATTAATTATATATATATAACCCTCAATCCCACCTCTTATTTGAATAAAATAAAATTTTAATTAATTAAATATATATAACCCTCAACCCCACCTAAGTTGTTGTCCACTGCAGTATAGCCAACTAGCATGCAAGTCTGATTAGGGTCATAATTGCATGTTTTTGCATCCATTTTTACATGGTTTTGATGTGCTTATGTTCATATTTGATCCTAAAATGCTATACTTTGTGCATTTAACCCTTTTTGGCTAGAAAGTTGTGTTTTGTAGTGAAAACGAGCAAAATCGGCAAGAGACGAGTAAGTTCTTAAAAGCCCAGATATTGTGAGTTGATCCAATGGAGGCAAATGATATACCATGTCGAAGGGTTCGAAGAGAGGGTCGCAACGGAAAAAGAATCGAGTCAATCGGAGCTCTAGAACTCAAGATATGAAGAAAACGAGGAAGTCGAGGATCGATCGGACGAGTCGAAGCCGGGCTCGTGTGCAATCAAGCCTGAGCTCGTGCGACCACAAGCCCGGATTCGTGCGACGGAGCCCTGGTTCGGGCGGTGAAGGGCTGAACGAGTGACCGCACGAACCGGACTCGTGCGGCCACTATGGTGCACTCATGCGGAGGTTCGGGCAGGCCCAATTTCAAGGGCTGTTTCGTCTTTTCACGCGTTTAATGAAGGGCATTTTGGACTAAACATTGTGAGCACTATAAATACTCCAAGGATCAGATTCTCAAGGCAATCTAGTTTAGTTCAAATCATAATTCAAGTTCTTAGACAAGGATGAAAATATCGCGAAATATCGCGGATATATCGCGGATATATCGCAAATTTTGAGTATGCGATATGGATATTGGGGTACAAAGTATTTTTTACAAAGTATCGTGGATATATCGCAAAATATCGCAAAATATCGATATCGATATCGATATCGGTTCACTCGTAGTACAAAATTAATTGAAAATCGAGAAATATCGCAGATATATCGCAAAATATCGCACTACATAAAAAATCGCAATTTTTTCTTTTTTTATATTTTTATACAATTTTCAAATGATAATTTTTTTTAGTGATTGTATATTCTTTCATATGCTTCTAACACACATTCGAGCTCACAATTTGGTTGGAATACTCAAAATGTGTTTCAGCATCCATTTTCATATCAACAAAATCATTAGGTTAGTGCACACTATCCAATCTATGGTGAAACTGTTGGAAGAGATAGAGAAACATATGAATGACATGTGCATAACTATGTGCAGCATTATTCTAATGCAATGAGTTTGTACCAATATTGTTTGGACAAAGATGGGATTTCATCTTCTATATTTGAACCCCATAGGTCATCATTTTGGTACTAAATGTATTGTATCATGTAATTCAAATCATCTTTTATTGTATTATGCATTATATTATTAATTAATTAATGTCAGACAATGATTCTATAGTCCATTAACTATTTATTTGCTTTAAACATGTCAATTTTTTGTGATCTTAAATGAAACATATGCATAATAACATGCTATAATAATCCATAAAATTTCATATTAAATTTCCAAAATTTTAATAAAATTTCCGTTATTTTTCTATTTTTTTTGCGATATCGATATGCGATATCGATATATCCATCGATATTTCCGTAAATTTAAGGTTGCGATATTACTTGCGATAGCGATATTTTCATCCTTGTTCTTAGATTAGATTAGAGAGAGAGGTAGTTACTAGTTGGGTTTATAAGAATTCTTCTTACGATTTTGCCAATAACTTTTGATCTACCGCTTGGATCGTCGATCCGTTTATTCCTGCATTCTCGTCTTAGCTAGAGAACCATTTCTACCGATTGAATTTCAAATTCCATTGCCGGATCATTTTCTAGCATTTTAGAGGTAACTTGTATCTTTTCAATTCTCATTGTAATTGGTAATCTCTTTACATTTCTTGTATGATGATGATTGTTACTAGCTTAATTGTTCTTTTCTTTACCAAATTAGCCATGGGCTAATACCTTCATGTGTTGGTGTATGATTCCTATGGAGTAATGTGGTGTTAATGTTGATCTTATGAATGCTATGAGATGTTGTATGATCAATTCTCTACATTGATGGATTGTATGAATGCTTTGCATGTGTAGTTGATCATAAGGGCCATTAGGGAGTTAGTCTCGTACGAGAGTAGAGCTATTTTCCTAAATCTTCTTATATTAAGGCCAATGCATGCCAAGTGTTTGATTAAATTCCTAAAATAGTGAGAACTATTATTAGTGAATTGAAAGGACAATTAGAGGCTTTGATGTGTATTTAGGGAGAACTTTTTGCATGTTAGAGTGGCTAGCCGATTGATTGTACAATACATCATTGCATGATTAAGTGTTACTTCACCATGTGAAACATAGGATAGTACACTAGCACATATCTCTCACATTTGCTTACTTTGCAACCAGGGGCGGATCCATGTAGGGGCTGCACTGGACTTTAGCCCAATGCAAGCCCAAAATTAACCCTATATATATATACTTATAATAATTAATATAATAGTAGCAGCCCGGCCCAAAATTTTTAATTTATTTGACAGCCTTAATGTCCAATCTATACATATATAATAACAAAATATTGGGCCAAATTTGGCCCAATAAATTATTACTTTTTTTGTTAAATTCAAGAATATTTTGACAAAGAAATATATATATATATTAAATGGTAGAATTTTTTTCATTTTCTTTGCATCTACATATTTATTTATTTTGTATATTTTTAAATATTATAATTATTTTTAAATGAGCAAATTCAAACAATATATGTATTTAATATATCAATATAATTTTTGCAGTAGATTTTATGAGATTCTTAATATGTATTATCAAATATTTGATATTTTAAAACTTTCAAATAATTTTATGACAATTTATTGGATTTTTTTCTTTTAAAACTGACAATAGAATTTCTTCACAAAATGTATTTAAGAGAATAAATGCATATTAAAAGAGAAATTTAATTAAAGATGAGTTTTGAGACAGACAAAAAATGATTTTAAAATGTGCATGTACGGATCATGCACAAAACATATATGAATAAAAATTTCAAAAACTAAAACAAACAACAATACACAAATAAAAAGAAAATTTAAGAAAAATGTTGGTAATTTTTTACACTTTATTCAATAACAAAAAATGCACATTTTTCTGTAAAAATAACTATAATAAAAACTAATGTTATATATATTATATTTATAGACCGTGCATGCACGGGTGATACAAATTTGGCCCAACAAATTGTTACTATTTTTTTGTTAAGTTCAAGAACTTTTTGAAAAAGAAATATATATATATATATATATATATATATATATATCAAATGGTAGAGTTTTTTCATTTTCTTCTAAAGGTATAGGTTCAATTTCTTGCATTTACATATTTATTTATTTTATGTATTTCCTAATTATATTATTATTTTTAAATGAGCAAATTCAAGCAATATATGTATTTAATACATCAATATAATTTTTGCAGTAAATTTTATGAGATTCTTAATATGTATCATCAAATATTTGATATTTTAAAACTTTCAAATAATTTATTATAATTTATTGGATATTTTTTCTCTTTTAAAACTGACAATTGAATTTCTTCACAAAATGTTAGTTAAGAGAATAAATGCATATTAAAATTAAAGATGAGATTTGAGACAGACAAAAAATTATTTCAAAATGTGCACGTTCAGATCGTGCACAAAATGTGCATGCACTTTTCAGCCCATCCCACTACTAATTCCTGGATCCGCCCTTGTTTGCAACCCAAGGTGATAGGTAGTTTACTTCTTTGACGCATTAGTAGACATTAGATACCTTTCCCCTTTATTGTTTTGTTTGCTTTCCAATTGAAACAACAATTTTCCTTACAAAATCCCATCTCTCTATGTTCGATAAATATTAAACTTGGTCAACTTGCCATGACGATATAGTGATCACGTACACTTGCGTGTGGACACCTTTTGAGCAAATAAAGCCTTACAGCTCACTAGTCGGTTCTCATTCTATGAGAACCGGCTGGTTTCAAATTGCTACCCCCATTTATTTTCTGTTTTGATTATTCATTTTGAAAAAATCTTTATATTAATAAATCTATCAAACTACAAATCAAGTCCACAAACAAGTAGAAACTCATTTTGAGGAAGTCACTATCTAACTTTAATTAGCAGTTAAGAAAATTCACAAAATTTATTTAATTATGAGCGAGGGTCATAAATTATGCTTTGCGAGATAATGAAACGCTTACTGTATAAATAATACTCACTCCGTCTCACAATTTATTTCATAGGTTGACTTGCACGCATATTAAGAAAAAGTGAAGTATGTGAGTATGAAGTTAAATAATAAAATATAAAAAATGTACTTTATTTCATTTTTTGGAGTGAGAAAAAAGAGTTGAGACATCCATATAAGGAAAGTGTGCAAATTATCTTGGGACAGAGAGAGTAGATAATATTTGTTGACTATAAAAGAAAATGTAATTGCATTAATATCTCTCGACAAAAACTAAACACACATAAATCATTGTTGAAGCTTAAATTTCAAAACTAGTAAGTTGTAGATGGATTTATAGGAATTGCATGTGTGAGATTCAAAGCTAGGTTGATAGCTAGAAGATTTACACAGAGAAAAAAAAAATTTAATTCACTAGTGATGTGAGTAAAGAAGATACTCTCACTAATAATGTTACAAACAGATTGTCATACAGTAAATAACCCCTGCTCTAAGTCAATACAACTCCAACTCCGGTTTCTTGTCCTCTCCTGAGCTTGATCCACCAGCTCTGAGCAGATCCTCGTCAAAGCCTGCACCAAATCAAGTTGGAGAAGACTACGACGTTGATCCTCCGACGCCCAAGTTAGCCATCTATCCGTAAGAATTATTTAAAAGGTGTATTTTGTATGTATGTGTGTAATATATCCGAGGAAGGAATGATATTCTCATATATATATTTTCTTCTTTCCTTAAGGGGCAAAATAGTCTTCTGGCCATGGTAACCCTAACTACCATTAGGGACCACTATGGGGGGACCACTTTCTTGCCCTCTTTTCTAATGCCAGGTGACTCTCTCTAGTGTTTTCTCAGTACAAGGGTGATACTTTTCTGGACCACTATTATCATGCCGATTTACTAAGGGAATATTATAGTTATTCCCAATCTCCACGTCACATTTATCCTTGTTATTCGTATCTCCAAATCATATCCAGTTTATAGACAGATTTAGTAGGGTTTATTTCTGTAATACCCCGAACCAAACTTTCTTATAAAATTATATGATTAAATAATTCATTTATTTTTATGAGCAATATATGTTTCAAGTTCATAATTTTCAGGTAAACGGACTAGCATTCTGAGCCGGAAGCACTCCTAGCACTTTTAAGAATAAACTTTTAAGGTTAGAAATATATTTTACTAAATACCAGACTTTTGAAGTAAACACTACTTTTTGATCCGAAATTTATACATGTTATAAAATATGATAATAAACGTCGATAATGATAATTTTATCTTAAATAATTTTACTATATCAAAATATAGTCAAACGAAGCATTTAAAACATATATGAAAAAAAATTATACTTACGAAATATTTATTACAACGTATAAATATGATCGTTTAAAATAGCCGATATTTATGATATTTTTGTATCTTTAAAATACGACCCCTTTACGATGAAATAATACAATTTATATCAAATACGTGTAGTAAATACAAGTGGTAAATAAAATGTTGTACAAAAAGTAAAAATATCTAAAAAAAAATTAATAATTAAAATTTTTTACTTGGCCAATATTATTCCTCACGTTTTCTATTAATGACCACACAATAACCTTGACTTCCACTCTTCCAATCCACAATCTACTTCCTCTCAGAAGTCTCTCTCCCAACTCCCTCTATATATACAACTATGCACCTCATAATTCCTGCAGCAACTAGCCTCGCCTCTCACTCGGTCTCTTTTCTTTCACTCTTATAATCAAAAGAACCTCACTCCATCATCCTATAGTAGCCAACAATCTGTTGTTAACAAAGAATTTTCGGTCACGACAACGAACCAAGAAGGAAACTACAAAGGTGACGCCTACAAACATTCTAAGTGCTTATATATCTCGAATTTCAGACCGTTTCTTATATTTCGATGCACAAAAAATTATGAAACTTTTTCTGTGACTTATTGTATGACTTAAATACGTTCTTTCCAAATCTGGTGGTGTTTTGAATTATTATTACGGAGTTATGAATTTTTGAAGTTATGGTAGTTTTTCCCGACTGAACCTATGGTGAGTGTTCTTCTTAAATTCGTTTTTATAGTTCTAGCCGTAGGAAAATTATGAAAATTTTACTACATGACAAATTGATGATGGGATATAACATATCCGAATTTCAGGGCCATCGGAGTTGATATCAAGGAGAAATAAAATCCTAAATTTGACTCATATAAAATTGGACCAAAACTATGATACCTGTATATGAGGACCCAATTTCTATGTTTTAAAAAACTCAGAAAATTATGAATATTTTTTTTGTTCATCCTCCAGTGATATTTCTAAAACATATCCAAAAATTGAGATGATCCGACTTAAAACGAAGGAGATGTGAATTTTCTAAATTAAGGTGACCTATATAGAGTGGACTTATGAGCAACTACTTTCAGCTTTAGTTTTTTTTATTTACAGCCATGATAAAATCTTGATATTTTTACTGAGTGATATATTAATGATGAACTACAACCTGTGTAATTTTTTTGATCATCAGACTTAGGAATAGAGAGAAATAATTTTCTGAAAATGATATGTTCAGCTTCAAACGATTTCGGTGATGCCTAGATTAATTGGCCTGATTTCTATATTTTTATGGACCAGAAATTTATGAAATTTTGTGTGGATTTTATAATTGAAGTATACTATATTCTTGCAAAGTTTTGTGATTTTTAGAGTTGATACTGAGGAGATACCGATTATTGAAAAACATGTGTCCAGATTGTACCTTTGGCAACGTTTTGCTTGAGTTATCATGTTGAATGAATCCTTTTCTGTGAAGTAAAACTTTTATCATGAATTACACTTGTTAAAGAGTCACCAAGTTTAATTTTATAATTTTTAGAACTTTATAAGTATTTTTAATTTGATTTTGTTTATACTAAAAAGCAACGGTGTAGCTGAAAACATGGGGAAAGAATTTAAGGGTAAAATTTCATAAGGCCCAAACTAGCTACTTTGAACACGTATAACTCTTACCTTGTTTGTTAATAAAATAAAATAAAAATATGCTGATAACCTTGAGCTGGAGTAGTATAAATTTGCGAAATTTGATATTCATATGATCCATATCTTAGGAGAAATAAATGTTTAAAAATGGAATAAAATGCAGGGGAACATTGTCCCATTTTCAGAAAAAAAAAATGAAGATATAACTTTTTTCATATTCTTTTAGTATTATAACAAATCATATTTATGTAGTATATATGCTTATGTGTTATTATAACAAAAACTATGAATTTTAAAAGTGTCTGAATAACTGTAAAACAGGTTGCGACGTTTCTTTATTTATTATGTCAAATCTGTTAAGAGTTACATTTAAACTTATTTTCTTTTAGGACTCGGAATATATTATTATTCCATGAATGTTAATATACAATTTTACAAGTTGTTGTGTTTTTATTTCTAGTTTAAATACTCGTAACAAATTTATTAAAGTTATAGAAAAGTTAAAGGACTAAGATCAAAAGAACCTCACAAACTAAATTTATTCAGATTGTTTTAAGTCGATCTATAATCTACATGCTTCAATTTATGTGTTTAATTTATTAGTTATCTGCAAGCTTAATTATTTATCCAAGAACGTGTTGAACTTATAAACTATTTAATTAATCTTTTGACGAGTATTTATTCTAGTAAATGTTTGTTATTATATAAGTGTGTAATTTTGTTATATACATGTTTAAAAGTAAATATATCTAAGTATGTGATTTTTATTGTGCTCTTGAATAAATACAAACGTACTAGAACTTATAATTCCAAAGTATAATTGATTCACAATTAAATCAACATTTTAGTTTTCTAAAACCATTGAAGAAATAAAGCTTGATGTCCTTGTTAAACTTATGAATATTTATGATCGACTATACGTTGCATTTTATAAGAAAGAAGTAAAGCTTTTATAAAAAGTCTTTAAATTGAAAGACAATCGGAATTTGTAAATGGAGTAACACAATTAAAGAACAACTATGTGAAATAAATATGATCATGACTAAAGATGTAAGAAAATCGTGCTAGGTGAAGTGCGACCCAAGTCAGAGCTCGGATGTATCTATATGCTCCTAGGTTTCAAATCCTATTTCAAGAAAGTTTGTAACTTTATCTTTAAAAGTTAAAAGGTGGGTGACACTATCTGTATTAGCCGAAAATGTTATATGGACCGTTGATGTATTTCTGAAGCAAACTAATCAAACAAAAATATATATATAAGAATTAAAACTATGTTATTGATGGACTTGAGAGGGTCATCAACCATGAGAGTGGCAAAACCATGTTATTGATGAACTTGAGAGGGTCATCAGTCATGAGAGTGGCAAAACCATGTTATTGATGGATTTGAGAGGGTCATCAGCCATGAGAGTGGCAAGACAACATTTATTGATGAACTTGAGAGGGTCATCTGCCTTGAGATGGGTTAAATGTTGTCACATGTATGAAATGCAAGTAAAAATTAATTACAAAATAAACCTTAATCTTACCTAAAATTTTAATTTGGGGAAGGGTAAAATTATCAACTTTTTTAGGATCACATCAATCTGTATAAGAGCGTACATGTCATTCACTGAGATTTTATCTCACACCCCAACTGTTTGATATTTTTCAGGATATGATCACGAGGGGTCGAAATTGCAGCAGTGACACGGAGTTTCCCTAAATATGATGCAATATATATATATATATATATATATATATATATATATATGAATAAATTAAATGATTATGTAATCATTTTTAAAATAAATTTTAGTATGGTATCAAGTAACAAACCTTTGAGAGTTATTCGACGATGATTTTATACACGAGTATTCCTTTTCTATGTTGATAAGAGGCTAATGAAAGACCGGACCCACATATGTTTAAATACCTATGATATTCTGCTGCAAAGTATTTCATTTACGCATATTGTTTTATTCTGAAAAGAAAATTTTAAGCTCGGATTTTTAGTTACTAAGTGACGATTCGAGTTCAGAGTGCTTTATGCGGCAAAGGCTAGCTGTAACGCCCCAGTTTTCCAAAATGCAATTTCGTCATTCTAGAAACCCGAGTCATCACTTAGTGACTGAAAATCCATACTATTTTTTTTCTTTTAAATATGAAACACTTTTAATGACATTAAATAGATAGCGGAAGCATATGTTTTGTTAAAAGAATACATGTACAGCGGAAAGATAATTTTTTTGTTATGAAAGACGCGGTGGCCATTTTGATGATTTACTATGCTAGGATCTTTATAAAAAGTTTGGCACAAAATAGACTACAAAATAACTATCATTCATTATTATCCAGAGATTTTATAAATGTTCTTCACTTTGGCATATTTCTAAAGTCGTAATAAGAGTTATCATCCTTAACTCCTTTTCTTTTGATGCATGATAAAATACCAATACAGGAAACCGTATCACTCTTCCACTGGCACGAACTCCACCTCGTCATATCCTGAAAAGATTTATAAATAGGGGGATGAGATTTGAATTCTCAGTGTGGGCGACCTGTACGCTACTATACAGATTGGTAGTATGCAAACGTATCATTTTGTAAAAACACTTTTCATAGTCATAAAGGCTCATCATTCATCATATAGCCCGTAGGCTCTGTCCACCGTGGCGCCTAGCTACACAAGCCAGACCACTACATATCATTTGAGATACTTTTAATCATATAGCCCTCAGGCTCTGTCCACCGTGGCGCCTAGCTACACAAGCCAGACCACTACATATCATTTGAGATATAGCCCTGAGGCTCTGTCCACCGCGGCGCCTAGCTACACAAGCCAGACCACTACATATCATTTGAGATACTTTACCCGTAGGTATTTGGGTAATAACCTTGTAATCGGACCCAAAGGTCAAAACATTTTCATTCAAATACACCAATAGTCCATATAATATTCAAGGCAATACAGTAAATGCCACCCACCTTAAACGTTTTCCTTTTGTAAAAACAATCACCGTTCTTTTCACCCAGAAATCCTCGTCACCATTCTCGCACTTACACCTAGCACCATTCGTTGCGTTTCAGTTATTGATGTCTTAGAAATTCTTTTAGATTTTATACACGTTTGTCCGAAAGGGGACTTTTAAGCACTTAAAGTCTTATTCTCTTTATTCTTATCACTTAAGAAAACATATACTCATAAATTCAAACAAGAGAATATAACATTTTAAAATTAGCAAGAAAACTTTATGTACTAGTCATAGCAGGAAAACATGATGTTCTAAACATAGCAAGGAAACATAATATCTTAAACTTTGCAAGGAAATATAATATTATAAACTTGAAGAGTATATAGCACATACACCTTAAAATAGATGAGCATGAAGTATTTTAATGTCCTAAACATTAAATAAAAAGAACATATAGCACGCAATTTGCAAAGGTTTTAAACTTGCAATAACTAGTGTTCTAAACCTTTAAATGATAAACATATCATCATAAAATTAGAATAATGAGTTCAAAACCATGCAAACAAAATTTCATACATAGCATTTTAGAACTCCAAATCACTATCACATCATGCTCATCAAATATGACTATTTTAGAAAGAAACAATATGAAAAGAAATACCTTTTATTTTCTATTCTTAAGTATTTTCTAATCACATTTTAATACAACCAAAAATCACAAAATTAGTATAATGAGATCATAATTAGGTTTATACCACCCAAAATTTGTGGCAATTCATTTTGTAAGTGAAAATTTTAGGTTTTGGATCATGTTTAGAAAGAGGACAATGATTTATTTTCTTAGGTTTCCATAGAAAGTTCCAACATCACGACCTTAACAAAAATAATTTTTGTAAATATTTAGGCTAGTTCAAAAACTTTGAAATAAATCATGGAGATCCCTAAGTTCACGTAGTATTTAATAGTGTATTTTACAAAAGTTGTGCTCGAGCCGATTTTTCTCAAAATTCAAAGAATTCCGAATTTGGGGACTTCTCAAGGCAAACAAGAAAATATAGTCCTTAATCTAAAATCAACACCAAACATCATGCCATTCACTTAAATCATGCATTCAGATAGCATTTATTAACACATAGCCTTCACTAAACATAGAATTTAGACTAGTTTTATCATGGAAAACATTTACATTTTTCTTTTACAAGAAGGTAACACATGAACAACAACATTCAAGTAGGGCAGTTTGCATTTTGGACTACACTCATACAAACTTTGAACATTTTATAAAAATATCAAAACTCATCCAAAAACTGTGAAATTTTTACAGTAGCTACCTCATCAAGTCTAGGTCACAAATAAAATTTCTTCCATGTAATTTGGTTTAGGAAAATATGAGTTTTAGGCTTGTTTTCAAAACATGGCAGATTGTTCCAGAAATTCCAGAAACTGTGCAACTTTATGAATAATTTTGGTAAAAATATTTAAACACCTCTAAAAATCAAGAAATAAATCATGCAGGTACTAAACCTCATGTAGTATTTTACCATAATTTATAAAATATTTTTCCATGAACTGATTACTCCCAGAAAATCCATAATTTCGAAATAAGGAGCATTTTGTCACACGTTCGTAGAAAATTCATAACTTATTAACGAAAACTCCAAAAATGCTCAAACTAGATTCAAATGAAATCTAACTTGATCTAGTTTCTAAACATATAAAGATAATCCAAAATTATTTAACACATGATGTCCGAATCCTGTAAGAAATCCGAGGTCAGTGTATAGAGTGTGTGGTTTGTGTGCATGCTTTCACTTACATTTTCTATTCCATAACTACCATGCCACCAACATTTTAACACCTTCAAAAACATCATCCAAGACTTCATTTATCATGCATTTGAACATTAAAAAGTGACAAAGTCCTAAGGTTTCATGGTATCTAAAAATATGGAACAATAAACACACATAGCTTACATACACATGCAAGAAAACCAAATGTTTTGAGTTGGAGTTTTACAACCTTTGGAGCCTTTTTCTTGTTAATAAAAGAAGCTTTATTTGTCCCTTGACCCTTAAGCTTGTAGGAATGGAGCACCACTTGGAGGAATACTTTGGTTTTGAGCTAAAACAAGGCAATGAAGTAAGTTAGGAGAAGTGGAGAGGAAAAACATTAACTTAAAGAGAGAGGGAGAGATGTTGGCTTCCTCTTTGCAAGGAAATGACTCCAACCTTCAACCTAACTCCATGGATTTCTTGATACTTGAGAATGAAAGCTCTCTTATGGTTAGAAAATGGAGAAGAAATTTCTTCCCCCTTTGAAATGAAGATGGCCGAAAGTTGTAGGAAAATAAAGGAGAGGAGTTTGCTTGATTTTTCTTCTTGGGTTTCTTTGCTCAAAGTGGGGAAATGAACCAAGACAATTGCATATATAGTGAAATGGAGCATGTGGCCGACCATGAGGGTGCATAAGGAGGTAAGAGAAGTCAAGGTTAGGTAATGAAAGGTGGGGAGTAGGAAAGAAAGCATGGTTCCTTAATTTAGGGGTATGGTACACTTTGACCCAATTTTCTTCAAACTAACAGCTTGGTGTCGGTCATGTGGGTATTTAGGAGGGGAATTTGAGTTCTAACTGTATTTTGGGACGCGATATGGTTTTCGGTGTTGAAATCGGATATTATTCGGTCACGTTTTGGGCTCCGAAAATTAATATTTTGATCGTTTTGGCACACTAAATTTTTATATCTTGTATTTATTAATCAAACATTGTATTTAACTCATTTTACTAATTAAGTCTTGATTAGGAACTGTAATTACTCGCCGGATTGACGATTTTTGAAATTCAGGGTTTTCGGTTCGACATTTGGCGATAAACGTCTAAATTTTTGTTTAATAATTCTTTTACACTTAAAGGCCTTTAAAAGACTATTTAGGACGTTATCTTACTCATTCCATCGATATATTTAAGTCCGATTCGCAGTTACGGTGCTAGGAGTGCTTCCGGTTCCGGTTTTGGACCAACCGTTGAGTAGAAATCAACCTTTTAAAAACATAATGTCCTTAAAGAAATAAAAATCAATAAGTTAAATATATATACATATAACATAATATATAATATATATAATAGAAAATTCTAATTTGGTTCGGGGTATTACACTAGCATTCTGGATCCGGGGTGTTACAAGTGGTATCAGAGCTTATGTTCAAACCTTGGGACAAAACAACTCATTTTTATTCAAGTTCTTTTTCATAAGAAAATATAATTTTTTTTTCATCAAAAAGAAAGTTCATCTTTTCTATTTATCCAAGTACAAAATTTTTATATAAGTATTATATAGTTATTAAAGGACTTACTAAAGGCACATTATGAATATTAAGATGATTTCAAAGTTTTTAATGGAAAAATGTGCCTGCTGCAGCAAGCCGAAGCACCCTCGAGGTATGTATGTAATTTGATGCTTTTAAGCAAAGATATGATATGAGAATATTGTCAAAATATTTTTCACATTGTTTATGAATCTATGAAAAAGAAGAAATTAAAATTATTTGTGGTATGACAAGTTATGTAAAGAAAGATATGTTATGATAAATTGTGAATGTTAATGCAAAGAGGTATGCAAATGCCAAAGGGATATGTGAACGTATATGTATGAATAATTATTTGGTTCCTACAAGCATGTTTGCTAAAAGAATTCTTGATTCCACGTGATACATTTATTTAAGTAATTTTTAAGCTTATTACATACAGATAGACCTCATATTACGTGTTTATACTATATAACTATTTTACTTTTATCGCTTATTGATCTATTCTAGGTTTAGGGTTATATATGACAGACTTGTCCTCATACGCCCTTGTCTGATTAGCATATGTTTGGATTTTAGTAGGGGTAGACGTGATTTTTGGGTAATATCCCAGTACTAGCCAGATGACACAATTATACTAAACTAAGATATTTGTGAACATGACTTAGAATAAATCTCACTAAGCACGAATTGATTTTTTTTTTCGTGGACTAGGAACACGTTAGCTTTAACCTATGTATACTATTAATTATTTTCAAACTATATTATTTATTTGGAGACTCTTTTCTCCATTAACCTTCGTTGGGGACTCTTTTCCTCTGTTTTTTTTGTTGGAGACTCTTTTCTCCGTTTGAGAACTCGTCTTTCTCATTTAATTATATGTATGTATTATTACCTCACATGTTTTGTGAGCTATTCTATTCTATCCGTTATTTTTACCCAACTATAGTTTTGATAACATGTGCTACTAGTTTCCTAACTTACAATTGTTGAGGACCATCATTGTGCTACTGAGTCGAGACGTGGAATTCCAATGTTTTGCGTACTCCAAATGTATGCTTGGTGCTAGTGCATTATCATTTCAATTTTTGGGTTCTTTTGTTTTGAATTTTATCATACCTATATGAATTAAATATATTCTTTTCTTCTTAGTCCTCCTAAATGACACCACGAGGAACACCACGCACTACTAGGAATATGGCTAGAAATGCTTCAAAAGAACCGATAGAACAAGAACCACCAAATGCAGCCTCTGGGGCCGACATGGCAAGAGAATTCTTCGATTCTCTTCAACACTACATACAACAACAAACCCCCCCACCAAATGTACACATGCCTCAACCGACACCCATATACAATAAATTCGTTGAGCCATTTCGAAGTATGCAGCCACCCCGACTTATTGGGAGAGAAGGACCCATGGGGACTGAAGAGTGGATCGCTAGTCTGGAGCGAATATACAAACATATGATTTTAACTGATACACAGAAGGTCTCCTGTGCACAATTCCAATTGGCAGAGGATGCTGCTCAGTGGTGGAAATCATACGAACAAACTCTAAAAGCAGAAGAACGACAAGTCCTTACTTGGGAAAAGTTTAAACAAGCGGTGATGGGAAGATATTTTCCGCAAGCTCTATGCGACCAAAAGGAGCAGGAGTTTATCAATCTTCGACAGGGATCACTCTCGGTATCTGAGTATGAAAGAAGATTCAATCAACTATCAAGGTATGCTCCACATCTAGTGGAGATTGAGTCAAAGAAAGCAAGAAGGTTTGAAAGGGGATTGAGAGCTGAAATTGGAGGAGAGGTTGCCGGGTTAAAACTTCAGAACTACAATGAGGTTTTCGATCGAGCATTAATTATCTCGATTGGTTTGGGATTGTAGTTTAAACCTACTCCATCAATAGTGTCAGTAAACAAAAAATGGCAACCCAATTGGAAGAACAAACCAGATAGGTCAGCAAAGAGAAATAAACAGACTATGACAATTGATCGAATCGAAATGCCGCCATGCCCCACTTGTAAAAAGATGAATTCAGGCGAATGTTTAGTAGGTAAGGGTGTATGTTTTCGATGTCGTCAACCAGGTCATAAGTCTAATGATTGTCCTCATCGAATACTAAAAGACAATTCATAGATCACAACCAAGCCGGACTACCACTAAGAGAGAACAACTACTTATTGGGAAACCCAAGGAGAGCCATCCCAATACGAAGTCGCCAAGGAAGAGCTCAGGTGAAAGCAATACTTGATAGAGAAGAACCAATGGAAGTTGAAGACGTAACAATTATGTTATTAATATTTTGATCACCTTCTTATGCGTTGTTTATTATAGGAATATGTTCCCAGGGATGTTAGGAGTTCTGAGATAGATGATTAGGATAAGATGTTTTATGGAAGAAAGCTCCATCTTAGGATATTATGAGAATCCAGACTAAGTAATATATTAAACGATAAAGTCTGATGGACACCAATTAGAAATCGATCTACACTTAATTGTGAAATTTAGAATGAACTAAATCTTCACATAAGTGAGAAGAATATAACACTTGGACCTAGTTAATTTCTTTTAGGAACACCATAGATTTTAGGATAGAGAAGTTGATTAATTAAGTTGTCGAATTTAGATTTCATGGTTGAACACAAATTTTTATGAAATATTTGAGATAGATTGACCAAAGTTCACCAACTGAACGTTTAGTAGAAGATATCGTACGAAGTTTTACTGTGAAGTAATTTTGGAAAGTCAACAATGAGGATATGATTTTTAGCCAAGCAATACCTAAGAAAAAGAGTAAGTGAATTTCAAGGACGAAATTCTTTTAAGAGGGGAAGGATGTAATACCCCGAACCAAACTTTCTTATAAAATTATATGATTAAATAATTCATTTATTTTTATGAGCAATATATGTTTCAAGTTCACAATTTTTAGGTAAACGGACGAGCATTCTGAGCCGGAAGCACTCCTAGCACTTTTAAGAATAAACTTTTAAGGTTAGAAATATATTTTACTAAATACGAGACTTTTGAAGTAAAGAATACTTTTCGATCCGAAATTTATACATGTTATAAAATATGATAACAAACGTCGATAATGACAATTTTATCTTGTCTAAATAATTTTACTATATCAAAATATAGTCAAATGAAGCATTTAAAACATATATGAAAAAAAATTATACTTACGAAATATTTATTACAACGTATAAATATGATCGTTTAAAATAGCCGATATTTATGATATTTTTGTATCTTTAAAATACAACCCCTTTACGATGAAATAATACAATTTATATCAAATGCGTGTAGTAAATACAAGTGGTAAATAAAATGTTATACAAAAAGTAAAAATATCTTTAAAAAAAATTAATAATTAAAAATTTTTACTTGGCCAATATTATTCCTCACGTTTTCTATTAATTACCACACAATAACCTTGACTACCACTCTTCCAATCCACAATCTACTTTCTCTCAGAAGTCTCTCTCCCAACTCCCTCTATATATACAACTATGCACCTCATAATTCCTGCAGCAACTAGCCTCGCCTCTCACTCGGTCTCTTTTCTTTCGCTCTTATATTCAAAAGAACCTCACTCCATCATCCTATAGTAGCCAACAATCTGTTGTTAAAAGAATTTTCGGTCACGACAACGAACCAAGAAGGAAACTACAAACGTGACGCCTACAAACATTCTAAGTGCTTATATATCTCGAATTTCAGACCGTTTCTTATATTTCGATGCTCGGAAAATTATGAAACTTTTTATGTGACTTCTTGTATGACTTAAATACGTTCTGTCCAAATCTGGTGGTGTTTTGAATTATTATTACGGAGTTATGAATTTTTGAAGTCATGGTAGTTTTTCCCGACTGAACCTGTGGTGAGTGTTCTTCTTTAATTCGTTTTTATAGTTCTAGCCGTAGGAAAATTATGAAAATTTTAATACATTACCACTTGATGATGGGCTATAACATATCCGAATTTCATTGCCATCGGAGTTGATATCAAGGAGAAATAAAATCCTAAATTTGACTCATGTAAAATTGGACCAAAAATGTGATACCTGTATATGAGGACCCAATTTCTATGTTTTAAAAAACTCAGAAAATTATGAATATTTTGTGTGTTCATCCTCCAGTGAGATTTCTAAAACATATCCAAAAAATTGAGATGATCCGACTTAAAACAAAGGAGATGTGAATTTTCTAAATTAAGGTGACCTATATAGAGTGGACTTATGAGCAGCTACTTTCAGCTTTAGTTTTTCTTATTTACAGCCATGATAAAATCTTGATATTTTTACTGAGTGATATATTAATGATTAACTACAACCTGTGTAATTTTCGTGATCATCAGACTTAGGAATAGAGAGAAATAATTTTCTGAAAATGATGTGTTCAGCTTCAACCGATTTCGGTGATGCCTAGATTAATTGGCTTGATTTCTATATTTCTAGCGACCAGAAATTTATGAAATTTTGTGTGGATTTTCTAATTGAAGTATACTATATTCTTGCAAAGTTTTGTGATTTTTAGAGTTGATACTGAGGAGATACCGATTATTGAAAAACATGTGTCCAGATTGTACCTTTGGCAACGTTTTGCTTGAGTTATCATGTTGAATGAATCCTTTTCTGTGAAGTAAAACTTTTATCATGAATTAAAGTTGTTAAAGAGTCACCATGTTTAATTTTATAATTTTTAGAACTTTATAAGTATTTTTAATTTGATTTTGTTTATACTAAAAAGCAACGGTGTAGCTGAAAACATGGGGAAAGAATTTAAGGGTAAAATTTTATAAGGTCCAAACTAGCTACTTTGAACACGTTTATCTCTTACCTTGTTTGTTAATAAAATAAAATAAAAATATGTTGATAACCTTGAGCTGGATTAGTATAAGTTTGTGAAATTTGACATTCATAGGATCCATATCTTAGGAGAAATAAATGTTTGAAAATGGAATAAAATGCAGGGGAACATTGTCCCATTTTCAGGAAAAAAATGAAGATATAACTTTTTTCATATTCTTTTAGTATTATAATAAATCATATCTTATGTTATTTATGCTTATGTGTCTGAATAACTGTAAAACAGGTTGCGACGTTTCTTTATTTATTATGTTTATACTCTATAACTATTTTACTTTTATCGTTTATTGATCTATTCTACGTTTAGGGTTATAAATGACATACCTGTCCTCATATGCCCTTGTCTGATTAGCATATGTTTGGATTTTAGTAGGGATAGACGTGATTTTTGGGTAATATCCCAGTACTAGCAAGATGACACAATTATACTTAAACTTGGATTTTATTGAAGAAACCTATCATTGCAGCCGAAAATTGTAATTGGTAAGTGTTAAGATCTCCATATCATAAAATTTATGTTGTTCCTAGACTGTTTGGAGGCTGTGGTGGCAATTAGGAAGGAGGAGCATTGCTTGGATTGTGGAGAAGAGACGTTGGTAGTGATTCAAGAGGCAAGAAGGAATGGTTTAGTGTGAGCCGTGTTTTATACACCAAGAGAAGAAAACAAAATGACACAAGATATGATAAAACAAGCGAAGGAAGCTCCAACACGATTTGGATAAATGACTTTCAGGAATAGGAAAATACACTAATATAATCAGATGTTGTTTTTCTTATTGTAAGGTGTATTTCCTCTTTTAAAAAAAAATTAATCAACTCTTGGTCATTAACATTGTCAATTAAATTTTCATTCCACTGTGAACCAAAAGTTGTTACAGTTTCATGCGTGTAAGGTGACAAAACCACCGGACAATAGTGCATTAATTAAGTGATTTTATTCCTAAAATTCACAAATTTTTGCTACGCTAAAGACAACGCTAGTTCCAAAAATATAATCCCATAAAAAAAGCCACAACAATAAAGTAGTAACAAAATTGGGGAGACAAATTTAATTAAAAACCCACAAGTCCAACTGGCATAGTTACACTGATTCTTCCACACCCTAGCTAATTAATTTCCCTCACACGCAATAGTCAGAAAAAAATATATACAATATCATTAAACAATCAAATTAAATAACGTGCTGTGTCCCCTTGGACTTTCTTCACTCCTCTAGCAAAGAATCAAATCCACCATTGCTGAGATCTACCACCGCTCCTCTCCCTCTCTCTCTCTCTCTCTCCATTTTCTCTCACTACATCGTAATCATCTTTTCATCATTTCTTGAATCCCAAAACTTATCGAATTCGCACAAATTTAATTTTAAATTATGTCGATGCATGCAAAGACCGATTCGGAGGTGACGAGTCTCGCCCCGTCATCTCCGAATCGGGCCGTGTACTACGTGCAGAGTCCGTCGAGGGACTCGCACGACGGGGAGAAGACCACGAATTCTTTCCATTCGACGCCGATTCTGAGCCCGATGGGCTCCCCGGGCCACCACTCGCGTGACTCGTCCTCGACCCGGTATTCCGGTTCGCTCAAACCGGGTTCGCAGAAGTCGAGCAACGGGTCGAGGCGGCACCACCAGCAGCGGAAGGCGGAGAAGCCGTGGAAGGAGTTCGATGCGATAGAAGAGGAGGGGCTGCTGGACGAGGACGGCGGCCGCCGGGGAGTGCCGCGGCGGTGCTATTTTCTGGCGTTTGTGGTGGGCTTTTTTGTGCTGTTTTCTTTCTTTGCTTTGATCTTGTGGGGTGCTAGCACCAATCAGAAACCTGTCGTCACTATGAAGGTACCTTTTTTTTTTAATCAATTTTTTGCATTATTTGATATTAATTAATCTTCCGTGATTAATTAATGATCAATAAAAATTATGCGAGGACGTCTTATTAATTATTTTCTCATTAGAATTATTAGAGAAAAGCCTATATATCAAATGTTCAATTGAAATGTGTAGGGACAATTAATTGCACTAAATCTTGATCTTAAATCCAAGATTTTAAATAATTACAAACGAATACGCTATCTTGAGTATTTGTTGCAATTCAAAATTAAAATATATTTAATGTAAAAAAAACTAAAGAAAATTATAAGTTAAATCAGATTTTTATTTAATTGACAATTAAAACCTATACTTAATTCATTTTATTTCTAGCCAAACATTATATCAATATGATTTCACACTCGTGATAAAAGAGGTTATCAATCACTGTAAATACCAGAATTTCCCAATAAGAAGAGGAATACGTTGATAGAATTTATTGGTAAGATCTGGTTTTCCTATATTAACTAGTCATGTGCATGTGCTGTTTGTTACTAGCTAATTGACTTTAATTTATAACTGATTACGTTGATTTAGGCTAATTAATTTTACCTTATAAGTCTACAAAGTATTATAAAGCCAACTTGAATTCACACGCCCCAATTAAAACTACAGGAATCAACTGTTTAATATTTGGTGTTTTTTTTTTTTTATATATATTCCATATTATAGATGTGTGACACATGACATGATCATGTTAATAATTTCGATCAAAATATTAAGTGGAATATGAAGTGAAATAAATATGTATATTTTAAATAAATAATTGATCCCGCATTATTAAGGATCTCAATTAATTAATTAATCGTACATTATTACAACCTAAACAATAATTGCAACTAAGTACTAACTTTGGGGTGTGCATGTATTTGTCTCTAGAGCTTATTGAGTCACATTAATTTCTTGAAGGATTAAATTGTAAATTGATTAATATATCAAACCTAGAGATGTGTATTTTCAAGAAGAATTTAGGCATGTGGGATGAATTATTAGGCAATCACTCTGGGCGTGGTCGCCCAAATCGAATGCACGAGTTTTGTTTTATCTAAAAATTTAAATTTAATTTAAAAAAAAGTAAGTTTATTTTTAAGAAAGGAGATTTAAAAAAACGTGTTTTTTAATATTTGATTACTTACTATCTAATACTTAAGTTTTAAATGTTATATTACAGATACTATTTAATATTTATATATGACAATGAGATTTTAATGAATTAGAGGATGAACCAATAAAAAAAAAATATGATTACCTATGTTTAAAAAAAATTAAAAAATAGGCGGCCTTTAGGTGGCGTAGACGGTAGACCGCCAAAAAACGCCATATACCAATTTTCGACTTCCACGCTTGCATATAATACCCTTCTATTACCCCTAATAATTAGCTATTTCCAAAAGAATGTTTACTACAAACTACTTTTTTTTTTTTGTAATTATTGTTGATAATGTGAAATAAATTGAGGTTCATTTAGGTATAGAAAGTGTGTGATAAAATTCAAAAGGATAATCACGAAATGGTTCACAAAATTGACAAAAATTACAAATTGGTTCTGTGCAAAAAAAAATATTTCTTTGTAGGAAAAATTACACTTCTATGGAGATATTGTGAACCAATTTGTGAATATAGTCATTTTTTTGAACCAATATGCAAGTCACCCAATTTAAAATGACATTTAAAAAAAATGAAGAGTATAACACATTTTTTAATATATATATATGTGTGTGTGTGCGCGCGCAATTGCAAATAGTAAATGGGATACTTGTTGGTCAGATGGATAGAATGTTAAAAAAAATGAAATCTATATAGTAAGGTGACATTCTTTACAGTCTTATGGTCACACACAGTATTTTCACAATTTCTTTAGGCCTTGTTTTAGGGTAAAAAGCACTTAAAATTAAGGTGAAATAAATCTAAATTAAGTACATATTTTAGAAATACAGAACATTTTTTTAAAATCACTTATTTTCAAAATTATCTTAAATTAACAATTTTTTAATAATAGAAAATTTTGATAAAGATATAGCATACTTTCATAATGAGTCCGATCTAGATAAGTAAACTTAAATATTTATGATACGACACATCACACATGCACCTATATATATAATTTTATTAAAAAAATAATAATTAATGTGCAGAGTATAATGTTCGACAAATTTATGATCCAAGCTGGGTCGGATGAATCGGGCGTAGCTACTGAAATGGTGACGATGAATGCAACGGCCAAGATCATCATCCGCAATAGAGGAACATTCTTCGGCATCCACGTCACTTCCACACCCTTGGATCTTTCTTTCTCCGACCTCCCACTAGCTACTGGATCTGTAAGTATATATATACACATATTATATACTCTTTCCGTCTCAGAAAAATTTACAAATTTTTTTTAATGTCCACAAGAACTTGTAAATAAAAAGAATTTCTTTCATAAATTTCACTCTTACAATATTTACATATTTACACAAAATGTGATTACTTTCTTACTTTTTGAACTCATATTATACTAATCCAACTCTACTTTTTACTTTGTACATAATATTTTTCCTCCTACTTTTATTTAAAATTTTCACATAAAATAATAAAGAAAAAAAAGACTCGAAACGAATGGAGTATTTCACTTATGTAATGCTAGACTTTTCGTTAATTATTATATATTTATTTATTAAATCGAGTTTTATTTTTTACCTATGGAAATATTGCAGATCAAAAGGTATTATCAATCAAGAAAAAGTCATAAAACCATAACGGTGATGTTAGTAGGCAGCAAAATTCCCCTTTATGGAGGCGGCGCCGATTTGAGCAGCAAAGAGGGGAAACCATCGGCGGCGGTGCCACTGGGCCTGGACTTCACAGTTCGGGCCCGAGCCTATATATTGGGCCAATTGGTGAAGCCCAAATTTTACAAAAGAGTCCAATGCTCCATTCTTTTGGACCCCAAGAAAATGAATGTGGCTGTTCCTCTCAAGAACTGCACCTACAATTGATTGATAATATATATATATATATATATAATTTAAAATTATTATGAATTTAATTTTAAAAGAAAATGGAAGAATTGGAGGGGGAGAGTGATTTGGAGGTACTTTGTAGAATTAATGTTTACATTATTTTATTTTATTTCTTATAATAATGAGAATATTAATTAAGGGGTAGACTTTTTCTCCAATCATGGGCACTATTGAATTGGCAGAAGAATTAGGGGGCTTTTGATGGGGTACGTTGTGAATTTCACTTGTAATTTATATTTTGTAATAATTTTGTGATGGTAATTTTGTATTCAAGGTATCGAACTTTTGTCTTTTTTGTTGATGACTAATATATACTTCTTTCATCTCATAAAAATAATCGTGCTTTTTTTTTTGTGTGTAGAGTGATTTTTTTATTAAAAGTGTGCAAATATTGTTTAATTAATGATGTATTATATTCAATAAGTTAAAGTATATTAGAAATTTTATCGATAAAATTCAGAATTTCATACATAATAAATGATATTTTGTTAATTTGTGTAAAATTCATCAAATGAATATATTCGTGAATAGAAGGAGTATTCAATTAGGATATGATGTTAATCCTATATGCAACAATGCATGTGAATTAAATGGGTAAAAAGTTTTCTACCTTAATTTGAGTTATTTATAATCATTCAGCATTAGATTATTTCATTTAAAAAAAATTAGAATTATATATCAATTTAAAAATTGCTAAAAATATGCATTTCTTTTGGTTTAAAATTTGGTAGATTAGATTTGATAGATTATTAAATGGATTTTTCAAAAATGTATTTCTTTTGGTACGAAGAAATATTGTCAACTGAATTGGTATAAAATTTGATAGATTAGATTAAGGGTGCTTTACATATTGGTTCAAAAAAATCACTATATTTATAATTTGGTTCATAAAAATTTGCACAGAAGTGTTTTTTTTTTTTTGCACATAAACCATTTTGTAATTTATACGAATTTGTTGAACCAATTTATAATTTTCTCTTAGATTAATATGCATCACCTTTAGATGCCACAAGAGGAGACCTTACAACATTTAGTATGACTGAGATCCTTCTTCTGAAAACTTTAGAAGCTTATCCAACTTTCATAATTTATCAAGTTATCTCCTATTATGTTTTTTATTCAGCCCAAATTAATGTTTCCTTTCCCAAAACACAAGGGCATCACATATACAGTTTCTGAATATTGCAATATTATAGTCCAAATAAGCAAAGTCTAATTAAGTCTATATGACGTAGCTATGTCCATAATCAAAATAAATAGTTACAAAAACTACCCTGACATTAGCCCAATTAAAAAGAAATATTACAAATATCACTCCTCACTTTTTTTTTTTTCCAGAAATTGCATTTGCTAGAGAGAATAGATGTGCATACGAAAGATAATACAGACCTATTAATGGTATAACATAATTGGGCTATTTCAACTTGTCCCAAATCGATAATGTCAAGTACTACATAATATAAAAATAAATAAAATAAAAGAGATGTTATGCAAGAAATAGTGTATGCTAGCTTGTAGACAAATGACTACATATTAATAGAATTACGAGCGAAACTAAGGGCTCATTTGGTTCAATTAATGGACAAGATAAATAACCCAATATAGGTTACATAAGATTATAATCTAGAAATTGTAATTTGTGAGTTAAATAATATATTTGGATTGATGGATTAAGATAATTAGTAATGCAAGATAATTTGATTTTGACTGTTTAGATTGTAAGATTAATAATAAAAAATATGCAATTGATAATTTTGCCCTCTATATCATAAATAAAAATAAAATGAATTATGGTTCTCATTTCCAATATAAGAGGAATATTCTAGTAAAGATAAATACAATAGATTATTATTATACATCTACCCTAAGATAATATTATCTACCATTTATAAGATAATTTAATTTTAGTTTTTGGTTTTTTATTAATCTTGGACTTTTATCCATTAAACCAAATTTTAAATTAAATAAGATAATTTAACTTATCTTAGTTTATCTAACGAACCAAATGAATTCTAAATGAAAAAAATCCAATCCCAACAGGAGTTTTGACACGATTTTCTTGATAAACTTGATAAAAGTAGATTTCAAGTACTATTTTTAAACTTTCTTGATAAAAGAGAGAACCACAAAAATATATAGAATGTGATATGGGTATACATATACGTGCGTCAGGTAATACAATTCATTATAAAATGATTAAAAAAAATTGATATTAACTACAAATTTGTTTCTGTGTAAAAAAATATTTTGCTTCTGTGCAAAAAATATATGCATGTGTGCAAAATTTTTAATCAATTTGTAAATATATGTTAGAAAATAATGAGTGTGTATGGGAAGATGAAAGTGTTGACACGGACTTAGAAACACAAAGTCGAGGCACGAGTTTCACTCGCTCTCCATAAGACGTTATTGCCCCCGTACACTGGTGCAATACGGATCGTAGACAACAGTCCCCAAGATACAACGACTTTAGAACTTCGGATTGTTGCACTACAAATCAGAAGTTATCGGCGAATGGCAAATAGGTATCCGGAACTCCCGACACGACTCTAATGCACACTTAGAATGCTTGAATGCTTTTAGAGAGGAGAAGGCTTATTTTGGTTGTGAATGAATACTGGAATGAACACTGAGGTCTTATTTATAATAATTGAAGAGATGTGGTGCATTTTGGTGAAGGGCTGCATCTTTTCCAACTTTTGATCCTGAGCCCTTAGATCACACCTCTTGATTTTCAAGGGCTCTGATCGCACCTGTTGGTTGCACCCTTAACCTGATCCGCGCATGTCTGACTCGGGTTCGAACCCCACTGGGCGTGCGCCCATTATGACTTCCAGACGGGCGATCCGGGTCCGACCCTTACCAGCCGAACCGAACCCGACCCGGACCATCCGAACCGTACCGTACGTGCGAAGTGCAAACTGCGCCTCTAAAGCGCCCAATGTGACTATGTGCGACGTGCGCGTGCCCGATCCCGTGGGGGTGTAGCATGAGGGTCTTTGGGTTAGCCCTTCGGGCTAACCTTAAGGCACCAACATGTAGACCATAGAATATTATTAATTCTATTGTACACAAGTCTACATATAAGGGACTCCAAAGCCTTCACATTTTCCTATGTGGGACAAAGGATTATTTCCATATTTTCTCCCTTATTTTGTCTCTTTCAACATGTTTAAGTTGCTAACTTCATGTATTAATATCTCATTCACCCGAAATTGGTTTTGAGCAAATTAATATCTCAAATTCATCTACTCCGAACGTAGATTAATATTTTGCAACTTAATTCCATTTTTCACCAATGGAATATCATGATAAAATTGGTCAATCTTGGGTCAACCACCCATATTCCAAACCAATTTCCAACAATCCCCCACATGAATGATATTAATGCATGTGACTACTTAAGGAAGCTCCGACGAACCGTTACTTCATCGGGATAGGTAGCGACTGACTTTGAACCTTCCCTAGTAAGATGCCATCGGATTTACTCGCCACTCAGTGAACATGATGTCTTGAACTGGTCGGCTTTTTGTGTAAACCAAGACAATGACATTTACACAGCAACAACTCTAATACCCTTTGGTTCTCACGTTGTTGTCCATTTTGGCCCTAGACCATATCTTGGATTCATAAGCGTGTACTGAGTTCATCAGTTTAGAAGCGGCCCCACTTCAACGCTTATATAGGTGATCTCCTATCAAGAGTAACCTGCATTACTCCACCCTTGGGATATAGGAATCATTAAAAGTTGTTAAGCTTATCCTTACCACACGTCAGCAGGATTTTATGCTCTTGAAAGCAAGTCAGGATGCAATTTTGCACTTGAGCGGGTTCTAGAATGAGCTGAGAATGATTTTCAATTGCATTCTTGAGTGCTTCATAACTTAGTTGTCTCATTGAACCAAATTCTTGGGATCCTCCAGTCATCATGGTTGAGTTACCGCTATGAACACCCTTTAATGTGTGGGTTTTAGCCCCATTCCCCTTACCACGGTACACATTTGATCTCTATTTATGCCTTTGGTTAGCGGATCCACGATATTTTCTTTTGACTTCACGTAGTCAATGGAGATTACTCCACTTGAGATCAAATGTCTAACGGTATTGTGTCTCCTTCGAATGTGTCGAGATTTGCCGTTGTACATGTGACTTTGTGCCCTCCCAATAGCAGACATGCTATCACAATGTATCATTACGGGAGGCACCGGTTTAGTCCAGCAAGGAATATCTTCTAAGAAATACCGAAGCCATTCTGCTTCCTCACAAGCTTTGTCCAAAGCTATAAACTCTGATTCCATTGTGGAACGAGCTATACAAGTTTGTTTAGAGGATTTCCAAGACACTGCTCCTCCACCGATAGTAAATACATACCCACTGGTGGATTTGGAGTCTTTTGAATCTGATATCCAATTCGCATCAGCATATCCTTCCAATACTGCTGGATATTTTGTATACAAGATTCCAAAACTTAGCGTATGTTTTAGATACCTAAGTACTCTTATCAGAGCTGTCCAATGAATCTTGCTGGGGTTACTTGTGAACCTACTAAGTTTACTTACTGAATATGCTATATCAGGTCGAGTACAATTCATCTAGTACATCAGACTTCCGATGATTCTTGCATACTTCAGTTGATCCACTGGGTCTCCTCGGTTTTTTGCTAAGTGTTGACTGACATCCACAGGGTTATTAGCCGGGGGATAGTCAAACACATCAAATTTCTTAAGTACATTCTCAACATAATAAGATTATGTTAAGACAATTCCATCCGAGGTTCTAGAAATCTTCATTCCTAGAATTACATCAGCAAGACCCATGACTTTCATGTCGAAGTTTTTCTTCAACATGTTCTTAGTATTCACGATTATGTCATGATTACTCCCCATTATTAGCATGTCATCCACGTATATACATATTATCACGTATTCCTTTTGAGTGCCTTTAATGTAAACACACTTATCACACTCATTGGTTTTGAAACCATTTGATAACATTACATTATCAAATTTCGCATGCCATTGGAGAGGTGCTTGTTTGAGTCCATATAAGGACTTTACAAGTTTGCACACTTTCTTCTCCTGTCCAGGCACAACAAACCCTTCAGGTTGTTCCATGTATATTTCTTCATCCAATTCCCCATTCAGGAATGCTGTTTTCACATCCATTTGATGAATCTCGAGATCATGCAGTGCTGCTATAGCAATGAGAACTCTAATGGATGTAATTCTTGTAACAGGAGAATATGTATCAAAGAAATCATATCCCTCCTTTTGTTTGAACCTTTTGCCACTAGACGAGCCTTATACTTGTCAATTGATCCATTTGCTTTATACTTCCTTTTTAGGATCCACTTGCATCCCAATGGTTTACAACCTGGAGGAAGATCAACCAACTCCCAAGTATGGTTGTGCATGATGGACTCAATTTCACTATTTATAGCCTCTTTCCAGAGAGGTGCATCTGGACTGGACAATGCCTCTTGAATTGTCCTAGGTTCATTTTCCATCATATATGAAAGAAAATCTGGTCCAAATGACTTTTCTTTTCTTGCTCGTTTACTGCGTCTTGGTTCCTCATCAACCTTAGGTTCTTTGTCAACCTCAGGTGAACCATTAGCAGTTTCATAAGTTCTCTTACGTGAACTTAATTCTTCCCTATTCTTCTTAGGGAATATGTCTTCAAAGAACACAGCGTTTCTTGACTCAATAGTCATTCCTGTGTTCATTTCAGAAACGTCAGATTTATGCACCAAAAATCGATATGCACTACTATTGTGAGCATATCCAATGAAGACACAATCAACAGTTTTGGGCCCTATTTTCACTTGTTTTGGCTTAGGTACTTCAACCTTAGCTAGGCACCCCCACACTTTGAGGTAATTGTAGGAAGGCTTTCTTCCTTTCCACAACTCGTATGGAGTTTTATCCCTCTTCTTTTGTGGTAATTTATTAAGAATGTGGTTAGCTGATAGTATTGCTTCCCCCCACATGTTTTGGGGTAGGCCTGAGCTAATCAACATAGCATTCATCATCTCTTTTAGAGTTCTATTTTTGCGTTCTGCAACGCCGTTTTATTGAGGTGAATATGGAGCAGTAGTTTGATGAATAATGCCATTTTGTGCACAAAATTCTTCAAACGGAGCAACATACTCTCCACCTCTATCACTTCGAATCTTTTTTATTCTTTTGCTAAGTTGATTCTCAACCTCATTCTTATAATTTCTGAAAGCTTCAATAGCTTCATCTTTGTTCTTCAAAAGATACACATAACAATATCTTGTGCAATCATCGATAAATGTTATGAAGTAATTTTTACCACCTCTAGTTGGTGCAAACTTCAAATCACATATGTCAGTGTGAATAAGTTCTAGAGGTGTAGTACTTCTTTCTACAGAATGGAATGGTGCTTTAGCCAATTTTGCCTCAACACAGATTTCACACTTTTGTGAATCCACTTCCATTGCAGGGAGTAAATCTAAGTACACCAAGTATCGTAGTGTATTTTGATTTACATGTCCTAATCTACAATGCCATAAATTAGAACACTCAGCCAAGTAATTAATACTACTTTCATTAATATTGCGCTTAATGTCGCACTTTACAGTTAGTACATTCATTTTGAAGAGGCCCTTTTCAAGGTAACCTTTTCCAATAAATAGACCACCTTTGATATGTACAAATTTATCAGCTTCAAATACTAACCTAAATCCGGCTTTGTTCAACAAGGAACCGGAGACTAAGTTCTTGCGAATATCCGGGACATGCAGCACATCCACAAGAGTTAGTTCTTTTTCCTAGGTCATCTTCAGCACCACCTTCCCCAATCCAACTACGTTTGATGTTGCGGAGTTACCCATGAAGAGCTTTCTTCCATTGATTGGTTGATAGGTGGAGAATAGGTCTTTGTCTGAACAGATGTGATGGGTAGCCCCTGTGTCAACCCACCACTCCCTCGGATTATCTATCAGATTTGCCTCAAACACGACTACAGATAGATCAAGTTCAGACATTCCTTCATTCAGGGCTTTGTGCTCGGCAAGATTGGCCTGATTCTGATGCTGCTTCTGATCGACCTTCTTTGGCTGTCGACATTCATTTGATTTGTGTCCGGGCTTATCACAATTATAACAGTTACCTTTAAACCTTTTGTTTGCAGGTTTATGTTGTTTGCCAGCACGTTTCCTCTTTTTGCCCTTTCCGGACTCAGCCAAATTCACACGTGCCTCTCCATTTTTCTTGTCGCTCTTGACTTCAGATTTTCGGTTGTCTTCCTCAATCCTTAGTCTCACGATCAAGTCCTCAAGGCCCATATCTTTACGTTTGTGCTTGAGGTAGTTTTTGAAATCCTTCCAAAGAGGTGGTAGCTTCTCTATCAAGGCAGCTACTTGAAAGGATTCTGAAAGTTGCATTCCCTCAGCATGAATCTCATGGATTATCAACTGCAACTCTCGAACTTGTTCTATGACCGTTTTTGAATTGATCATCTTGAAGTCGAGGAACCATCCGACAATGAATTTCTTCGTGCCGGTATCCTCCATTTTGTACTTCTTGTCTAAAGACCCCCACAATTCCTTGGCGGTATTGAAGGTTGCATAGACGGAATACATGGTATCGTCTAAACCATTTAAGATATAGTTTCGACATAGGAAATCACTGTGATTCCATACATCACGAGCATTCAACCGGTCTTGGTCGTCTCTCCCCTCCTCCACAGTAGGAGGATCTTCCCTCAAGAATCGTGAGAGATTGAGAGTAGTTAGGTAGAACAACATCTTAGATTGCCATCTCTTGAAATCAGTACCGACAAACTTTGTCGGTTTCTCCGAGTGAGCAGGAGGAAGGGTAGGAGTGGATGAAGTAGACATCTTCGAATACACGAAATAATGTCTTACGATTGTTAGAAAATAATGAGTGTGTATGGGAAGATGAAAGTGTTGACACGGACTTAGAAACACAAAGTCGAGGCACGAGTTTCACTCGCTCTCCGTAAGACGTTATTGCCCCCGTACACTGGTGCAATACGGATCGTAGACAACCGTCCCCAAGATACAACGACTTTAGAACTTCGGATTGTTGCACTACAAATCAGAAGTTATCGGTGAATCGCAAATAGGTATCCGGAACTCCCGACATGACTCTAATGCACACTTAGAATGCTTGAATGCTTTTAGAGAGGAGAAGACTTATTTTGGTTGTGAATGAATACTGGAATGAACACTGAGGTCTTATTTATAATAATTGAAGAGATGTGGTGCCTATTGGTGAAGGGCTGCATCTTTTCCAACCTTTGATCCTGAGCCCTTAGATCACACCTCTTGATTTTCAAGGGCTCTGATCGCACCTGTTGGCTGCACCCTTAACCTGATCCGCGCATGTCTGACTCGGGTTCGAACCCCACTGGGCGCGCGCCCATTCTGACTTCCAGACGGGCGATCCGGGTTTGACCTGTACCAGTCGAACCGAACCCGACCCGGACCATCCGAACCGTACCGAGTCTGACCCATACCGACGCGACGGTCCGTACACCCACGTACTGAGTCTTGATCGAGCCGTGCCCGATCCGTTCCAAAAATTAAAGGCTCCCCAGCTCCTCGCGAAGTGCAAAGTGCGCCTCTAAAGCGCCCAATGCGACTATGTGCGACGTGCGCGTGCCCGAGCCCGAGCCCGTGCGGGTGCGGGTGTAGCATGAGGGTCTTTGGGTTAGCCCTTCGGGCTAACCTTAAGGCACCAACATGTAGACCATAGAATATTATTAATTCTATTGTACACAAGTCTACATATAAGGGACTCCAAAGCCTTCACATTTTCCTTTGTGGGACAAAGGATTATTTCCATATTTTCTCCCTTATTTTCTCTCTTTCAAAATGTTTAAGTTGCTAACTTCATGTATTAATATCTCATTTACCCGAAATTGGTTTTGAGCAAATTAATATCTCAAATTCATCTACTCCGAACGTAAATTAATATTTTGCAACTTAATTCCATTTTTCACCAATGGAATATCATGAAAAAATTGGTCAATTTTGGGTCAACCACCCATATTCCAAACCAATTTCCAACAATATAGTCACTCGATATATAAACGACCAATTAATTTGAACTGCATTTTGCGGATTCTCAATCTTTCTGAGAAGAAAGTGGAACTGAGAATGTCAACTTGAGTGAAAATTTCGCACTCAAATCTTGATGCGAATCCACAGGAGAAATCACGTAATAAGTACTTCATTCGTCCACAATTATGCACATGGTTAATTGCAATATATCGGAGCGTATTTGCATATAAAATTTTTGCAAATTCGTAAACAAACCACAAAATAGTACTCCATATAATACCCTCTAATATATTGCATTAAACCACGTGCAAAAAATGTGGTATATTTATTGTGAATAGAGGGAGTATTTTAAAGAAGGAGTGAGAAAAATCAAAGTGATGTGAATGTAAGCAACATATTTAATTTGAAGTGAGTACTGAAATAAATTGGTACTTGGAGCATAAGTCAGAGAAAATTAATTCAGATCCAAATCTAGTTTTTCATAGTCTAAAAAAAAAAACTCTCATAATATGCCATGAATTCTCGCACTTAATAGGTTCAGAAATCAGAGAAGAGAGATTGTAGTTGAGATATCATAAGGAATTGCTTACACTTCGTGACCTCTTGGTTTAACCTCTATAGATGCCACCGACGGATGCCGTAGCCGTGCAGCAATATGAGGCAAATTAGCGCTTTCTGTTAAATTTGTTCAAGTTTTTTTTTAATTTAATTCAAAATAAATTAATTAGTGACAAAATAAAATTTATTGGTTATATTTTAATAATGTTCAATAAATTGCACACCAACTAATTAATAGAATATAGATTTGATAGGAAAAATGTGTCGAAAATTTGTTAGTAAATTGTCAAAATAGTAATGCAGAAGGATCTGTCGTAAATCTGTCAATATTTACCGATGGATTTGTAATAATTGGGTGGTAAAACCTAAATTTCTTGTATTGGAGGGCAATGTTTTGTCATATACAATGAAACAACAAATCAATTGATTACATGTTTTTCATATTAGATACTCCCTCCGTCCCAGAGGTGTTTTCACCTCTGGGATGTCACAACTTTTAAGAAAATTGGAGTGTTGTGTAAAGTTATATTATTAAAATAATGAGATTAGTTGGATTGTGAGGATAAAGTTAAAGTAATATTTTTTATTTATAGGGTGTGAAAACAATTGTTGGACGGACGAAAAAGAAGAGTGTGAAAATAATTATGGGACGGAGGGAGTAGAAGAGTGAATTGCAAAATTTCAATAATAAAAAATAATAATAATAGTAATAAGAATAATAGTAATAATATTCTCTTAACTTGTAAATAAAGACAAGGTGGCTGTGGGTGTGTGGTGGGAAAGTTTGTCATTACATGACAAAACGCGTGTCTATTTTAATTGAAGCAAGTAAAACGAGGATACATGCACTAAAAACTCTTACCAACCATCCATGTGAACAATTTCGGCTTAAATATACCAAGATTTTATTCAGTGACTGAAAACGACTTCTTTCCCACTCCAAATTTGAAACTAAAGAATAAACACTAGTAAAATAAATATTTATTAATAATAAATATGAGATATTTTAAGATGTTCATGCATGATGTTAGTGGCTAGCTAGCTCGGTCAATTTTATATCATTCCAATGAAAAAAAATGCACACTACTCATAATGTTTTAGAGATTTTTTTTTTTTGGTAGGGTGGTTTATATCCGCTCTTACTTTTTTAAATAGACAAAATTTTAAAAAATATATAAGTTATCCACATTCCTAACAATCTAGGTTTGTTTATCTATTTATTTGAGTTATTATTGAATGAATATAAGTTTTATTAACTAATTAAATTTTTAATATATATTTTACAGTTTGTATATTAACGTCCGCTCGAGTATTACTCCACCAAAAGAATGGACAAATGCAAAATTGATTGATCTAGGTATTTGTACAATCGATTTTTAGCATAACTTTTTAGTGGCATGTAACTTAATTATATATTAATAATTTGTGATGATATATACATAGTATTAAATTTTTGTGTATTTTATTGATGCGTATATTTATTTAATTGATATTTTAGTATTGATTGTATATACTACTTGTTTGGTATTAATTAATTGATGATTTTAGGGTTTAATTATATATTTATAAATATGTATATTAAAAAAAATTACAAAGCGGTTATTAAACGCACCCTTAGTTAAAAAAACAAATACCGAAACACTTAAAGAACGGTTCAGAGCAGCTCTCTAAGAAAGAGCGTTAAACACCGCTTTATAAGCCCATATTAAGTAGAATTTTTTACAACAGTTCTCTAAACTTAAAGAGTTGTTGTTTGCAGAGCTCTTAGAACCGCTCTCTAAGAGCAAAAATAAGGGTTTTGTAAGCCCAAATCTGTAATATTGAGGATTTTAAAATGTGTGTTCTTTTTGGATTTTTTAATAGGATAGGTTTTAACTTTATGATCTAAGAGAAAATAAAAATAGAAAAATTATTGGGTGAAGTAAAAATATAATAATAGTTAATTTATATGTTTATGTAGGTTATTTATAGGGGGTTAGGGTTAGAATTTTAAAAATATATTTTCAAAATTCAAACTGAAATAGGTTTTAGATTTTTTAATCCAAATCCAAATTTTTAAATTTAACATACCCTTAATGATTAAGTTTTACAGGGTAAATATTATTAAATTTTATCACTTAATCATTACAAAAATATTAAGAGTAGGTCTCTTGTGAACTCGAGTTCACATGAAGTCGTATCACTGTTATTCATACATACTATTACTGTTATAAAAATATACTTGATTTTCTAATGGTGATAATGTATATGCATAACAGTGATAGTAAATATACATAACAGTAATAATGTATACACATGATAGTGATAATTGAGAACCCGAGTTCACCGTCATCTCGGGTTCATTCAAGTTTTTGTCAAATATTAAATTATGTTTAACATATATATATATATATATATATATATATATAACGTATGTTTAATTTGACGAAAATAGTAAAATTAGAAGTTGATGAAAAGGAATTGAATAATTTGGGAAATTTGAGTAACATCATGAAGGAAAACAAAATACTTCCGGATGTTAATAGGAATTTGAACATTTTTTTTTTCGGACATCATATACAAATTTGTACACTACTAAAAAAAAAAATTAATTTATATGTACATTCACAAAACTATACACATATTTACCCATATACCACAATTTTATATATATAATTTTTTTAAAATATATCATCTCCTAAAGTGTAAATTTCTTACCAAACGAGGGATTAATTATTCATATTCAACAAGATTCTTGTTGAAGATGAATGGAGGATGAAATACATATATTTTGAATTTTCTTTCATCACATGATATATATTTAGATCCATTTGCACTTACTGCTCACTCTTCTTTTTTTTTTATAAGCAATGTGTAGATTGCACGACATGATATCACAGCAACTCATCAATTCAACTAAGTGATTTAAGAGACTAAATACCAAAACTCTGTCATTTGTATTAATTTAAGAGACTTGGGGCTCATTTGGTTCGTAAGATAAAATTATCTATCCGTCGAAAACATGCATATTTTCGACGGATAGATAGTTTTATCTTACGAACCAAATGAGCCCTTAAAGACTAAAACACTATTAATTTAAGTCATTTCTGCGCATCTTGATGTACCATGCAATACTAAAAAGTCACATAAAAATATATTTTTAAAAATATATTTTTTTAGTAATAACACGTGTGACTTTTTAATAATAAATTGTATAACTTTTTAAAAATTCACTTAATTTTCACATTGCACATTTGCACCTAGTGCATACAAGACTAAGACTAATTTTAATTTTACGAAATATCGATATTGCAAAAAACAATTAGAAAAATGACAAATATTTTATTAAAGTTTAATTTAAAATTGTTGTGATTATTGTAATATACTATTATGCATATATTTAAATTAAAATTACAATAAAATGATATATTTAAAACAAACATATTGGTAATGGAATATATAATTAATGTTGTATTTTATGTAGATTGATTTTTTTTTTTTTTGATCAGCAAAAAAGTTTATTAATATAGGGTATAAGAAATACCCAATAATTCAGAATACAACTGGTTTCCAAATGTATCACCCAAGACAAAGAGTCTTACTACAACAACTCCAAGCATTCAAATTACTAAAATCAATACACAGCCTTTTAACTAGACAACGGTTTGGTCACCCATTCGCCAAAGAGAGTGTAGCATGAAAGTTCCTTTAGCTTTGTACCAACTCCAAATGCGAGACTTTAGATCGTCAAAAATTTCCTGCAGTTTGAATGACTCGTTGTGAAAGATAATAGCATTTCTAGTCTTCCATAGCATCCAAACTGCACACTCCCAAATACAAATGGCAAGTTTCTTCCCCTCTTTGCCTTTAAGTAGTCTACTAAACATAAGTAAATTACTCAAAGGATTAGAGGGGAAAGCTGCCTTGACTCCGAGCCAATCCAAACATTTCATCCAAAGTTGGTAAGAGAACTCACACTCGAAAAGGATGTGACTTACAGTTTCTTCGAAGTTGTTACAAAAGCCACATTTCATGTTGCATTGGATTGTCAATGAATTGCGTTTTTGCAGCTTTGTTTTAGTCGGAATACGTTCCCACAACACTCTCCAAGCATGAACTTGAATTTTTGAAGGGATAACACCGTTCCATATGAGCTTGAACTCCTTCTTCTCTTCACTCGTTTGGTTCTTCGCCCTCTTCAATGTCTTGTACGCATTCCTCACCAAGTATGGCTGGTTTTGATTTCCCCAATTCCACTGATCTTTGTCTTCTTGAATTATTGGATACCTGTCAATCACAGCAATTAAATTGTTGAGGATAGCAATTTCTCTATCAAACAACAATCTTCTCCAATTCCACACCCACACCCACTCTCCCCCTCTCTGATCAACCATCTCCCTCACACTCACATATTTATCACTGCATAAGTTATATAATCTTGAAAATACATATTTCAGTGGCTTATCACCCACCCAACACTCTTCCCAGAATAGTGTCTCACTCCCGTCCCTAATATTTTTTCTCAAATTCGAAAAAAACCACCCATCTCTTCTATCCCCCACTGCTTTCAAGACCTCCCCCCACCAACCTGTAGGAGTTGAACCTCTAACAGCCTCTCCTACTCCCTCACTCACTCCCCAAAACACACCTCATCTTGATTTTACCACCCTCGCCCAAAGACTACCTCTTTCTCTATAAAACCTCCATACTCATTTCCCCAATAAAGTCTTATTAAAACATTCAAGGTCTTTAATTCCAAGTCCCCCCCTTATTTTTTGATTTACAAATCACCTCCCATTTAATCCATGGAGTCTTTCTAACACTCTCTTTCCCCCCCCGCAAAAGAAGTTTCTTTGCATCCTAACTAATTCACTCAAGACTTTGATTGGAGCCCGATAGGTGGAGAGATAGTAGAAGGGTAGCGAAGATAAGACCGAATTGATGAGAGACATCCTTCCTCCGATAGAGACGTTTAGTCCTTCCCATTTTTTCAGCCGATTCCTAACCTTTTGGATCACATAATCCCAGTCCTTGATTTGCCTGTGAGGGCTGCCAACTTGAATCCCGAGATAAGAGAAATGAGTCTTTCCAATTTTGCATCCAAGTAAGTTAGTAAAGCTGCTCGTTTCACCCTCATCCAAATTGAATCTGACTATGCAGCATTTTTCCTTATTAGTTCTCAACCCAGATAACGCTTCCAGATTTGCGAGGAAGCGTTTTATGAAGATGCAATTATCCATCGAGGCTTTTCCTAGAAAAATAGTATCGTCAGCAAACTGTAAGTGAGATATTGCCACCTTATCTTTACCGATTTCTGCCGGTTTGAACAACTGATTATCCACATCTCTTTTTAGCATCAAACTCAACCTGCAGCCACAAGAAATAAAAAAAGGGATAATGGGTCCCCTTGTCGGAGGCCTCTCTGGAGCTGGAATTCTAAGGTTGGACTTCCGTTGACAAGGATCGAGGCGTGAGCCGAAGAAATACATTCCATAACCCACTCTATCCATTTACTATTGAAGTTGAAACGCTCCATAAGAGTTTTCAAAAATCCCCATTCAATAGAGTCGTAAGCCTTTGCAAAGTCAATTTTGTAGGCGAAGCTTTTTTCTTTTCTGCTCTTTAAATCTTCAATTGCAACATTCAATGTTACTACACTGTCAAGAATTTGTCTCCCTCCTACAAAAGCGCTTTGTTGTTCTGAAATAATCGAGTCCAGGACCTTGCTAAGCCTAATCGCCAAGATTTTAGAGATAATCTTGTATATCCCCCCTATGAGAGAGATTGGCCTGAAATCTGTAAGATGTAGAGACTCCAACTTTTTAGGAATGAGGACTATAAATGAAGAATTGACCCCCTTAACAAATTTCCCATTACTATGGAATTCCTCCATCATTCTCATAAAATCCTCCTTGTAGATGTCCCAACAATCTTTCAAGAAACCGAAATTGAATCCATCCGGATCTGGACTCTTAGCGCTCCCACATGAGTGTATTGCCTTTTTTATTTCAGCTTCTGAGAATGATGCCACCAAAAACCTGTTGTCTTCTTCTGATAGCTTCTTCGGACAAAAGTCAGCTTGCAAGGTAATTTCTGAAACAGTAGTCGATTTAAAATGACTTCTGAAAAAATCTGCCACCCCTTTCTTCACCTCATCTACTCCCTATTTCCACTCTCCTTCAATAAAGACACCTGTGATTTCATTTCTCTTGCGTCTTTTGTTGATGTAACGGTGAAAAAACTTTGTATTAGCATCTCAATCTTTGATCCATTTCACTCTTGATTTCTGATGAAGCAAACTGTCCTTGAATTTTAAATCTCGAAAAAGGTAGGCTCTTTGTTCATTACGTTTGATCACTTCATGTTGGTCAAGTCCGAACACTTCGTCCACAATATCCAACTTCTGAATTTTTGCTTTTCTATTTTCAATTCTCGAATCAAGATACCTGAAAATATCTCGATTCCATTGCTTAAGATCAACTTTCAGTTTCTTGAATTTCTCTTTCAAAACGAAACTCCCCCACCTTTCAACCTCATAACTCCTCCATCTGTTGGCAACAAACTCGTGGAAACCCGGATGAAATCTCCAAGCATTCAGAAATCTAAATGGTTTCGCTCCCCAATCCTTAACCTTGATCTCTAGGAAAATTGGACAATGATCCGATAGGGTTCTTCTCATTGCCTTGTGGTGAGAGCTTGGCCAAATGTTGAGCGAGTTGTTATTCACTAACACCCGATCAATGTGACTTTTACAGGTACCGTCCGACTTATACCATGTATACAACCTACCATGTAATGGCAGATCGATCAGTCCTCCATCTCTAATGAAGCTATCAAACGAGTCCAAGTCTATCCTGTTAGGACTTGAGTTCTGACCCGCCCTCTCAGAGGCTTTTCTAATTGAGTTGAAGTCGCCTACCACACAAATGCATGTTGATCCATTTAGAGATATCATACTCGGGATTCTATCCCATAAATAGATTCTTTCCTGCAATGGGCATGGAGCATATACATTTACTAAACTACATTTTGTTCTGTCTGTTCCCCAAAGACCATTTACGACCACTACCCCCTTCATATGCCAGCAACTTATAGCAGAAAAAATCTCAGAATTCCATATCGAAATAATTCCACCCGATCTACCTTCAGATTCTCTAAATGCCTAACCACACTTCCCGTTACCCCATAAAGATCTGATTAAATATTCATCCACTAACTCTTTTTTTGATTCCTGGATACACACAAAATCCACCTTTTGAACTTTAACCAGTTCTCTAATTTCATTACACTTCGCTCTGCACCCCAAGCCACGAATATTATAGCTTAATATCTTCATTAAAAATTACCTGTTATAGTCTCCTTACCTGACTTTTTCTTGCTGTTCTTCGCTACTGCCGCAACATATTCTATTGCATTGCTTTCCTCCGTAGCTGCCTTTAAACCCATAATTTTCCCACTTCCCATGTTTTGATTATTTCTCCCTCTGCTGGTGATGTTGTCACGACTTTATTTTGCTAAATCTGGGTTCCTCTCTTGAAACTTCTGAATTTATTCTTTTCCTCCGACGATGCCAAATCAGAGAGAAACGCACACAAATTACTTTTTTCAGCTTTTTTCTTCGCTCTTTTTGAAGGCCCATCCTGTTTCTTCTTTTTTTTCCCATGAAATGACAATGGACGAATGATAGGCACCGTCCCAATATCATTACTAACTGCAGCAGTAATTTCAGGGGTAGTGATCGACGGAGTTGAAAGGATGATCTTTTCTCTCTTATTCTTTGTGAAATTTGATTGCTGAGTGAAATTAGGCACCAATTAGATTGATTTCTTTGTGTGAATTGACTCGGCCACTTCGTTAATATGTATTTTGACCTACATGTAACATTTGATAACACATAATTTGAGTGGTATTATGTATGTAATAAACACAGAAATAGATTTCGTGTGTAAAAATTTAATTCAATTCAAATTATCAATAAATCGATAGTTCAGATCAAATCATAATTTAAATCAAGTCAAAATTAATGCACACAAATTCTATATTTTGTGTGTATTACATACATAATACTTTGTCTTTATTTTTCCGTAATTTGCAAACACTAATATGCATAACAAATTTATAAATTATATTTTATAAGTATAATTATATACTCCCTCCGTCCTAACGTTTTTTCATAGGATGGACTGCACCCATATTAAGAAAAAATAAAGAATGTGAGTGTGAAGCTAAATAATAAAATATAAAAAGTGTACTTTATTAACTTTTAATTGTGAGTGTAAGTTATTTTTCTTTTTGGAATGTAAAAAAAGAGTTGAGACGTTTATATAAGAAAAATATGAAAATTATCTTTGAACGGGGGAGTATTAGGTATTTTGCTCTACTAATTTGCTGAATAGAAAGTATAAAATAAAAAGTAATTAAGAAATCGATAGACTATAAATATAAAATACTCTAGTTAACCTTTTCATTATGTTATTAAACAAATTAAAATATTTTTCAAAATGATACTTTTGAATTTTTTTTCTTTTTCGCAATATTTTTCTAAAATATTACTATTTGCATTGCACAAGATAAATATTTGTTAAATTTTTTAAACTAATATTGTTCAACGTAGGATACAATACTCTTTTACTAAAAGATGTAATATTGTGTTCATCTCTAAAATGTATTAAATTTGAATGTCAAATGATATTATTTTATAAATTAAACCATATTTCGAGATTTAACATATTAATATGTTACTAAATAATATTACTTTTATAAATCAAACATTATAAATTATGAAATTGATATAATATAGGTCGGCGGTGGCAATTAATTTGTGTTTTTGTATTTCACGATTTTGTGCAAATACAGTAAAATTAAACAAGAACATTACACAATAAAAAATTTCATTGACACATAACACCAACATAAAATATTTTGTGTCATCATTATCCAATAATTTAAAAAGGAATTTGCATGGTAAATTTGTACAGCGTGCGGTCAATTTGTTAGAAGAATATCTAGAGTGATTTGGAAAAATATTATATTTATTTTGGAAAGATCTACATTAAATTTGGCAATTTACGTCATGGAAAAGAAAAAGGTTCTGTGAATTCAAGTTAAACTTAGATATATTTTAAAAAATGTTATTTTATTTATTTATTAATTAATAACTCAGATTTAGTTTATAAAAATTATCGAAAAAATCATAAAATTGTTTACAAATTTTGTTAGAAGAATAGCTAGAGTGATTTGGAAAAAGATTATATTTATTTTGGAAAGATCTACATTAAATTTGGCAATTTACGTCATGAAAAAGAAAAAGATTTTGTGAATTCAAGTTAAACTTTGATATATTTTAAAAATTGTTATTTTATTTATTTATTAATTAATAACTCTGATTGAGTTTATAAAAATTATCAAAAAAATTATAAAATTATTCACAAAATTAATATTAATTACAAATTATTTTTGTGCAGAAAAAAAAAATATGTTTCTATATAGCAATCTGATGAATCTTGAGAAAATCTTTTCTGTTCTTATAATTTTTATCCATATCATAATAAAACTGAAAATATAAATAAAACGACTAAATTCAGACGAATCAAAATTAAATAAATATATACTCCCTCCGTTTCAGGGATATTTGCACCCCTGGAATGACACACAGTTTAAGAAAAATATATTTTTTAATTAAAGTAATGGTATATGGGTAAATGTGTGGAAAATTTTGTAAGTGTGTACGCAAATTAATGTTTTTCTTTTAAATAGTGTATAAATTAATTTGGGACAATAAAAAAAAATGCAAATTAATTAGAGACAGGGGAGTATTATATATTTTAAATTTGGGCGTGGAATAGTAACCCTCAACTCAATCAAGTTGCAAACTTGCAAATTGCAATTGCATCACAACCAAGAGGAATCTCATCACAAAATCAGAGAAAAAATCTGACAGTGGGCAAAATATCGAGTCAGTTGGCCGACACATCCAAACAAATCTATTTTTCCAGAAAATAAAAACTGAATTAAACTATTGTTGTCAAATAAAAAAAATTAACCAATTAATTATAAGATATATGTCATACGCTAACTGTATTCAAAGTATATACAGCAGAATTTCTACATCTTTAAATAATAAGATATAGAAATTTAATCCCAAAAAAAGATTGTGACTTTGGCGTCACCTGACGGTGACCCAATCATCTGTGACAGACCAATCAGGTGTTTTACCACAAACTAGCGCCTGCAGCCTTTCCGCCGGAGAAGCAGAATCAGGGGAATATTCCGGCAGGGTCAAAGATGTAATTGAACATGTGGGCGATGACGCCCACTCTGGGAAATCAAATGGGCCTCTTGGAGAGACTGAAGGAGTGTTTTCTTCTACGTCGTCAAAATCTTGATCACAAATAAATTTATGATCTAGCAGCATCTCAGCCGTCCATCTTTCTCTGGGATCCTTTACGAAGATCTTCCCAAGGAAATCTCTACCCTCGTCGGATAAGTTGGCAGGAATCTCAGGCACTTCCTCGCCGACGCCGATTATCATTAGCAGCGCCGTCACGTCTGCGCACCGCCACGCCGGAGTTCCGGATAGCATTTCGGCCACTACACACCCGAGTGCCCAAACATCCGCCGGAGGGCCCTGGCCACCTCCGGCGACCATCTCCGGTGACATATACAGAGGCGTACCCCTCAATTCGGGCCCCAAATAGCCTTCTTTATTTCCCCCAGCCCGCTTTGCCAGCCCGAAATCAGCAATTTTTAATCCATTCGGGCCCAAGAGAATGTTCTGAGGCTTAATATCGCAGTGGACGTACCCAAACTTGTGAATAGAGAGAAGCCCCTTGAGCAGAGCCTTGGTGTATTGGCGTACGTCAGATTCCGGCAGCCGCTTATCGCCGGAATTCTTGAGCTTATCGGCCAGAGACCCGCCGGGAACATACTCCAGCAACAGATTGTAAAATTTCTCGCCGTTCTCGTACGAAAAACTGTCTCCGAAGCACCGGATAATCTCCGGGCAGTCCTTGAGGTTGTCCAGAACCAGTTTCTCGCTCATCAGAGATGAAGAGAGAGAAACCCCACAAGACTTCACGGCCATCAACGGCGGAAGCCCGGAGATCGAGCTCCTCGGCGTCGCCAAATTCACCGTCGCAAAACTCCCGTGACCTAATTTCTCGCCGCGAATCCAATCCATAATTCAGAATCAATTTAATTTTCTGCAGCTGTTCGAATTCGGTGATCTACTTTTCAGGTTTTGGAGGGGAAAAAAGGAGGGAAAAGGAAAACAGAGATATACGAAACATTGGGAAACTGAGTATACATATATATATATGGAGAGAGAGAGGATTTTCTCTTTCTATTACGTGTACAAAAAGGATTGGTTCTTAAAAATAAAATGGCACATGATATATCACAGGGGCCAGAAATAGCGCGGTCTTGTTGGTAAAACGTGTTTACACTGTTGCGGACTCATTATTTTAATAAACGACTTCAAAAGTTTTTGTGTTGTGATTTATTTGGCGTGATTTTTGTCTTTTGAAAGTCCTTTGCGGCTTGCGGTGCACTAACTAATTTGCGTCACGCCTTAAGCAAGTGATCTTATTTAGGGTTATTATATTGTTGTGCTTGACAATTGACTTTTCCCTCTGACTTATCTGCAAGAGATTTGCTACTCATTATTATTATATTATTATTATTATAGTGTGGATGGTTTCAAAAATTAGGAATTTAGATTTATTTGCAATTTTAACAAATTTATTGAATAATGGAAAACAAAACTACCATGTTGCATGACACATATTTAAATATTTAATTTTAATTTTTAACACACAGTAACACATCAATACAAAACACAATTGAGATATTACTAATTATATCTTGTGGTATTACTAATATTTTTTAGGGAATTACTAATTAATTTTTGACATATTACAGATAAGGGTACTTTAAAAAAAAAAATTCAACTGCACGTCACATAGTAACAGAATGATTCCATATTAATTTAATAGTGTTTCCTGGGTGCATTTTATACACTTGACTTTACATGATGTATATTTCTAGCTATTACAACTGGTTCTCTGATCGAACCATTTTTTTTATTTGTTTATGCACCCGGCGTCGAAGACCACAACTTGCTGGAAACAACCATTGCCCGCCACCAAATCTGAAGCAAAGCCAGGAGCCCACTGTCGTTTGCTCAAATTGTTCGAAGCATTAATGATAGAAATAATTTCACGTATAAATATATATGTATATATATGTTCTGTGTTTGGAGAATTGATTGATAAATCTATGAAATAATTTTTGAACTTGTGTGTGTATATATGTACTTCAAACAGTGAAATTGATGGCAAGTCCATTTTCGATGTGTATATATATGATTAAATTAGTCTTTGGAGTATTATTAAATTAGTCTTTGGGTATTATTGAATTAGTAATTGGGTATTACTAAATTATTCTTGATATATTAGTGATCTAGTCTTTCGATATTAGTGATATATTTTTGCAGTATTAATGTTATTCCCTGAATATTTGTAATTTGCTCATGGGGTATTAGTGGTTTGTTTTTTGGGTATTAGTGAATTGTTGTTTATGTACTAATACTTTATTCATAGGATATTATTGATTTGCGTTTGGTACATTATTGACTTATTGTTATAATATTTTAAATTTTTTGTATTATGCTATATTAAAAAATAATAACAATCACTTTAACTGTTTATTTTATAAAAAAATTCAATAATTACCCTTTACTTTTTAAAACTGCTCATTGTTTTACACAAAAATTAACACGTGACTCTCCATAACAAGAAAATACACTTTCTTAAATAAAATAACAAAAAGAAAAAAAGAAACTTATATTGACAAAAGAGGTGTATTAACTTAACAACTCAATTGCAGTTCAGATAATGAGTAGTTTGGATCTGCTCGGGCTACAACTCAAATATGTTTCTATTCCAATTACAGGTGATTTGAGCTGCAAGTCATATATTCCCTTTGTTTCTTCAAGTCCGGTACTTTGTACTCTCAGATGTAATTTTGTAAATCATATTATCGGGATGTGAATTATATAATTTTTATTAGATGCTAAAACAAGCTTATGTATTGATAGGTTAACTAAGTGTATAGACGCAGTTGTTCAAAATAGTTTTTTCTTCTCTTGAAATGCACTCAATTGAGAAGGAACTTAACTGATATCTAAGGATCGGATCCATAAGCGGATCAATATGCAATAACGGAAGAACCACTATGTATGAAATTTGGCATTTGAGTTGATCAGTTAAGTACTTAGATGAAAATTTTAGTCTTTACGACTAAGTTAAGTCAACACAACTATACATTAACACATGTAGCGAAGATAAATGATACTTGGTGGGGGGGAAAACTAAGAGTTGCAAATGAAGAGAATGCCAATCTTATATAAAAAGTAGGAAGTCCCTTCTTCAAACAATGCCAAGTGTACACTTCAAATATTGTCATGTGTATTAAGAAAGAGATAGAGAGAGAAGAACCAGCCTTACACGTAGCCTCCTCATTAAGTGAAGAAATTGCAACCTACGTCTTCCTTCAATTTGCAATCAACGTAGGAAAACAGATGGAAGGGAGAGTCAAACTACAATGCACGTTACAAAATGTTCAGCACAGTTCTAATTTCATCAATTCAATGCAGAAACGCTCCTCCTTTGCTCCAAGGAAGCGATGCAATAAGTTAAAGGAACCAAAGAAGCGAATGTCTCCTACTCTCCCTGTATTTTAATTGCATTAATTTTTCTAAAAAACTCTTGAGTTCCAGACACTAAAGTGGACGATAAAATTCATTATTTAAAGCTTTTACCGAAGGCGAGCCAGAGGAGAAGAATAATCTGTACAGATTCTGATGAATAAGATGATCAGTTCCATCATTATCAAAGCTACGGTAAGGATTGAAATTGATTCTAATTAATCAAATTAGATGTTAAAAATTTAAAGAGCTATAAAATCAACCAAGAACTAAAGTCAACTAATAATAGTCGTTGAAGTTAGCTAAAACACATAGAAAAATTAGTATTTGATAATGGTGTATAATGCCTAACAGTTGACAATCTATCTATTGCAACAACTACTATTAACAAACGCTTTAAAAAAGTACTATGAACAAAGATTTAAGGTGGACATACTAAAATGGAAAGTGATGTGACGACCTAGTATCTCATATCCATTATAACCTTAAATATATTAGATATGGTTTTTTTTCTCCAACTAAAGGCATTCAACTCTTACCAATAAATACAAAAGTTCATGTTATCATTCAAGATTACATTAGATTTTGAAAGCAAAGAAATATTCAACAATATGAAGTTATTCAAACCCTTAATGTAGCTCTTGAAACAAAGTTCATATCGCAAGCATTTTTATTCGTCATTCTATGTATACCAAACCTCAGATATACATGTAAAGTTTAGAAAAATATATGATCCTTTTCTAAGGATGTAATTAGTTGAGTAATTAAAAGAAAATTTTAGTCAGTGCGACTAAATTAAGTCTATGAAGTTGTACATTACATGGTTGGTAGAGACAAATGGTAATCAATGTGGAAAATTAAAGTTTTGTAGACAGAGAGAATTTTAGATAATCAAATAAAATGCTAAAACTTAAAGAATCATAACATAAAACTGGAGTCAGCTGAGAACTAAGTAAGGTAAGAGTTGTTAGCCAAAAAGGGGAAAATGAGAACCCGACAATGTACAAAGTCTGACAGCTAACAGACTGTTTATTGCAACAACTACTATGGACAAGCATTTAAGATGGATATACTTAAAATGAAAAATGATGTGTGTAAGCAAATTAAATTTGCGTCAATTAAATGTTGATATGTGTACAAATAAATATAAATCCACCTCCGGCAAGACCGAAGCAAAATCTCATCTGCAAATCGCTCAAAGCTAAAGTCAACCCAAAGAGAAGCATTAAAGGATCAAGTTTAAAGAGTAGGATCCACTTAAAAATCTCGATTTAATCCAGAAAATAAATTATAAATCATTTTAATATTTTTCACTAAATTTATTACTATAAATTTAGCATGTCCAGTAGGACTTTCTCTACCTCTCATCCCTTCTTTTTCAAGTCAAGCTTAAGCATCATAATGGCTTCTGCATGCAAGATCATTTTAAGGACCGCTTCCTTAAAGACAATTGATGTCAATACAATTATTAGAAGCATGTTGAAGAGATCACAAGTTGAGACCTCTTCCAGAGTTAACTCTCTAATGGGTAACAAGTCACCCTATTATGTTGCCAAGGATAAAGAATGCAACTCATCATGCTTTACTCCTGACTATTTGTTAGACTCGTCCTCAACATCTAGCATAACTTCAATCATGATGACAGATGCATCAATGATAAAAGTTTGACTCACTAGCCCAATCAGAATTGTTGAAAGGCTCACAAATCACGTCGAGGAACAAGACACTTTGATTGCTAATTTGATTAATAAGGTGTATAATGGCTATGTAAACTATACCTACGAAAAGTCAGTTGAGGGCCACAAAGATAAAAAGACCTCAACCCAGTATTAAGCAGTAGAAACTAAAACAAGTTCTAGAGAGTTGTACATCTCGTCTAAAGGAGGAATCCAAGTCGATCAGCTCAAGGAGTTCATATTGAAGACCATAAATGGCAAGTTCAGTAATGGCTCCAAGTCAACCTTCAGCTACATCAAGTCCTATACAAAGAGGATCGACAACTTGAAGATGCTAGTAGGCTATCAACCTCCAAAATTTTAACACTTCAACAGTAAAGAAAACTTAAAGCAATATGTGGCTCATTTCTTCGAGACTTGAAATAACGTTAAATCTTATGGAGATCATTTGGGCATGTAGTTTGTTCACTTCCTAAAAAGAAACACCTTTGATTGGTAAACTAATATGAAGGTTAACTCTATTGATAGCTGGAATCAGATGGAATGTAAGTTCCTAAACCATTTTACAGCATGGAGAACAATTAGCATGATGGAACTAACAAACTCATGTTAGTGAAAAGAAGAGCCCATCATCGATTACATCAATCGATGAAGAAATCTAAGCATGAATTGCAAGGACAGACTATTGGAGGCGTCCACAATTGAAATGTGCATCCTAGGGATAAGGTGGGGCCTGAAATATATTCTTGAAGGAATCCAATTGAGGACTTTTAAAGACCTGGCTACAAGAGCTCATGACATGGAGCTAAGCATAGGTATAAAAGGAGTCAAAGAACCATCAATTTAAAAGCATCGTCATAAGACTTATGTTAATCTTTCAAATAAGAAATACATAACAGACATGCCTTGCGAAAGGGGCCAAAGTAGATTGACTCTGAATGAGATGTGGCTAAAATAGTATTCATTCTTAAACTTTGATATCTCTAAGATATTTGATGAATTGTTCGATGCAAAACTCATTTGCTCAAGATGAAACAACTACAAAAATCTAGATGTACTAATGACCCACAATACTGTAAGTACCATCGGTTTGTAAGTCACTCCATTGAAGACTATTTTATCTTCAAAGAAAAAGCCATGCAGTTACCTCAGCAAAGATAGATAGTCCTAGAAGTTATTTGAAGATCTTCAAATCAAAACTCCTTGACAAGAGCATAAATCATCTATAAGGCTCCTTGATACGAGCAAAAACTATCTGAAATCCTTCAAATCAAATCTCCTTATTACGAGACAAAGTTGCCTACAAATATGAAGGTGAAGACTCCTTAGTATGAGTATAAATTATCTAACAAATTCAAATGATACCATCTTAATTCACGAGTTTAAGTTATATGCCACTCCTAGCTCCCAAGAGTATAAACTGTTTATGGCACCCTCCAAATCAAATAATGTTCCCCTTGAACTACATTATACTTTGATCCTCTTAAAAGAGTTACATAGGTAAATAAAATATTTTCTAAGTACATTCATATAGGAAAAATATTGTGCTCAATCTCGTTAAAAAAGTAAAATCAACCAAATCAGGTTAAATTTAGTTAATTTATTAATCATGTCAATCAACTCGATATTGGTCAATCAAAGTGCTATACGTATCTCATGAGAAAAGAAAGTTTTCATCTTCTCGCCCTATAAATAGGGGCTTCTCTTATTAATTCAACACACATTTAGAGGCAATATGAGGACCTAATATGAGTTTCAACATTCTCTACAATAGTTCTTGAAGATTCGAAGACGTTCTTCGTAAAAAATAAAAAGAAATATTCTCAAATCTGAAATTAAAGTCTAAATCTCTCCAATCGAGTGTTTCTCTTTGAAGAAGTTCTTGAAGATATTAAAATTCAAAGACAATCTTCATCAAAGTCCACCAGATTTGATCAGAAACTAAGGTCTAGAACCAATTGACATTTTTTTCCAAATCAGACTTAGAGAATTAAAAAAAAAATTCATTAAATTCAAAAGTGTTCATCCCGCCTTCGAAGACGTTTTTCAATAAAGTCTTCAAAATTAACATTTAATCCAAAATAATGTATTTTGCCTTTGAATTGATGTTATAAAACTTCAAAGTCACATTCTAACAAGATCAAAGTGAGAATTTCATCCGCTAATTGTTTAAAATCAAAGCCACATAAAGAGAAGAATAAGATGATCAAGTTTAAAGAGTAGAACCCACATATTTCTTGATTTAATCCAAAAAAAGTTAGTTATAAATCATTTCATATTTTAAATAAAATTTATTGTTACAATATGACAACCTAATATTGCCTACCCGTTGTAACTCTAAAATAGAAGAGATATAATTTTTATCTCCAACTGAAAAAATTCAATCTCACCTATAAATATAGAAAAACTAGTTGTCATTCAAATTATTTAAACACAGAAATAAGCAATATTGGGCAAATTTAATTTTTTAAGCATTTTTATAATGTTTTCGTCATTCGATATGTACCAAATATAAGATACACATGTAAAGGTTAGAAGAATATCTTATCCTTAGTTAGGGATGTAATCAACTAAGTACTTAGATAAAAAATTTAGCTTGTACAATTAAGTTGTGTCTACACAATTATATATTTTTACAATTGGAGAGACAAATGGTACTCAATGCAGGAAACTAATAAGTATTGCAGACAAAGAGAATACTAGTTAACCAAGTCAAACTTTAAATATTAAAGAGTCACCAAATATTGGTTGAGAACTAAAGTCAATTAATAAAGAGTTTACCACTTTAACTAACCTAGGAAAAATCGCAACTGTTTAAGTTGGGAGAGCCGTTAAAAAAAGTTTTCTGAAAGAGCACTTAAAGGACGGTTTTGAACCGCTCTGTAAGAGCAAAAAAAATAATTTTTTGGCGAATCTCACAAATCCCTTTCTCGCGCTCATGAAGGTTCAAACACACAACTTTCGAGTATAAGAGAGATCTTACGTGTTGTGTTAAACCGATTGAGTTAGATGAATTGATTATTATATTTTAAACTATTTTATATATGTATCTTATATATATATATATTATATGTTTATTTTATTTCTTATTACATATATTTTAAATTATTAGTTGTATATATTTTCTAATTATTATAATTAGATATAAAATATTACTTTTAATAATATTATTTTAATTAAAATATTTTTAAATAAAGTATAAAATAATCACATTTATGTTTAAGGATAATCTGAAAACATAGAACGAAGAACATAGAATTTGTTGACCCAGTCCACCTGAAAGGCTACATCTGGGGGTCTACCAAGCCAGGAGATTATATTCACTATTTCTTGAGAATGAGATCTCTTTATATAGGTTACAAACTAGGGTTTACATGAATATATGATACATAATGAAATGACTAAACTATCCTTCTAGTAAATATTTTTGATGAAGGCACATAAATCTAATTTCCTTTAACATTTATATCTTTTTTCCTATATTTTTTATCAGTAAATGTTAGTTGTTAGTAAGTTAGTTACATTAAGTTTTCAAACACTCCAAGAATAAACTCCTAGTCAACCTTATATCTCCCATCTCCCAATTCGTTCCCAGAGGGAATCAAACCCGGGTCACCCACTCAAGTGAGGATCTCGGTGGCCAGGTGAGCTAACCCACCTGATTATATCTATTTTCCTATTTATTAACACGAGTATGTATATACATTTTCTTGGTCATTTTAATTTAAATATTTTCATTTAAATTATAAATTAATCATTTTTATAATTTTTTTTACCATTTATTAGCATGATTACATATATACACACATTTCTTGATCATTTTAATTAAACTATTTTTAATAAAGGGACAGTTACAAAGAGGAAAGTTATTTTAGATTTACTACATAGATGGGTAAGTGTGCAATTTTTAGAATATTTGCACACTCATTCTGAGTAAACATTTTTTTGTAATTTTTGCATACTCGCACCTCTTTGCAATTTAAAGGAAAAGGGTGTCAATTTTTGTTTTTTTCTCTTTAATAAATTTATAAAATAATTATTTTGTAATTTTTTCACTATTTGTTAACGTGAGTGCCATGTATACATATTTTTTTATCGATTTAATTAAAATATTTTAGTAAAATTTTAAAATATTCATCTTTGTAATCTTTTTATTTATTTATTAACACGATTATGTATATACACGTTTCTTTATCGTTTTAATTAAAATATTTTTAATATATTTGTATATATTAAATTAATTTAAAAATAGTATTTCAATTTAAAAAATTATAAAATAATCATCCTTGTAATTTTATTTTACTAAGTCGAGTACTTATAATAATACACCTTAATTTCTTGATAGTTTTAAATAAAATATTTTCACATAAGTTCTGATGGTTTTAATTAAATTTCATTAATAATAGAAAAAATTTAATTAAAAATAGAAAATTAATTTATATTATAATACTATAATAATTATATATATTAAATTAATTAAAAATAAAAAATAGTCAAAACCGCTATAGAACTTAGAGAAAGTTCAAAACAGCTCTCTAAGTGTCACTTGTAGAGCGGTTTAAAACAACTCTCTAAGTTTTTACTTAGATAGCGATTTTTAATCGCTTTACAAAAAATTGGGCTTAGAGAGCGATTTCGAACCACTCTAAGCTCAATTTTTTATAAAGTAATTTAATTTGAGCTCTCCAAGTTATAATGTGTAGTAATGTAACTAAGAATTAATATTTAAGTAAAAGAATAAAGACATTTAATTCTCTAATTTATATAAGTGCAAAACTATTTATTTTGGGCTAAATAAACTATTTCCTAGAAAAAGGCAAAAACAAATTGGTGCAATGGAGTAAAAAATATTCAATACATGTTTTCAACTTCTACTAAAAGTATAGAAGTAATATTTTTAAAAATTGGTATGATTCAACTTTGTAAAAAAAAAAAAATTACTTATCACTATTTAATAGTGATTGAAAACAGACACATACTCCAAAATTTTTATTGAAAAAGGGGGTGGCTAATCAAAATTAGATTTGGCTTCTCACCTCTTATGGTGAAAGATTGATATTTAAATAATGTAATAATGATCCACAAAGAAGAGGGTTGTTTAGAGGGCATCATAGTAATACTTGTCCTTATTCTTATCTTGTCCAAAGAAGTCCTAAACTAGATTCGAAGAGCCGTTGCGCCTCCGCCTCATCATAACTATAGATTTTTTGACCCATATATAAAATCCTTAAATTCACTTCAAAGGGTATTTTCGGACACTCCAAACTAGCAATCGACAAAAACAGCAGTCAATATGTCCGCTAATTATATTATGCTCTGCTTTTTTATTATTATTTTTTCTCCAAGTGATTTCTCAATATGTTACTTTTGGTTGTACATGATTTAAATTTAATTTTATCCAGCATTTATTTTGTAAATAACGATTTTAAACTAATAAATTAATAATAATGTTAAAACATACTAATGTAATGTAAATTAATTGTATAGTAAAATTGATTTACATAAAACTAATTACGAATTTAAATTTATGGACTTCATTTTTAAAACTAAAATAAGATGGAATAGGAGGTGTACATAAAATTGATACACAAATTTTATTATGCACCATGTGCATGATATGCACTAAAATTTTTAAGTTTAATTTTGATTTTATTAAAACACATAATACACACCGACTGTATATAATATTACAAGTATTATTGATTATTTTTTAAGGTATCACTAATTATTTTTTAAAGTATTACTGACTATTGATTAATTTTTTAAATTTCAAATGCATGTTATGCATATATCGTCAAAATTAATATCCTAAAAACTTGTTTATACAATTATTTGTCTACCTTCAAATATATTTTCCTAAAAAGGAGTGGTGTATAGGATTCTAGGTAAACTCAAAATCTCAGTTTATCCAATATAATGATGAAAATGACGTCCATATAATATAGTTATATATTATGTAACAATTTGTGTACGCAAGTTGCCAATTTGATGCCTTAGCACATCCTTATTCATGGAATATGATCCAAATAAGAGGACATACTGCACATCAGAATTCGAAGTCAGTCCACGAATCATCATGGATTGCATTAAATATTTGAATTGGAATACAACTTAATAATAGAATGCATTATTTTTTGGCTTAGTCTTGTATGCACTAATTACACCGTGCAATTTAAGTTTATTTTTAAAAAGTTGCACAAAATACTATTGAAAAGTTACACGTGTTATTACTAAAAAGTATATCTTTAATAGTGTAACTTTTCAGTAATAATTTGTGCAACTTTTCAGTAATAAATAGTGTAACTGTTTAAACATACACTTGAGTTGCACGGTGTAACTGCTGCACAAGAGACTTACTCTTATTTTTTTTTACTCAAAATAAAAAAGTAATTAATTTCTAAATTTGAACTAAAGATATATTCCATGACTATATACACATATACTCCCGCTTTCACCAAAAATATTCTTAGATATTTTATTTGTTCTTTCATCAAAAGTATATATGTGCATTTTCTTTATGAAAACAATCATGTTATTATGACTCTCCAAGTATCACTTAATTACATGCATGTTATCGATTTTACATCCGCATCAATTATTTTATTCATAAATAGATGCAATAGTTATCTTTACTTTATTTACTTTATAGATTAATATCATATTATTTTTTCCTAAAGCAAGTATAAAATTTGGTTGGAGCATATATTTATGGCCCGGGGAGTATATGTTAGTGTGAAACATATAAATTTGCAATTAATGTTCTTTTGTAGAAAGCTAATAAGTAAGACTATGGTGCACAAATTGCAGGTACAATTTAAGTATATTTCTTTAAAATTTATATATTTTATTATTGAAAACTTATCTTTGTTTACATTAAATAATTAATTAAATATTGGGTGACTTTTCTGTATATATAAAGATAACGTTTTTAATAATAACAGGAACAACATTTTAAAAATATACTAGAGTTACACGATGCACATACTACGACACATGGGCTGGGCTGAGCTATATCTTTATAGGCCCGATGCCCGGCCCATTTGCAACATCTATGTGATACATTGACTACATATTTGCTAGATTTCAAGGAACTTTATAACATGGTTCTTGGGGAACAGTTGGGACAACAAATGATGCAGCCATCTATCGAAGGAGTGCATACTAATGAAAATGACAACAGTGGCTTTCAGCTCAACATTGGTAATAATATGCAGTTGGCTACAAAGAAGAAGGAAAGAACCACAATCACTCAAGGGGGAAAGACTTACAAGGGACAGAGTTCCAAAATAAAAAAAATCTAAAGAGGAGGAATATAATAGTAAGCAAGTACAACAGGATACTATGTCTACTAGAAAGAAAATGAAGGGACCAATGGAGAAAATGCACACTGCTGACAACTTGATCAACACTGATTTGGCGGAGACTGAGGATACTCAGTCCCGCCATGACCCATGAAGCTGCTAGTGTGGAACGTTTGGGGGTTGGACAACCAACGGGCGTTCTGTTGCCTTATAAGGCTGGTAAATGAAAATGGCCCATCTATATTGTTTATCAGGGAGTCAAAAATTAGTGTCAAGGTCGGTAGGAATTGGTCTAGTTTGCTTGGTTTGAACATTTATTTTAGAGTTGATGCAAAAGAAAGATATGGTGGTCTTGTGTTGTACTGGAATTGCAATATGAATGTCATTATGTAATTGTCTTTCTGTGGGCCATATTGATTGTCACATCGAAACTGATAGTCTAAATTGGATCTTCTTCGGTTTTTATAGTAATCCTGTCATTGTCACTGGTTCGAGGAAGCATTCTTGAAGGTTACTACGTCAAATTGCACATATAAATAATAGTAAACAATTGTCTTGGATAGTGGGTGGTGATTTCAATGAAATCAGGTGGACACATGAAAAAATTGGGAGGTGGGATGAGAAACTTTCAGCAGATGCAAGACTTCAATAATGTCCTACGTGATTTAAATTTACAGAAAATTCCTACGATTGGGCCAAAGTTCACTTGGACATATAACAAATGCGGAAAAAATGCAATCACATAAGTATTAGACCGGCTTATGGCCAATCAGCTTTGGTGGGAGAACATCCATAACTTTAGTGTTAGAACACCGGTATACTACGGATCTGACCACATGGCGATAGAACTGAATATTTGAAAAGAAAGGACCGAGGATGACACTTGGTAAACCTATTCAGTTTACTTTCAAAAATTGGTGGCTATTGGAAGAGGAGTTTCATGACTTGGTCAGCAAGCAGTGGGGCCAAAATCAGATAGGGACCGACATTACTCAATGGATAAAAGAGGCTAGGGCAATTGAACGTACGATAGGCTGGCCCTTTAAATGTAAATTTCAAAACACAAAAGCAAAAATTTTACACTCAGTTACACGAGACTACTAGACGGTAGCATAAAAGTATAGATGAGGTCGAGCTGGAGGATATCGAGAGACAGGTGGAGCGATTGGAGTTTAAAGAGGAGATATACTTGCATCAGAGGGCTAGAACCAACTGGATCTCGGCTGGTGATATATAAAAGCACTAAATATTTTCACAGCAGGGTCACGATGCAGAGAAAAAAGAATCACATCACAGGATTGAAAGACCAAAATGGTATGTGGTGTCGCAACAATGATGATATTATTAACATCATTTTGGGTTATTTTGTATTCAATCGCTTCCCGATGAGAAATCATATTGAGAAGATCACGCAGCTAGCTCATCCGACTGGTTATCACAGTAGAGATGAACAATCAACTCACTACCGAGCAGGAAGTATATGCTGCAGTTTTTGAAATGCACCCTTCTAAAGCACCTGGATCGGAGTTTTTATCAGAAAATATGGGACGTGGTGGGAAAGGACATCACAACTGATATCTTGGATATTCTGAACAATCAAGGTGATTTGGCAGGCTGGAACCACACCAGTATTGTGCTTATACGTAAAATACCAAAGCCAGATGACATGAGGCATTTTAAGCCTATTAGTCTTTCTAATGTTAGCTATCGGGTGTTGGCTAGAATTTTGGTTAACCGTTTCAGGAAGGTGCTCAGTGACATCATCCACCCTAGTTAGAGGGCTTTAATTACGCGGAGACAGATAACATATAATGTGCTTATTACTTTTGAATGCCTACACTGGATGCGAATGAGTAAAAATAGAGATGGCTTTGCAGCATTGAAATTGGACATGTCCAAGGCCTATGACCTAGTTGAATGGGAATTCTTAAAATAGATGATTCGGGTCATCGATTTTGTAGAGACCTGGATTTAGTTAATGATGAAGTGTGTTGGCACAATCATGTATACCCTTAAATTGGACGGTAGAGATGTGGATTGTATCAGGCCTACACGAGGATTGAGACAGGGGGATCCCCTATCTCCTTTCCTATTTTTGATTTGTACGCATGGGTTAACTACTCTCCTTAATCATGAGGTGTGTTCTGGAAGGATTTCAGGGGTTAGAGTTGCGAGATAATATCGCATCTACTCTTTGCGGATGACTGCTTACTATTATTCAGAGCTAACAAGGATGAAAGCCAAGTGGTGAAATAATGACTTGGTAACTACGATAAGGCATTAGGACAGGTCATCAACTACGATAAATCATTGATTATCTTTGGGCTGTCCACCCCGAGCTCTAATAAGAACTAGGTAAGAGGAAACCTTGGAGTTAAAGTTCAGCAAGGATATGATATGTATTTGGGCCTGCCTACCATCTCCTTGCGGAATTAAAGGATCCAATTTGCATTCCTACACGAGTGGATGGCTGCTAGGATTGACGGATGGGGGAATAAGGAGTTTCCACAAGCTGGTAAGGAAATATTAATTAAGGCAGTATTGAATGCGGTCTCCATTTACACAATGTCGGTCTTCCAGGTACCAGCCTCGGTATGTTACGACATGAATAGAATGATGACCAAGTTCTGGTGAGAAAAATAAAGAGAGAGCACACACTATACTGGAAAAAATGGCAAGCATTATGCATGCCAAAAACTGAAGGTGGTATGGGCTTTCGAGGTCTGGTGGAGTGTAAGGCCTTGCTGGCTAAGCGATTATGAAGGATGATTAGCAACCCACAGTCCTTGTTGGCGAGATTCTTCAAGGGTAGGTACTGTAGCCAGTGTGACTTGATGGAAGCGGAGCTTGGTACGTAATATGTCTTCTTATGTCTGGAGATCAATAATGTTGTGGAGTAGAGAATTAGTGATGGTCAAGGGGCTTAGATGGAGAGTTGGAAATGGAAACAAATTCAAATCTATAAAGAACCGTGAGTGTTAGGGCTAAATGACAGGTGCCCTTGCTAGTGGATCAAGCGTTAGTAGATTCATAATAAGTACGGGGGAATAGAATGAAGAGCTTTTAACCCACACTTTTCTACCTTATGAGAAGGAAGAAATAATGAGAACGCTGCTGTTGGGACATGAGCAAAAGGGTGCGCGTTTCTGGAAATTTGGAAAAACTGGAGAGTATATGGTGAAGACAGAATATTGGGTGGCTCGGGACATCAACTCTGACAAGAAGAAGATAGAAACTTCAAATGGAAAGGATATGGAAGCGGGTTGGTGGAAGAAATTTCGGAAATTATATATCCCACCAAAAGTTAAGGAGTTTCTGTGGAGATCATCCTACCGTGTGAAGAAAACCTGGCAGACTATCACATCCTTTTTTATGAGGGGAGGGGGGTATATTGCTAATAATTTGCATGTGAGTTTTGTGAAAGTTTGCTAAACATGTGTGGAAGCAGAATCTGTTGTGGGGAGATATTAAACATGTGACGCGGGGCTCTATAAAAGATCTTATGAGTTGCGTGTTTAATGGGAATACCAGTGATGCAAACTGCAAAATTGTGATGGTTGTCTAGGGAATTTGGAAGGAGCGCTACAGGTTAAAACATAACCCTTTTAGTGTTAGCTCCCTATATATAGATGGCAATAAGCTACAAGTTAGGTGGGTCCTCCAAGAATTGATAGAATACCAAACGCATTAATAACATAGTATCAGTTAATCCGCCAACAACATACTCTACACAGTCGCCAATGACTACAGGTAGTAGTACATGTGAGATCCTTCTGTAGGTTGATGCTAGCGTCAACGAAGAGAAAGGGACGACTAGTGTTGGTTTTGTAATTTTGGACCAATTTGGAGTAGTTCTACGGGCAGGGGGAAAGCAAATTGGGTTCCCGGTAACAATAAGGGCATTAGAGATTAAAGCAGTGGAAGTTAGATAGGACACATTCTGGTCTTTACAGGATCGACCCATTACAGTCATGACAGATTCACTGGAAGCGGTACATCTCATTTAGGGGAAAAACCGGTCTACACTCCGGATGAATTCATCGTGGAAAGAATTTGGAAGGCCAAGAAAAACTCCAGCGATCTGCGATGTGACAGTAGCACATGAAATGGCGAGAAGACCAATGTTCTCTCCGACTCCTCTAAATTGGGCGGAGTAGATGTCCCACATTGGCTTCGGAATATTCCTAGAAATTAGACCTTTCTACACATTCTGTACGGGATATGTCCGACCAGTTAAAAGAAAAACAAGTACCCTTGTTGAAATAAAATTAAAATGTTTGTCGAATGCCAAATATAAAAATATCATCAAACCAAATCAGTAGTTGACCCGATTAATCCAGATGCCACCAACCCCTCAACCAGCAGTTCTTATGTGGCCTTTCTTTATTATTTATTAATTTGGCAGGACTAAAATGCTTACATCCCATAATAAAAGAAAAATTAATTGATTTTTAATCATATATTAATTAAGACCTCACAAGCATGTCATCAACCACCAAATGTGAATCACGACTTGCAGAATTGAGGTTGGTATTGAGCAAAATTAGATATAGTGTGAGTGTCATTCGCATCTGCCGACGTTCTTAATGTACGTAAAAACCCATTAGAATTGGAATATTGTATAAAAAAAACTGATACTCTCACGTCCCCAAATTTACTCTCACTTGTTTGGACATGAATTTTAAGAAAAATGAGATAAAGTAAAGTATTGTGGAATAATTATGGGGTTCACTAAAAATTAAAATAATTATTTGTAGATGTGATATAAAAATAATATTTTTAAAAAAAGTAATAAGAATAAATTTGAAGAACATAAAAAAATGGAATGTAGGAATAAATTTAAGCTACGGAGTATCGTTTTATGGATCCTATTATGTGGAATTGGAGATATGACAATTATCCTGAAGTATTGAAAATGAGTCAAATAAATTGCAATCAATTTTGCATGAGGAAATCTTGAATTAAACCGTCTCATCATGGGATATACTTTTACAAATTTTTGTCTTAAACAATTTTTTTTGTTTGTATTGTATTCCATCTCATAAGCTAAGTTCACACAAAACGATCTTAAATGTGTCCATACGGCACATTTTTCTAAACATATGTACATAGAGTAATATTTTATGTATTGGGTAATTGATGCAATTTTAACCAAACAGTTTTTTTATTTTTATGTGAATTATATAAAAAAAATATGATAGTTTTGTTCGCATAGTGAAAAGTATTAGCTCATGTAATGAAAAATACTACTCATATTATTTGTACATAGAAAAAGAGTACTAATATTTTCTTTTCTATGAACTAACTTTTTTTTATATGTAAATAAATGAAGAGGTCTTATTTTAGACCATCGCATTCGGAGAATTATAATTAAATTTGTAGGTGAAATTGTGCTAGTTTTTGAACATTCTCATTCTAAAACTATTTCACGCAAAATTTTACATTTCGTATTATATATTTCAATATAATTGAATCAAAATTGCATCAATTACATAAAAATTATATATATATATATATATATAGGGAAAATACACTTTTTTGTCCTATAAATTTCGTTGACTTTGGTTTTCGTCCTCTTAAGTTTGAATTTTGGTTTTTGTCCTTTAACTTACCAAAAATTATGGTTTTCGTCCACTTAAGTTTTGAATTTTGATTTTCGTCCTCTTAAGTTTTGAATTTTGATTTTCGTCCTTTAACTTACCAAATATTATGATTTTCGTCCTTCAACATATTCAAAATTTTATTTTATTTTTTAGTTAAATATTGATGGTTTTAAAATTAAAATTGAATAATAGATATGATTTTAAAATTAAAAAATAAAACGAATTGTTATGATAATTAAAAATATAACAGTAAATATTTTTAGGTAAATTCTTTAAAAAAATAAGGTAAATTCGTAAAAAAAATGTTATTGCTACATTTTAGGTAAATAAGTAAATATTTTTGGTTTAAAAAAATTATAATTTTGACATATTTTTAAATTTATAAATTTTGATATGTTCAAAATTTCAAATTTTGTTTTGTTTTGGTTTAAATTTAATATGAACGGTTTTAAATTTTTGTTAGGATAATTACAAAATATAACCGTAAATAATATATGTAAATTTGTAAATAATTTTTTCTATGTTATTGCTATATTTTAGGTAAGTTTTTATATAATCTTTGTGTAAAAAAATATTTTTTTGACATATTATCTAAATTATAATTTTAATTTTGACAAATACAAATATTTTGTTTTGCTTTAAATTAAATATGGACACTTTTAAAGTTGAAATAGTTGCGTAATTAATTTTGTTTTAAAAAAATATAATTTTGATATGTTTTTAAATTTTAATTTGACTTATTCTAATATTTTGTTTTGATTTATGTTAAAAGGTCGAAAATCATAATTTTTTATAAGTTAAAGGACGAAAATCATAATTTTTAGTAAGTTAAAGTACGAAAACCAAAATTCAAATTTTAAGAGGACGAAAGTCATAATTTTTTATAAGTTAAAGGACGGAAACCAAAATTCAAAACTTAAAAAGATGAAAACCAAAGTTAATGAAACTTATAGGACAAAAAAATATACTATCCCATATATATATATATATATATATATATATATGATGGCCACCCTAGTTCTCTCGTTTTTCACGGTATACGTACTTGCAAATAATTATATATATAAAAGGCCCCCTATTCGCTCGTTTTTCACGGTATACTTGGAAATTAATTAGGGTGACTACTGCGTGATGTGACCGCTAATAAGTTACAATAAACTATGGACCAAAATGCAGACATAATTTGAATAAATTAATGTAATTTTATTACGTCAAATTAATATCAAATTAATTATGTTGGTGATAGGTTGTAATCTAAATGTTCACGTGAAAGAAAAGATTTTTATCTAATAGATTAACTGATCTTTAAATAATATTTATATATAATCTGCAAATTATCGACCTAACTTTAATTTTAATTACATCTCGGCATGTTAATTGGACGCAATAAGTGGTGCCACGGCCACATCTCAGACCGCACAAATAGTATTCACTCCGTCCCTAATTAATTTGCACACTTTCTATTTTGGATTGTCCCAAATCAACTTGCACACTACTTAAAAAGGAAACATCGATTTCGTGAACACTCACAAAACTTTCCACACATTTACCCATATACCACTACTTTATTTCAAAATACATTTTTCTTAAACCATGTGCCATTTTAGGGGTGCAAATATCCTGGGACAGAGGTAGTACTTTATTAATTAATAACTTTTAAGGGCTCATTTGGTTCGTAAGATAAAAGTATTTATCCATAAAAAATATGCATGCTTTTTACGGATAGATAATTTTATCTTACGAACCAAATGAGCCCTAAGAGAATTATATATTAAAAATCTTAAACAAATATTCTTGAGTAGTAAAAACCCTTTCGTAGCATGCATGTGTAAACCTACAAATAGTGAATCTGAGGTAATAATGTATAAGATTCATTGCGAATAACATTATATGTTTTGTAAATTGCAATCTAATTTTAATTTTTGAATTTTGTTAAATAAAAATTTAATTACTTTAACATTTTTGCACTTTGAGCTCTCCTAACTAGAATCTAACGCTTTCTTTTAATATTTAAATTCGGAATAACAACATTTTGATTTTAATAGGGGGAACGACATCGTTTAAGTTTTCTAGGTGATTAGATGTCATGTAATTCTGCTTCAGGAGATTTTTCTGCTCATGTCCCCGATCAAATTGTAGAAGATAGTTTTATTTAGTAAATTTCAAAAATTTAAGTTAGATTGTCATTAACAAAATATTAATAATTCTATTAGTTACATCGAAATGCAACAAAATATTCATTCGGATATGAAATTGTAAATCTTAATTAAAAATACATTTTGTTTTATAAATTTTTATGCAGTTAACCCATTATAATTTCAAATAAAGTGTTTATTATATATTTTATGAGATAAACAAAGACATATCATAAATATTATAGATAAATTAATAATTTCAAATACAATAAATAATATTGTTAATGAATACTGATATTAGTAAACCTTAAAACACGACTATTTTTTGTGAAATGGATGAGATAACAATTTTGATGGAGTTGGTATTATGTGAATAATACTCATAGAAATAGTTTCGTGCATAATACATTTTAATAAATGTAGTAGCATAAATTTTGAACGTGTGGTGTTAATTTATTTACTGTGTCATGTATGGTATTTGTAGTATTATTTCATGTAAAGTGTAATGTAAGTTCATTATAATATTTTATGTCATCTTTCAGCACAACTATCAAATTTCAAAATACTTATTATAAATTATTTTTTTATAATATTTATTGTATGCATAATTCATACTCCCTCCGTCCCACACAAATTAAGAAAAAGTAAGTATGTGAGTGTAAAGTTAAATAATAAAATAAGAAAAGTGTACTTTATTGACTTTTTGTGAGTGTAAAAAATTTCCTTTTTAGGTGTGTGAAAAAAGAGTTGAGACGTCTAAATAAGAAAAATGTGAAAGTAGTTTTGGGACGGAGGGAGTATATTACTTTTGCCATTTTGATAATATTATTGAAGTTCACGCCCTCTCATGTCTTAATCATATTCATGCCCACAAATAAATCCCTTCATTGGCATCAAAGAGTTGTTGTCGTAAATACAGAACAACTAGAGTTTAATCGACGCAACTGCCATAAAAATACATCCAACATTATTCTCCATTGGGTAAAATATTGTACGAAAATAATTTATTATAAGCTTATCATGAATAAGTTTTAAAGTATCAAATATTTAACCAGGTGTATCAAAAATCACTTCAGATGTATCAAAAGTTAAGGTCAACAAAATCTATATATTGACTTCAATTTTTGATACACCTAATGAATATTTTAATACACTTGACCAGATATTTGGTACATTAAAACAATTTCATGATAAGTTTATCATAAATAATTTTCACACAATACCTACTTTATCTACAAATATACCACGACGGGAAAATAAAATTAACAAAATTAATATTTTGTTTTGGTTGTCTAAACACGACCATGGATATGTTGCGCAAAATGGGCTAATTTATAACCTCACATAATTAGTGTTTGGTCGAAATAAAAAAAACAGGTGTTTTGCTTGCTTATAAATTTCTTTTAGAGTGTTAGGTAAAATAAAATATTTGATAGGTTATAAAATTTTAAAATAAATTTCTTATATTTTAATAAACTGCAAAAAAAAAAAAAAATTAAAACATTCTAACTTAATTTTCTCACCACTTTAATACAGACCCGTCCTTTAACAAGTGTACCTAGTGATATGTCACAGAGCTCCAAAATTCAGGAGTTCAATCTTGAAAATTTTATGTTAATATAAATAAATCTTATTGAAATTATAAAATATACTATTGCAAATGCATACAAAAGAATACTACATATACACTCTCTTCTTTCCCTCTCTTTAATTGTCCCGCATCATAATTTTCTCCCTTCTCCTTAATTCCCTCTATTCTCTATATCAACATTAAGAAAACTTCGGAGTAAATCTTGTATTTTCCTTCTCAATTTATTCCTAATTAATTTTTCCTCATAAAAGCCACCAAACTAATGGTGTTTAACGGCCATTTTTTTATATAGGTAATTGTTCAATCTTCTCTAATTATTTAGCTTCAACCACTACATTTAAGGCATCATTTCAAAAGTAGCACATGACCTCTATATTCTTTGGGATGAGCCTACTCCACCCCAACCACCCGCCTCACACCGGACTCCACCAACAGTACCCAACATTTACCTCGAATAAAAATAGAAAAATAGGTAAACTTTTGTATAAAAATGATTAATGATGAACCAATTTTAAATATTTAATATTTAATCAAGTATATAAAAAATATCATAAAAAATGGTGGGAGGGGGGGTGTACGTTTCCACAGAAAGAGAATAAGTGATTGGACAAATTTAGAATTTTCTTTAAAACAGAAGCGTAAATTAGAGATTTAATAATGAGTGTGCAGATTCTATAATATGTGTATTCACCTAATGGGCGTATTACTAATAATATTGGATGCATTTAACATAGGCCTAAATAATATAGCTAACTTCAGTAGAATTAGTTGAGGCCCAAAAAGGTCTAATTTTTTGTAGGGTTCCAACTATATACACCTCCAAATTTATAAGATACACCTATTTTGTTAATTTTTTTATAAAAAAATTATTTTAATATATCTCTTTCAACTCATCAACTCCATCTTCTTTTTTTTCCTCCGTTTTCCAACCGCACAACAATTTTCCTAAATTATGCGGATCAATCTCTAAGTCACTGCAATAATTTTATAGTCCCTACCAATATTTTTTTTTTTTGTAATATCGAATAATGAATTGATGAAAGACAAAAGCAAAATAAAAAAATATGTATTTTACAATTATTTTTTTATGGATGTATTAAAATTAATGTATGTTTAATTTAAATTTTATTTTATAAAAATTGGTAAATTAGATATTTGATATATTAATCAATAATTTTTTTTACTAAAATAGGTAAAATAGATATTTAATAATATATGTAGGTGTATCTCAAAAAATGGAGGGGTATATAGTCGGGCCCTTTTTGTAGCTTTGTTGCACCAATGAACTTTGACCCGATTAATTTAAGTTTTAAAAAAGGCCGTATTTGCACAATCTCTTTGGTAAAAACACAATCAGAATAATAAATACTCCCTTCATTTTGATTTTTTTTATTTTATAAAAGTATTTTTATTTATTATTATACAATGGATCATATGTTGATTTTTGAGCAATATAATAAAAAAAATTATAAAAAATAAAGGGTGATTGTTTAAAAGAATATTTGTTTAATAATAATATGGAATAAAAAAATTATTTAAATATTTAAGAAAAAAAATGAAAAACTTATAGTGAGACGGAGAGAACACAATCTCCTATAAATAGATAGAATAATACATAACCCTTTCCATTTCAAAATGCCTTGTCCATCTAATATTTCTTCATCTTCTTCAGTTCTTATTTATTGCATAAACTATCTAAAAATAAGTATCCTTTTTTTCTAACATACAAAAAAATCACGAAGGGTGTGCTCAGCCGAATTTAAACAAATTTTGAAAAAAAAAAAACCTTAGAAATATTGGACAATTTTCAGGCAAACTTTAGACATGTGTTCGATTTTTATTTTTGAAAGCTTTCCAATATTTTGAAAAACTTTTTCCAAAATTTTGCTTAAACTCGGAGAACCAAATCCGAACACACCCATCATGATTTTTTGAAAACAGAACTCTCAAATAACAACAACATTATCATACCCATTTAATTTAATACACTCAAATTACAAAAATGCATTAAAATTCTAAAAAAACAACAAAAATGATCATATTCAACATTTAAAAAAAAAAAAAAAAAAAATCTAGCTCTTCAAAAATATCAAAACTCTTGAATATATATGTTATAGTTTGAAGTATTCACCATGTTTAGTACATAAGCATTCACTAAACTATAGAAGCCGCTGATTACCGTTCGTGATGCTTCAATTTCATGGAGTTTCAAACTTTTCAAATTTTTTTACCGAACAATTACGTGAATTTTGATGCTAAATAAGATAGAAGCTATATTTTAAAAAGCGGGTTGGATCTGTGTCCGTCCGCTACTCGAACATACCGAACGGTTTGAAAGTATTGGACCGCTCTTTTCCTGAAACGCCCAAAAAGCGGTCAAAAGCGGTAAAAACGGGCCGTACCGGTGAATTCGGCGCTTTTGCTTAATTTGTTAAAAAAAATTGAGGGTTTTTTTTTTTTTTTTTTTTTACAATTTATAACTCTTGCTGAAACTAAATTTATCAGATTTGGTTTTTATTTTATATTATCTTAATCGCGTTTTCTAGCTATCTTTATTCTTTCCCAAATTCTTAATCTATTATTTTCATATATTTTTACTAAGTCATCTACGAGGTTTAGACTTGGAATAATAAGATCAAATTTTAGTGGTGTTACTTTGGATATTCTTTCAAATTAAATATTTAATATTGTTAATAGTAGATATTTGATGAACTTTCTATATATTTGATATTTTAAAGATATTTGGTGAACATAATTCTACATTTGACACTTTTATAATATAAAATGGACTTATTTTAGTAAAATGTTGACATTAAATTTAAATTGTTAAAATTGAATTTTAAATAACAACTTAAAATGTATATTTGTTTAATTTTTATTGTAATTTGAACATATAATTTATTAGTTTAGAGAAAAAAATATTTTTGATGTCTTTAATATTTGTATATAATTATATATTATTTAATTATGATTGCATTCCGACTCAATTACTTGACTAACGGTTAAACCCAATTCGATTGAAAATATTAAGAATGTCCGATTCAATTTCGATTTGAAATTTCATATGTACAACTTAAGAAATAAATTTTGTGGACAGTTGTTTTACAAAAAGGATAGTGCAAATAATTGGGCCTAAAACTGGTCATAATTTTCTAGTTGTGTCTATCGGGGCCCATGAACTCTTGGTCCAAAATTAAATTGAAGAGTAAAAAAAATTAAGAACCACGCCCAGTGGGACTCGAACCCACAATCGCTTGATTAGAAGTCAAGCGCCTTATCCATTAGGCCATGGGCGCTTTTTACTAGCATATTTGATACCTAATTTTATATAAAAAACAGCAGAAGGCGTTTAAATGACCAATTTCTAGTAAGCATGTTATAATATTCCCTCCATCCCCTTATAAATTACTTGCTCATACCTTTTTGGCACGAGTACTAAGAAATGTATAAAAATATTAATATAGTACATGTAATGTGATGGAGAAAAGTGAAAAAGTAATGAGAATAGTGTAAAAAGTATTGAAAATAATAATAAAGAAGTGAATAGTAGTTTCCTAAAAAAGTAAAAAAACAAATGAACAACATATAGTGGGACGGACGAAAATGGAAAAATAAGCAACTTATTGTGGGACGGACGAAAATGAAAAAATAAGCAACTCATAGTAGTTTCTGTCCTCAACTCTGAATAAGAGGTTAGAGTTGATATATCACAAGTTGCTACCTAGCAGCATGGTCTTATTGAGTGGCCAAAGTAAATTAGCTCAACTCTTTGAATATTACTATTTTACCCTTCACAAGCAATAAATATAAATAGACTCATTAGATCTTCTTCATGGTAAGATCACTATCATCCCCATTACTGTTATCATTATAATCTCCATCTTATTTCTTTATCACTTCAGTGCCTTTACAATTATATTTTATTAGTATTCTTGTCAAATAAGTTTACTGACTTGAGCGTCGAACTATCAACGCCGGAGCCCCATCCGACCCGATTTTTTTGCAGGTTATTTCCTTGAACTCAAGAGCTGAGGAAGCCTTTCATTAAATTCAAGGAGAGCAATGGCAAGAACCTGATTCATTTCTTACTTTCGATTATTCTTTGAGATAGGTAATCATTTTGTCTTCATCAATGTTGACCAAGTCAGGTGCTACTACTCATTTTATTAGGCGCATCAAAGCATGTATGTCAAAATAAATTACTGAGAAAGGACAACTACACTTAAGCACACCAAATATTTGGATTTGAAAACTATTTATGCAGAGTAAAATTTCAAGTACGATCAAGGAAAGATGAGAGATGTTATTAGCACATGATCATTGTGCGTGAGTTATCATTCTCTTTTGTATAAGCTCTTTAATTTAACAATGAAGACTGCTATTCCACATTATCAGAGAATTAATCATGTCATTGCAGAAAAATATTGCATGACTTCTTATGAAATAGAAAAGAAAAAGTGATGACAGTCTTGAACAATGTGAATAGAGTTAGCATGACTACAAATTTATGGAAACCAGGTCAGAAAATATCGTATATAGTAGTATTTGAGAATATTTTTAACATAAGATCTATACATATCTACATAGATACATACAACTTCCATAAAAAATGCAAACAATTCAATTAGATTATATATATATGTATATATTGGATTTTTATATATGACAATCTGGTAGATCAAGTGAACCTAAACATTTCGTAACCCCCAAGCAAAAAAATTAAAACTAAATTCGTGTGTGCCGGATGACAAAATTGTATCTTATCATATGATGAAACATATTTTGCACGTATATTGTAAGTTAATATACAACATTCTCACATGTTTCTCAACAAACCCTTGAGTTGAGTTTTCCTATAAATATGGTATTCATTCGAAATTCAAGAATCACACAGAATTCGAACCTTCTACCCTTTAGTTTTAGCGTTTCTCTCCTACATTCATCTTAGAGTCTGCTTAGCTTTATAGGTTGATCCGTTCATCAGAGCTCTGTGGTGGTGCTACTCATATTGAAATGAAACTATTTTATTTTATGAAAACATTATGTATATCTTGTAAGCATTATCAGGATGTATTTATTTTGTTGAAAAAATAGTACCTTTAACTTGATTTCTTTCTTTTTTCTTTATTCGATATTTTAATATGTATTTGTACGGACAAATAATATAATGATCTATTTTTATATAGAGCTTTATGAAGTATGGAATGATATAACACTTGATGAGCATTTTGTTCACTTGCCTGCAAAAACTTGTGATTTTTTAGTTAGTAGTGGATTTTTGTGTTCTCACACGCTGAGATATTTCAAAATAAACTATTATTTCTAAAAATACAAATAACTAGGCCTAGACGCCTAGTTTAGGTGACTCGTTTCATCACTTCTTTCTGATAAAGAAATGCTTTTTAAAATTACACATGTGGTGGCAGGCCCCCCCACCCCACACACACATATATATATATATATATATATATATATATATATTAGTTATGATGTCACGACCCTAGGAAGGAAGAGAAGACATTTCCCAGTGAGATTCTCTTACCAATTTATTATTCCATCTTTCTCAAGATAAACTTCTCACTTTTTTTATATGGACGTCCCAATTTTTTCTTCACACCCCAAAAAAAGAACACAACTCACACTCATAAAAATCAATAAAGTACATTTTTTTATATTTTATTATTTAATTTTACACTCACATATTTCACTTTTTCTTAATATGCGTGAAACTCCACTTATGAAGAAAATGTTGGGACGGAGGGAGTAATTGTCTAGCTAGTTATAAAGAAAATAGATTAAAAAATTGTGTGTACGTAAATTCTTTTGCCAGAATAATAATTTTAATATACTCCCTCCGTCCCAGAGTAATTTGCAAAGAGGAGGGACACACAAATTAAGAAAAAATATAAAAAGTAAAAAAAATAGTATTTTGAGGGTTAATTTAGTAAAATTTTATGTAAAAAGTGAAATAGTTAGTTGGATTGAATGTAATGTTGGCCCAAAAAATGAAAAAAATAATAACATTTTGTGTAAATATGTAGATATTGTGAGAGTGAAGTTTATAAAAGGGTTTCATTTTTTTAGACTGCAAGTTCCTTTGGGACGTCACGAAAAGGAAAACTTGCAAGTTCCTCTGGGACGGAGAGAGTACAAATTAAGTAATATTTAATCAATTTGAGAAAAAATAGTCCATTATATCAAATCAAATAATTCTTGCATGAGACGTAGGAGACTCCATTAATTCAGTATTTTAATCATAAGTATGATTGAAATTAATGGAGCTCACGAACTCATTGATCATAGAGCAAGATAAAAATCTCATCTAATGCTAGTTTAATTTCGTCTTTTCTATAACGTGTATTACAGCTTTAATTAAAGTTTTACTTTTCTTTTTATTAATTAATTGACAACTCGAGATCTAATGAAGATATATATATAAATAAATTAAGACTAGTAGATGAAAGAAAATACACCTAATTTTCTCCCAATAATTTTCCAAAGAAGATTATTCACACGTGATATATATATACTCCCTCCGTTCCACAAGACATTGCATACTTTCTATTTTGGTCCGTCCCACAAAAAGTTTGCATATTCAAAAGTGGAAACTATTTATTAAACTCTACTCTCACAACACACATATAATATTCATAAAAATGTACCTTTTATACATTTTTCTTAAACCCCGTGCCCAAAAGACACCGCAATGTCTTCTGGGACGGAGGGAGTATATATTATTCAATTAAGGAGGTCCCCATGGACAAATTGTAGCAATCCTATTGACGTGTATGCTGGTTCGCTGTTGTTTCCACTTTTTTAACCTATTCAAAAAGCATGAAAATTTCCAATTAATTAAGTCGTGTTCAACATTTTAAAAGAGTGTAATACTTTACAATTGATTCATAATGAAATGTGCATACCATTAGCACCCCTCTATAAGTACTTATCTTTTGATCATCATTTCTTCTTCATCATTTGCACCATTACTTAATTCCTTGTGTTATAATTCACATATCACAAATAATATATATAGAAATTAGGACATGGCGTGCAACAAGTCATTCTGCACTGATTACATGCTGCTCAACACCCAAGAATCCGGTTTGTTGGATGTCTGGAAAGTTTTGTTTTCTAGCAACATCGGGAATAGAAAATTCGTGGACTGCCCGCCGGGCACCCGGGAGCCGTTTGGGCGTCGGTGGTTGATATTCGTGTCGGTGATGGCGCAGAAATTCTTGCAGGCGACGGCGAAACCCATGGCGGCCTTTGGGGCCGGAGTCGAGCATTGGTTGAATTTGGTGTCCGGAAACGGAGGGTTCTTTCGTCTCATACTCAATACATTCAAAGGTACGAAATTCGCCCCTGGATAACTTGTATAGATGACCAGATGTGTTATTATTATGTAACATGAAATCCTTTCGGAATTCTTTGCGTTAAATTGTTTTAATATTACAATGTATATGGGTGAAGATATAACTAAACATGAAGCTACAAAAATGATGCATGAATGACAAAATTGTATCATTGTCCTAATTAAGATCGGACGCTTTGTCTGAGAAATTAATCTTAATTAAATTATAGTTAGTGTAAATTAAAGAATATAAATCTGACAATGTTCAAAGTTAAAGTTGACTTGCGGATGTTGTAGTCACGGAGATGCTTCGCAGAAGATGCCACGTGGGTCCCACACGTTCAATTGTTTAAGTAAAGATATAACAACTCCACTTATCACCAATTATTTACTTTTAAGCAACAATAGTACATTACTACTTTTCTTTTATCCACATGTTACCTCTTCATACTTACCTTTCATCCAAAGAAAACCTTTTATCTTGCTTTTCTCAAAACCCACCCATTCATTCTGTCTCCCACCTGCTATCTAAGGTTGTAGAAGTCGAAAATCGGTAATCGGGTGCTTTTTGGCCACCTATTTTTAAAAAAAAATATTTAAAAATACAAAATTTGGACAGTCTAGAACAGCCTAAGTGGCGCCTAGATCCTAAAATGCCTAGAATTGTCGATTTTACAAAAATTGGGTTGGCAAGAGGCCGCCTAGGCCGATTTCTGAATCACTGCTGCTATCACATCATTGCTCATTTTACCACACTTTTGATTTTACATAAAATTTCATTCACCTCTAATTCTATATGGCTCTATCCCTAATTAAACACGAATTTATTAATTTTTAGACTACCTCATTCACATTTATCACATCTTCATTCCAATGCCTTCTCTAATTAAGCATACTCGATCTTAAATTAGATAATATTATAAAAAAGAAATGAAAAGAGAAATGGGTCATGGGTGACCCAAAAGTGATACATCCACCAGACAGAAAACAACAAAGCCCACTAGGCTAAAATCTTAGTCAAGAAATGGTCCAAATAAATTCACCCATTACTTATTAAAAGTCCAAAATGCAAAAGATAGGCCCATTAAGACTTGGCCCAAACGCCCACACCAAATCTGTTGCGAGGATAATGCAGAAGTCACGCACACTTCGAACTTCAAGTCAGTGTTGCTCATTAAATTGTTTGTCTATTTTATAAGTAAAATTATTATTTTTAATTTAGGAATTAATTTTCATTTGAAAATTATAAGAAAATTAATACTCTCTCCATTCCACTATATATTTCTCATTTTTTCATTTTTTTTTCCGCTCTCTTATATATTTCTCATGTATTTTTTTACGAAACTAATATTCACTTTTTGTTATCATTTTCATTATTTTTTATACTATTCTCATTACTTTTTTACCTTTTTTTATTATATCAATTATATTTTTTTTCATTTTTATCTTAATTCATGTGCCCAAGAAATGAGAAACGTATATCAGGATGGGGAGTATTAATTGAATTTTTTTTTTTCAAGCACCTCCTATTTTTTAAATTGCTTTATTTTAAAATAATCGTAGTTTTTTATTTTACTATATAAATCATTTTAATTTTTCTATAGAGTTTCAAACCACTCCCTGAAAATCCAATGCCAACACAACCCCAAATCTGGATTTTGAAAAACTAACAATACATAACATTTGCCCAATGATTATCACAAAGCACTCTCATGGTGACTTAGTGCATGTTTTGAAATTTTACAAAATAATTTTTGAAATAACTTTATTTTTTGAAAAAACTGTAAGAGATTATTTAAAAAAAAAACTGTTGTAGAAGCTGTTTTAGAGTTCAAAAACAGGCACTTACAGTTGCAATTCAATTTCGTCCTAAATTTATAACTTTTCTGTAAGAATAAGTTTATGTGCACTTGATGCACGGTGCACTAACTTAACAATTTGATTGTTTATACTGAAAAAAGTATGGCCAGACTACATTGAAAAATTTGCACTGAAAATCAATAACAGTGTAAACTTTTTAGTATAATCAATCCACACTTTATAATATAATCAACCAATATCTTTTCAATGCAATCAGTCTCAACTGTTGAGTTAGTATATCATGCACTAGTTGCATATAAGACTTTCATTTTCTGTAAAAGATTATGAAATTTTCAATTATCAATTTAATCCCGTAAGTTTTCAATTTGTTTTACTTTTGTTCTATTTTCATTGAAAAATCAGAAATAATTTTGTATGGTCTCACGTTTTTCATCCGACGACATCATTTTTTATTTTCTAGCTTAGGTCATACAACTTTGTCGTTGTTTTTTATTTTTCAACGCAATAAAGATCAAAATTTGACCAAGTAGTAAGTTATGTGGGCCATTAACAAAAAATTCCAAAAATAATTAATTTTTTATGTCCCGCAAACTACATCATTAATCTCTTGAGAGTACGTGTACCAAGCAGCAATTGATGATGGGATGGCCCTTTGATTTTTATTTTTATTTAAATTCTACTAAATAAGCATGATTTTTTTAATTTTTAATTAAAAAAAATATTCTTGAATTTTAACTAACAAATACTAAATTTGAAAGAGTGTGGTTTTAATTTTTTAAGTGTTATACTAATAATTACTCGATTTTATTATTTTATATTCCTCCATCTCGACTTCTTTTTTTCACTTAATATTTTTTTTGCAACGTTGTAACTCTTCTTTTATACTTTAAAAATAATTAAAATTTATAAAAATCAATAAAATAAACAATTTTATTCTAAAGACCCTAGTTACTTAAAAGTCCACCCCTTCATTAAATGAGGTGTTATATTACTTATATGTGATGGGAGTAATAATTTCCATGTAGAACTAGTACCTAATCAACAGACCCATTCCACGCGAATATGAGTGTCAGGTAATTATTGGGTCGATTGGGCCCCCAAGAATATTTTATTTATTAATTATTTATTAAAATATTGAAGTAAGAATGCATACAGGTAAGACGATAATGACTGGATATATATATATATATATATATATATAAACTTATAAAAAAAAAACCCACAATCCAATACCCTATCCTCTTGCATGTTTTTAACGGATAGATACTTTTATCTTACAAACCAAATGAGCTCTTAATCTAATTAATTAATTTAATATCACCATTAATGTAGATTATCCTAGATGTACCGGGTGTTGCTGTTGCATGCTCTTTCCAATCTTAAACACCTATACCATTTTATTAATTCTTTCCCATTAACAAATATATAGACTATTTACATCATTGTGCACCTGATGCATAATATTTTTTAATAAAATTGATTGATACCATTTAGAAATATAATACATCTTGATTGCATCATACTCCAAATCTATGATAAGCTCTACTTAAATATTTTGGAGAATTTGCATATTAATTAAAAAATATGACTATATTTATAAATTAATTTATAATATTTGCATAAAATTATAATTTCTTTAGGTATAAAAACATATTTTTTCTGTACTTAATCAATTTCTAATTATAGTCAATTTTGTGTATTATTTTGTAATTTTTCCTAATATTTAATGTTGCATACATATTTTGTGTTTAGGGAAAGTAGTGCAACCAGACATTACGTCGGAAAATTTTGTGTCGTTTATTGGAAACATCGATAAACGGACAGAGTTAGACTCGAGGATCGACTCAGGTGACAAAAGATACTATGCTGCACTTTCAGTAATGGCTTCCAAGGCTTCTTATGAGAATAAAAAATACATTCAGACGGTTGTCAATGACCATTGGAAGGTACATACACACCATTATTATATAAATAAATTAACTAAATATTTTATTAAATTTTGAAGTTTTTTTTTTTTTTTTTTTTTTAGGGAAAATTTTGAATTTTTAGATGAGATGGGATATAGAGTATTTTGATTCAGCTAAAAAAAAAAGCGAAAATCAAATATCACAGATAGAATGAAAATTCGAAGTTTTATATATATAGCTCACAAAATATATTAATTCAAGTCTTGTTAAAAAAAAAAAACTAAATTTTAGGGGTGCTTTGGCATGAATTTTTTTTAATAATAATGAGAATGAGGATAAATATATAGTATATAGTAATTATAGTAAATAGTGTGGACAAAATATTTATATAATATTTTTTTTTCCTAAATAAGGTAATTATTTTCCAGAACTTTTACCGGTAATTTAGAGGAAAACATGCATCAATTTGTTAAAAAAATAAAAAATAAAGGTTATTTACATATATTTTTTTAATTTGATACATTAGAGAAAATCAAATTAAACAAAAGACTTTGGAGTCCTAATTTGTACTCTCTCCGTCTTAGAGGGATTTGTACCTTAGAAGGAGATACATTTAAAAATAAATTAATAAAGTGATATATTATATATGTTTAAATATCAAATATGTGTATAATTTTGTAAATGTGCATGCAAATTGATTTTTTTTTTAGAAATGTGTCATGTGAGAATAAAGAAAATTTGTGATTAAACTTCTGTGGGGCTGAGTGTAATAAGTACAAGTGCCCACCTGTTACTACATGTAATTTGTGTCTAATTGAATTTGGTAGGGCCATTTAACTGTATTATTGTGTCTATACAAATTTTTTATAATATCATCCACTTTACTCAATTATTCAACCAAAATGATAGATCTTGACGAACCACTAACTATGAGCAACAGAGAAGGAAATCCGTTTCATTAAATTCATATGATTTTTTTTTTCTCTATGAAATTCTAAAAATTTAAATTTGCTTTGATCTATAAATTTTTAATATCATTTAAAAGGTTATATCTATATAGAGGTGTAAAATTGACCAATTGATTAATAATTCTATTGTAATATGCATGGATACTTATTGGTAAATAAGTAATAAATTTTGTGGCTAATAAGTAAGAAATAGTAAATATTCATGAGATCGTTTTCTGGTACATAAATTTTTATCGTAATGAATATGTATGATTCACACGGAAAAATATTAATATTGTGGACAACATATGTCAGCTCATGTTTAAAAAAAAAAAAAAAAACTTTCCCCGAAAGTATGTACTTATTAATTTTATTTTAATTCTTTCGTTGCAGATGGAATTCTTGGGGTTCTACGATTACCTGAACGGTGAGTCGATTATTACTAGAAAATTTTGCACGCAATTCCATTACAAAATTTTCTAATGAAAAAATTTCTGCAAGTCTAATTTGGTTAGGCTCGTAGCAATAATTCTTCATTTTCTAAGTAGTTATGAAGTAATTTAACAAGATATTAAGTTTTAAAATACGGTTTATTACACAAGTTATTCTTCTTCTAAAAATTAAAAGGAAAAATACAATATAGTTCAACAATTTGACAAAAATTACTTTTGTGCAAAAAATTTATACTATCGTACAATTTTTTTTAAATAAATTTGTAAATATAATAATTTTTTTGAACCAATATATAAGTGATCCAAAATTATTTTGCAGATTATCAAGGAAAAGACACCACACAAGCATTCATGATGGAGGACAAAAAAGACACGATTGTGGTGTCATTCAGAGGCACAGAGCCCTTCGACGCCGATGCATGGTCCTCCGATTTCGATATCTCGTGGTACAAAATTCCGGGGATGGGCAAAGTCCACGGCGGATTCATGAAAGCCCTAGGCCTTCTCAAAAGCGACGGCTGGCCTCAACAGCTGCCACCTGCCCGCGCCCCAACCGCCTATTATGCCATTAGAGAAACCCTAAAACATCTCCTTGAAAAAAATGAAAATGCCAAGTTTATAGTCACCGGCCACAGCTTAGGCGGCGCGCTGGCCGTTTTATTTCCGGCGATTTTAGGGTTTCATGAGGATCGGTTGTTGCTTGAAAGACTTGAGGGTGTGTACACATTTGGTCAGCCCAGAGTTGGAGACGAAGAATTTGGGAAATACATGAAGACATTGATGGAGAATTATGATTTTAAATGTGTTAGATTTGTTTATAGCTATGATCTGGTTCCTAGGTTGCCGTATGACGATGCTACGCAATTGTTCAAGCATTTTGGGACGTGCATATACTATAACAGCTTCTACCAAGGAAAAGTAAGTTTTTTTTTTTTTAACATATGACAGAATTAATTAATTAATTAAGGAGTAATTTTAAATTGATACATTTTTTTGACCATTATTTTGCATAATAGAGTAAAAAAAGAAGTTAATACAGCAAAGTTTTATGTGAAAATGATTCATGAATAATTAAGTTTATCGTGAATTAGTTTTAAGGTATCAAATATTTGGCCTAATGTATCAAAATATCAATTAGGTGTATCAAAAGTTGAGGATCAATAATATTATGTTATAATTGTTATAAATATAATTGACCTTAACTTTTGATACACTAGACCAAATATTTGATATATACTTTAAAACAGTTTTATGATAAGTTTAACATGAATTATTTTCATATAAAATATACTCAAATAGTAAAGTATATATATTACATCAATTTGAAATAACGGTAAGAAATTAAATGTTCTATTTCAAAAGTAAGTCTTGTGTGAGATCGCATGCACGGAATCATCATCACTTGAATTAATTTGATTTTAGGCGATCTATTAAATGTGTTGGATCGATGGTTGACAATCATTTAAATTTTTGCAAGAACTTAAAAAAATTAATAATTAATTAATGTGGCATGCATGCAGGTGGTGGAAGAAGAGCCGGACAAGAATTATTTTTCTATAATATGGATGATACCAAAGTTTGTAAATGCATGTTGGGAGCTTATTAGAAGCTTTGTGATAAAATATTGGAAAGGGGGAGATTATAAAGAAGGGGTTCTTCTTCGAGTGTTTCGCGTGATAGGGGTGTTTGTTGCGGGAGTGCCAGATCACTGCCTTCAGGATTATGTGAACTCCACAAGATTGGGATCGTCCGACGTGTTTCAATCCATTAAGTCTAACCATGAGAAACTGTTGAAGATTCAATGATCTGATAATACTGCAGAATTGCATGTTTAAGATATTCTCTTTTAATTTATTTTTACCATGGATCTAAATCATCCTGATTATTTTTCAAACTCTAAAAATGGTAGTGGAGGATAAACGAGACACTTATCAAAATTATTATGATCAACGTTTTCAATACTCTGGTACTGAACACGTTGCGAATTTATCCATTTATATGATTAATTGAAAACAACTTAGCAATAGAGAAACTCACAACATGCTAAAAGATGACTTGCTTGAGCATATGTGGGAAAATTTAGAACTAGCTAGTTAGGAATTAATTAATATGTGATTTCAATTTCTAAATTTGCAATTTATTATTTTATGCAACTATTTGTAGCTTGATTTTTTTTTTTTTTATTCTTTTTCAACTCTTGTTATTGTATCATATTTTTAAGGTAGGATAAATTATTTTTCTTAATGTATGGTAAATTAGTTTATATATATTTTTACACACGTTTAAATATAAAGCTCCATTTGGATGGATGGATTTGAAATCCATTGATTTCACACACAAATAACCACCATCTCCATGAATTTACAAATACTTAGATTCTATTTTATGTTTAAAATGGAGGAATTCTAAACCCTCTTCAAACTCATGTCATTTGTGAAATTCCTCCTCTTCACCCTCATCTCTAATTTTCCTTACTTTTTTCCTTCTTTCTCATCATTTTATAATTCATAACTTAAAATGTATGTTTTTTTACATGTATTTTTGTTTAAATCCATTCATTTTCAAATCCATCCATCCAAATGGAGCCTAAAAGTATTGATCCAAAATTATATATAATTAATAAATAATAAAATAATTATTATTGTTTTAGATTGTGGATGTGAGTATAAAAATATAAAGTTGAGTTGAGTTATAGATTGTACTTGTGAAGAAGAGAGAAAATAATATTTTATTTTAGATTGAGTTGAAAAGGATTGTAGATGGGGATATTCTTAATAACATATATATTACATAGAGTTCAAATAAAATTAATTTGATCCATCTTAGGAATTCATTATTTGCATGTATTTTTGTGAGTTTCAACCTACGATTCTAAACCACAATCAATTTTTGGCATATCTATTGAAATTTGTTTTAAATTAAGTTTAAATTAATAAAATTTGTTTAATTTTTTAAATAAATTTATTTTAAATTAAAATCCATTAAATCCGACAAAAAAATTATTTTATAAATATATAATTTAACAGACAAGTCCAAACAAATTAGTTAAAAATGCAAAGTATAATCTGAAGAATTATTCAAATATTTGAGAATTGTTCAAAATTAATGAAATTAAAAAAAGTTAAAAAATTTCATCCGAAATATTATTTGATAAATCTAGAGTAACCCCGAGATATTTGTGTATCTCCACGATATATTTTGTTCCACTTCATCGAACATCAAGTGATAGTCACAGGCAACAAAACTGTTGTAATCGAGAGAAAAGCGCAAGCATAAAAGTAAATGACACGATATTGATGACCCAGTTCGTCACGGAGTGACTACGTCTGGGGGCGACCAAGCCAGGAGATATAATAATATGTACTGCCGTTTACAATATGAAAGTATGTATAGAATACAAAAGGGAAGATACAATATATAAAGAATACCTAACCCTAGCATCTAAGTCTTGTGGGCCTAAAGCCCACTGGACTATAATCTATATATTATGTCCATATATTATAATAATATATTTCAATATATTATAACAAAAACAACGAATAATTTGCAGCCTCGCGTGCGAATATGCTAAAATAAAATTGTAAATCTTGAACCTTACGTTGAAATTTACAAGCACCCTCTAATTTGTTATTTTTCTTTTAATTATTCAAGCAAATTTAGACTAGAAATTAAAATATATGGACGGTTGTTTTAAATCCTAATAGTAATGAGAATGGATTTTTTTTTCTCTTTACCTTTACATGTGTTAAATTAATGTTTGTTTTTATAGTTAGGGATGGCAACGAGGCGGGTTTGGGACGAGTTTGGTCTGTCCCAGGACCCGCCCCACCAAATTTTTTTAGGACCCGAGACCCGCCCCACCCCGCCTCAATTTGGAGTTGGACCCGCCCCGCCCCATCACACGAACCCGGCGGGTTTTACCCACCCCGACCCGCCTACCCGTCTATTTTTTATTTTATTTTATTTTTTTCATACATATCAAATGCATTACACAAAATATAATAAATTTTAAAATATATAACATCAATATGCATATGAATGATTCAAACAACAATAAATATGCAAAATAATCCATTTCAAGTTTCAACTTATTAAATCTAAATATTTAAAATCACACATATATTGTTCATTGAAATTAAAATAATAAAAAAATTTAATAAACTCTAATTTGTACAAATTTTGCTCATAACTTTATGCACATATCTAATATAATAATTTAATGAATATGTTAATTAATAGCCTAATTTTTATATATTTAATTATACATATATAATATAATATATTTATTTAACTATATATATATATATATATATATATATATATACACGGGGCGGATCCACCTAATACCATGACCCGTCCCAAACCCGGCGGGTTTTTTGGTCAAACGGGTCCAAACCCGCCCCGTGACCCGTTTGACAGGGTTTTTATCCGGCCCATATGGGGCGGGTTCGTGGCGGATCCGGGTTTGAACCCGCCCCATTGCCATCTCTATTTATAGTGGTCAACATTAGTGTTGTGCTTCAATTTCAAATATGGTAATAAAAAATTACCTTATAGTTTTGTTCTGTAATTATTTTAAATTTTCAACCCATTCTACAATTTGATCCTGGCTCCGCCTTGCTAGAGAATTATAGAAACAGAAAGAGATCACACTTTTAGAAGTAATCTAGGATTTTCTGACCCTAGCTTGAAAGAAGAATTAAACGAACATATGTTTCTCTCTATTAACCAAGTCCAAAGCTTTCCTTTAATTTCCTCCATCACCTTTCCAAGCTCGTTTCGATACCTTAAAAAATAAACTAGTTTCTAGCTTTTCACTTCACCCAAACCACCCATTTTCAAGTAGAGACAACAATCATTTTGCCTTTTTTCAACGAAATAGACCAGATAAAAGGAGAAAATGAACAATGATCGAATTTGAGATCGCAACAGGCGTGTTTAATCAAGACAAACAGAATTCCAAATTCTCATTGCTTTTGTTGTGTCAACTTTAACTTCGAACGCCGGGCATAAAGTAGAATTTCTCTATTGAGAGAATTCCTTTCCTAGCAGGATTACTTCGTGTCGGAAGCCTATCATAAATAAGTCTCCGAAACATATATAGCAGCCACTTTTGCAAGATCCAATTTAATTTTCTCCACACAAAAATGAGCACCTCTTTTCTTGCTACATCTTGATTGTCCTCCACTTACTTTAGACTCGGTAAGTTGTAAGCAGATTTAGTAGAGTATATTTTACCTGGGTCCAATCTCCAAGCCCAACTCACTTTCTTTCAACTTATGTCTGTTTTAAAAGTGTAAAAAATCATCTACCACATCTAGTTCTATTTCCAGCTGCACCCTTTGCGATTCACAACTCCAAACCTAGTCTCCCCCTCACCACGAACCTATTGAATTAATCAAGCACTCTCTATCTCTACTTAACCTAAATAATCTAGGAAACCGAACTTTAAGGGAACTGTTTCCCGCCTAAACTCCGTATCAAAAACTATATTTCTTTCCATTTTCTATTCTTTTCTCAAGATTCTCTGGGAACCAACTGCCACCCCTCTCTCACCTAATTTGACAACCTCCTTCCACTACATGGACCTTATTGCCCTTCCATTTCCCGAAACCAACCTCCCCTTCTAAAATTTTAAAAATTCATCTTTATATCAGTACCTTATCACTTTCGCATTCATGTTCTAAACTTTGTGCGTGTGTATATATATAAATGTTAAAAATTTAAAATTTAAATCATACGCAAAAAGATTAGGAAAAATTGAATCAAGTGCTGAAGTGCATAGTAATGTATTGAGTCTCTCTATCTCAAAATTATATTTGATTTTTTCAATTTGAAACTACAATTTTTTTTTTTTTATATTTTTAAAAGAAAATAATGTACATTTGAAAAGTCAATGAATTTTTTTAATTTTATTATTTAATCTCACAGACATGAAATCCTTCTAAAAAAATGTCTGTCTTACTATAAAAGTATTTTGGGAGTAAGGGAGTACGTATTTTTTCACTATGCAAATCACAATAAAATACTCCCTCCGTCCCAGGATGCAAACCAAGGAAAAATAAATATATTAGTGTAAAATTAAATAATAAAATAAAGAAGAGTGTATTTTATTGACTTTTGTGAGTGTAAAGAGTTTTCCTTTTAGGTGTATGAAAGAAGAGTTGAGACGTAAAAATAATTTTGGAACAGACGGAGTAAATAAAAAAATATAGGGCGCCCTCTCTCTCTGTCTCTTCGGTTGTTTTTTATTTATATTTTTGTTTAGATCAGTAATTGGTTCACACCTATGGCTATGGCACAGCTCCCATATACGACATGGACAAGTATTGTCTTATGCCAAATTGGGCCCTGTTAGGTGTCTTCTTTCAGAAAAAATAAAAAAATTAACCAATAGATCTAAATTTCTTCTGCATTATTCAGATAAAAAATCTCCAGAAGATGATGAGGCTAATGACATTAATCCCTTTAAAAAATATTATCGTGTCTTTAAAAAATATTATCGTGTCTGTACAGATGAAAACTATTCACACGTTAAGCATGGTGCATTATATTTCTACTTTGGTGGCCCCTAGCAGGAAATGGGTGTCAATAATTTTCAAAATTGGCCTTTTACTTACAATAATTTAGAGGATCGAGAAAAATCTTCATAACGTGTTCCACATATATAAAATATGCAACTCTTCCATTCTCACTTCTGTGTTCCTTCTGTTCCAAAATAATTTTCGAATTTTCTTTGCATCGGCATTTCAATTTTTTTTACATTTCAAAAAAAAAAATAATACACTCACAAAAGTCAATAAAATAAATTTTTTATATTTTATTATTTAACTCCACATTCACTTATTTCATTATTTCTTAATATGTGTGCAAATCGACATGTGAAAAAAATTCCGGGACTGAGGGAATATTTATTTAATTCAGACATTATACATACTCTTTTTCTTTTTGTTTGTGTGTCATCTCCAAATGTAAAAATAGTGTTTGAATTTCATCCTAAAAATTTTAATTCTTCAATTTTGATGTTGTAACTCCTAGAGTTTGTCTAAACTTTAATCAAATTTCACTAAAAATATGAAAAATGTACTTAATTTTTATCACATGTAGCTCATGTGCATAGGGAATTTGGGGGGTTTCGCTCCAGTACCCTTGTGGATGTGATGTAGCTTTTCTTTTCTTTTTTTAGGTCTTAAAAAGTTTGTTAAGAAAATTTATTTTTCTTTAACTTTTATATTAATTGATTTATTTAGTGAAGTGGAAAAATAATAAATAACATTTAAAAAAAAACATCAACGCTACATTAGCTAGGGTACCAAAAATCCTCAAGTTCCACCGGCACATGAGCCACACGTGATACAAAAAAAAGGTATTATATTAGTATTTTTGATAAAAATGAGATCAAAATTTAAGAATTACAAAAATAAAATTAAAGAATCAAAAAATTTGAATTAAAATTGGACACTCTCGATGAGTTATTAAACAAATACTCCCTCCGTCCTATAATAAGTTGCTTATTTTGTCATTTTTGTCCGTCCCACTGTATGTTGCTTATATCATTTTTTGAAACAAAATAATAATATTATATTCACACGTACACTTCTCAATACGCTTCTCTCTCCATCACATCACCTGTACTATATTAATATTTTTATATTACTTTTAATATTAAAGCTAAAAATTAATAAGTAAGTTAGAACGAGGTAGTAACTTTTTTCTCTTGCATAACACATTTAACAATATTATGCTGAAAGAATGAAAATTTAAGGGAACATTTATAACCACGAAGATATGTGACGTTGTGATTTACTTGGATAACTTGTGGAACTTCTGAAAAGTTTTAAATGACTGTATACACAAATGACGAACTATTGGATCAAACTTTGAACTTACATTTTGAATAGTATTTTATAAAAGAAAAATTATAAAATAGTAAAAAAATTACATTAATTATAAATTAGTTATGTACAAATAAAAAATAAGTTTTTGCAGAAATAAAGATTATGTGTCTGTATAAATATTTTGAATTAATTTGTGAAAATGATTTTTTTTTTTTTAAAATAACAATATGACTATATATAAATACCCCTTTTATAAAGTAGGAGTATTGAATATCATATTACGAGTTGTTGTTGTCATTTTAGAATTGTTCGACTAATTTATCCATCGGTTAAACATTTTTGTTTTCAATTTTTCATCCTTTTTCTTTTTCAAGTTTTGGTCCCCTGTTTTACTAACTATCAAATTTAATTTTTAAAGTATGTTTATGCATCTTGTCTCACCGTTAGCGGTAGAGCTGTCAAAACGGGTCGGCGGGACGGGGCGGGCCTAAACCCGCAAAAGCCCGCATTTTGGCGGGGCGGGGCGAGGCGGACTGAAAATATGGCGGGCTGCAAAAACTCCAACCCAACCCATTTAATGGCGGGCTGCGAGTTTTAGCGGGCTATCCCAATTTTTTTCCTTTTTAAAAAAAAAATATTATGAACTAATATTTAATAAATGTATAACTAAAATTTCGCCACGAGAATCACAAATCTCATAAAATAAAATTTGTCAAATATATTACAAATCTCATAAAATAAAGTTCACAAAATAAATCAATAATGTTAAGACATAAACTTAGCACAAACCATAAAGTCTCTCAAAATTTATCAATCATTACATCATATAAATCATTTTGACAGCGACAATTAACTACGAAAGAGAGCTGGAGGACTACGTGAAGGGACACCATTGTTTAACTATGTCATCATCGGTTTGAAACTTAGCTACCAGTTTTATTTTTTTTGTGAGAGGAGCACAATAATTTGTTATTTTGTTTGGAAATAATTAATAAAATGTATAATAAAATTTTTAAATTTAAAAATTAATTATAATATCATATAATATGTATATATTAATGTGTATATATATACATATATAATATATACGCACTGGCGGGGCTGGCCCGCCCCAACCCGCGGGCCGGCCGACCCGCCAAACCCGCAACCCAAACGGGCTAGCCCGTTTAGGCCCATCTCTATACGGGCTTAGAAATGTTTAGTCCAACCCTCATTTTATTATGGCGGGGCGGGCTGGCCCAACGGGCCCAACCCATTTTGACGGCTCTAGTTAGCGGTTGCCTTTAAGTAATAAAATGAACTATTCGGAAAGCTATGTGCAATTATTTAAAAAAAATTGTGTCACATGTAATTATCAAAGATAAAATAATATTAAATGTTATGTTCAACAACCATAGATTGATGAGTAGTCTCTTTTGAAATTTGACTAATAGTAATGAAACTTATACTTTTAAATTATATTTATTAATATTATTAGATGCAATTGCTGATACTATAATATTTTGTAATTTTACTCTATAAATTTAATAATAGCAGTAATACATGTATTAATTTCATATAGAAGACTCTGTATTAGTTTATTTTGTCAATCAATTGACGGATAATTAACGGCGTGACTGTTTATGTAAATAAAAAAAATACTTTTAAGATCAAATTTGTTAATGTGTGAAAGGGATGTACTAAACATAAAAAGAGTGTAAACTTTAAAAGCATAAACATGGAGGGAATTGCACTTTTGATCCCGCAGGACACGTGTCCGGTTCAAAATGATCCCAAACATTTCAGTTTTGACCCAATGTCTTTTTTCTTTATAGAAATAGTCCCAAAATATTTGAATAATATGAAATTCATCCTATACCATCTAAAACCGTTTTAAAATTAATGAAGAAATCACGTTCTTTGCATGTGCTCTGTTATTAAGTCAAAATAACACAAAATCAACACAGAAATGCATACTTTGTGGAGATTACACAAAAAAAAAAAAAATGCTATTCCCCGGTGAAGAAGTCGACGATTCACGATTGTGTATGGGTTTTTTTGGGTGTAATCTCCACAAAGTATGTATTTTCTGTGTTGATGTTGTGTTATTTTTACTTAATAGCAGAGCACGTGCAAATGACGTGACTTTTGTTTTAAAATGGTTTTAGATGGTATGTGATGAATTTCGTATTATTCGAATCTTTTTGGATTATTTTTGTAAAGAAAAAAAATATGGGACCAAAACTGAAATGCTTTGGACTATTTTGAATCGGGCGTGTCTCCTGTGGGACCAAAAGTGCAATTCCCTCCACAAAGATATACTACTTCCTATATTTCACATGAATTTGCACAATTTCTTTATTTGAATATCCCAATAAATTTGCACATTATTAAAACAAAAAATATTAACTTACGTGCATATTCACAAACTTATTCACATATTTATCTATATGTCACTATTTTATATATAAAATATATTTAAAAAAAATATGTCATCTTATAGAGTGCAAATTCCTTCGGAAGTAAATATAGAAAAAGTTTAAACTCTATAAATTTTTTTTTTTTAGATTGGTTGTTCATCAGTACCCTATGATTTTGAGACAGAGAAAATCTTTGGAAACGTGTGACACATCACAAAACTATACAAATTGGACTTAAATATTATTACATTTTAATCATAGAGTGCAATAAGAAGAAAATGAAAATCTAAGAGATAAAAGACACTTTTTGTCCCTCAAATTTACATTGTTCCTATTTTAGTCCCCAATTTTCACTGACCATCAAATTTGAGTGTACAAGTTAGTTGACTGTTCGTTGATTGATAAAATAAAGTACTTGGGTTGCTGAATGTATAACTATTTCAAAATTTATATTATGCAATTATAAATTACTTTTTAATATTACATTTATCACTCACAAATAATTGAAAACAAGCAATTAATGCAGTAAAAGTCTATTTTCTGAATGAAATTAACTATATTGAGAATATGCAATTTTGACCAAATTCCAACATCCTAGCTAATTTATTTTTTACTTGTAGAAACCCTTTTTAGCCTTTAAATAAACAAAAAAAAACTAAAAATGCTATGGAGATGACATTTCATTAGTACTTTTTTATCACTATATATTGTAGACTTTCATCTCGTTTTATACCATTTCACGAGGACTTACCATCCCACAGTGTATGATTAGGTCATCTTATCCGTGAAAAAACAGTAAATGCTAGCTACATAGTTAATATTTCCTTAATTTTTTTTCACAAACTATTGTAAGACTCCATCTCGATCGTTCCATTTCATTTCACGAACACTTCGTGCGTCCCAGGATTAAAAAGAGAATAATTGTAAAATATATAACTAAAAAACAAACAAGGCTTGGCCAAAATAATTTTTTTCCCCCTGGCCTGCAGTACGTACGTATTATACCAAGTGAGAGAAGGGACAAAAAGTGGGAAAAAAGTAATTAAATTAGACCTTAAATGTTAACTCAAAAATGAATGTCTATAAATACTTGTCCCTCCATTGCTTTGTTCGTCAAACCAAAATTGCTCGAAACAATCAATTAAATGGGTTCTACTACTTGTAATAAGTCATTCTGCAGCAACTACATGCTGCTGGATCCAAAAAAGGCCAGCTATTGGGATGCTTGCAAGCTTCTGTTTTCGAGCAACATCGGACATAGGAAATTCGTGCAAGTCCCTGAGGGCACGAGGGAGCCCCTCGCCCTCCGATGGATCATTTTCGTGTCGATCATAGCGCAGAAAGTGTTGATGGCATTTGCAAAACCTCTCGCCTTTTTGGGGGCTGTCACCGAGTTTGTCCTCAATATGGTCACCCTCAATGGAGGCTTCTTCGGCCTCATATTCAATATTTTTACAGGTACGTACAATATTAATTACCAACTTAATTTATAAGGTTTAATAGACTAAATGTTAATGTTTAATTACTAGAAGAATTTGTGTGATATCGTCTTGGACCGATAAAAAAAATGGTGATAAAGATTAAAATAACAAGTTACATTTATAATTGATTTTATGACATGAGACATTTATAAATATATATATATATATATATATATATTTAATTGTGTTTCTTTGTCAAAGAATTTTACCTGACGTAGATATATATATACGAATATTAATAAAGGATTGTACTCATGAATTTGGTTTTTTTTTAAATATAAATGGTATTATATATTTTTTTCGTTAACGTTATTGAATTAATGTGGGACAAAATTTATTGGACATAATTAATTCTCATAAGATCACATGTGCTATTTATTTAATGGGTAAGACTAAATATACTTTAAAAAAAAAAAGGAAAAAACTGTTGAATGCAAATTCTCATAACCAAAAGTTGCAATTTACCCTATTAATTAATATATGCTGTATCTATTCTGTTTATGTCATTTCTTAATTAATTCCTCAAGACCTGTATATGCACATAATAGATTGTGCATGTTATTTGCCTTGGTGAAAACAAGATCATGCACAAATAATCGTGAGTCATATATAGACGCATTATATGTGTGCATGTGGGGTCCTAATTAAGATTATATGTGTGCATGTGGGGTCCTAATTAAGATTATATGTGTACATAATAAAAAAAAAAAAAAATATATATATATATATATATGCATGTTTTAGATCTGAGAATTTTAAAGTTTCTTGGATTTAGTTGTACTATACGTAGAGATGTTAAACGGGCTGACCCTAACCCTACAGGGCTTCGGACCTAAACGGTCCCGGGTCTTAGCGGTTCATCCTTAACGGGCCGCTATATGCTCGGACCTAATCCTAACCCTAGCGGTCAACGGGCTAAATGGGCTACTAACGGGTTCGGGGTAAAATTTTTTTACAAATTTAAAATTTAATATAAAGTAGAACTAATGATTTAATAACTAAAATTCACACATCCCTAAAAGTTTTGAATTAATTGAGATCTAACTTATTTACTTATTTTCTGTTTTAATCTGTAGTTAAGTAATTAGTTAATAATGAATTAGTAATAAATAATTAATAAGTTTACAATTACGTAACACAAGTGAGAAGAAATCAGGCCAGCCCACAGCCACAGTACACAGGCCCACGGCCCACACCTCCACACCCCACAATCACTTTCCAATTTAATTAACTTATATTATATATTAATTATTTAATTTAATTAAAAAAACCTGGCTACCGGGCCAGTCCGGTTAACCGGCGGGCTAATTTGTCGGGGCCAAAAAAACCCGATTTTATACGGGTCGCCATATGCTCGGACCTAACACTGTAAAAAAACAGAGTTAAACGGGTCGGCCCGCCAGCCCGCGACCCGCTTACATCTCTAACTATACGTATATCTTCTAATAAAATGGAGTATATAATATTCAAAGCAGTGTTTTCATAACCGGACCGGTGACCAAACCGGACAGGGCACCGGTTCACGGTTCAACCGGTCCAACCGGTTGGATCGGCTGTTCAACCGTTAAAATAATTTATATATATATTTTTAATATTTTCTATATTAAATAAAATAAATATCCACTTATAAAATTAAATAAATACAATAGAATCATAAAATAACAATACAAAATACAAAACAGACAAAATAACTCAATAAAAGTAGGTTTTCTTTAATTTCTTTTTAATACTTCACTGTTAAGATTTTATTTTTTTTATGAAAATAAGTTTTTGACTTTTGATTTGATTAGGATTAAGAAAACAAATAAAAATAAGTAAAAAAATTAATATTAATATTTTTCTAAAAAAATAGCCGGTTCGACCGGTTCAACCGGTTTTGAGCGGTTCTGACCGGTTTTGAGCGGGTTTGACCGGTTTTGACCGGTTCAACTGTAAAAATGGTTTTTTGGGTGTAACCGGACCGGTTCCGTGATCGGTTCCCGGCTCAACCGGTTGAACCGGCCGGTTCGGTCCGGTTCTGAAAACAGTGATTCAAAGTACAACTAAACCATTTCTTTTAATTACTATTAGAGACATTATTGGTCATCAGATGTGAGAGAAACAAAAGTAATGGGAGAGAAAAATGAGTAGATGGTTGATTGAGAAACAGTAGATACTGTGAGAATGTGTTTTTAAAATATAATGTGAATGAACGATTAATGGAGTTAACCTATAGCTAGCTAGTTGTTGATGAATGTGTCATTATGCATGCATTAAATAATTATTTGGGAAATTTTTAATATGGATATATATAATATTTTAAATTTAAAATATTGTCTAATGCTGAATTATCTTAGTTGTTGACGACGACTTTGTCATTGTGCATGCATTAAAAAAATTATCTAGGAAATTTTAAATTAAAAAATATTGTCTTATGCAGAGTTATCTTAGTTGTTGACGACTTAATTTGTCATTGTGCATATGTATTAAAAAAATTATATATGAAATTTTTTAATGTGGATATAAAATTTCAAATTAAAAAAAATATCGTCATATTAAGTAGTGGGGTTGCTTACTCTTCACATATAAAAAATATCTAATCATTAAACATCTCTTTATTTAAAATTTTATCTACAAAATAATTCTGAAATACAAATTGTTTGTATATAATTTTTGTAGGTAGTTCTTATAAGTAATTAATTATCTATATATGTTTACATGCATGTAAAAGCTAAAACCTTGTCGCTATTGGATCCCATTAGTTCACACACACACACACACACACACACATAAAGACATATATATATATATATATATATATATATATATATATATATATATATATGATCGTTTTGTTATATTGTGCATGGGTCCACTTTTGAGCATAATTTTTCTAAAGTATGCATCTTGTGGTCCACTTAATTATGACTGCGAGAGCCATTTTTCTTGACATGATTGCATAAAAAAATTATTTTTAATTTGTTCTCTCTTTACGCAATCCTGATAATTCTATTTCGTAATAATTTTTACATTAATTAAATATATTAATCACGAAAAAATGCACGATTTTTTTGGATGTAAATAAATTAAAACGTATTGTATTCAAATTTTAAAATTAAATGAATCGGATTAATTTTGGAGCTATGCCGTCAATAACACTTGAGACACCATTACTATGTTTATATAAGTAGAACTCTTCCGCCATATAAACTTTAGTTTCGTCGAATATTACAAGAAAATAAAATATAGCCTATTAAATTTCTTAATATGGTTATAAAATTTCTAGTAAAAGGTTCACTAATAGAGATTGTATACAAAATTGTCTATAATTTCTTTAAGAGAAAAGTACAAATTGGTTCAACAAATTCGCAAAAATTACAAAATGGTTTATGTGTAAAAAAAAAAAAAACACTTTCGTGCAAACACAAAAAACACTTTCGTACAAATTTTTATGAACCAATTTATAAATATAGTAATTTTTTAAATCAATATGTAAATCACCCTTTTTTTAATTATATATGTAACTTCATTTCTTAGTTAGAAAGTATTTACCTACAAAACTTTTACACGCAAATTATTTATAGGTATAGTAGGCAATTTTTATAGAATAAGGAAAAGAGATGTCTACGTGAATATATATATATATATATCAAGCTTTGGCAGGTCGTAGGTAATTCCACTAGTGAAATTTTTTTATTAGGAAATTGTATATATAGATTTATTTTCCTAATTAATAAATAATTAATCTAATTAATGTATTAAATTGCTTGTATATGTATTGAATTTGAAATTCTAAAAGAGCAAACTTGTGATTGATAAACACAAAAAATATATGTAAATAACTCTTAATTAAAAAATACAATTACAAAATATAAGAAACCAATTTTTTTATTTTTGTTTATTGGAATGCAGTAAGACTAGTGATTCCGAATAGAACATCGGCAAATTTTGCGTCAATGATTGGATTGGTGGATACACGGTCTGACTTAGACACGAGAATACTCCCTGGAGACGAAAGATACTATGCTGCACTTTCAATAATGGCTTCCAAGCTTTCTTATGAGAACAACAAACACATTGAGAACGTCGTCACCAATCATTGGAAGGTAATACCTCCGTCCCACAAAAGTTTGTATACTTTCCTTTTTAGTTTGTCACACAAAAGTTTGCATACTCCCAAAATGAAAATATTTCTTTAAATCTCAACTTTTAAAATTTTTACCTCACAATTTCCACCGTACACATTCTACTCATTACATTTTTTCTTAAAATTTATGCCCAAGAAAGTACCGCAAACTTTCCTGAGACGGAGGTAGTATTATTTATATTTGAAAAGTCTGGTATAAGATGATCCAATACTCCTTTCCTCCAATAAAAATAACAACTTAATTTATGCTTTCATTTGTCTCATAAATTAGATATATTTGTTACGATATTTAATGTATTACTCCCTCTGTCCCAGAGAAACTTGTAAGTTTTCCTTTTCGGGACGTCCCAGAGGAACTTGCAGACCAAAAAAAGGAAATCCTTTTATAAACTTCACCCTCACAATATCTACATATTTACACAAAATGCCATTACTTTTTCACTTTTGGGCCCACATTACACTCAATCCAACTAATTTTTTCACTTTTTACATAAAATTTTACCAAATTAACCCTTAAAACATTACTTTTTTTTTACTTTATTCTACTTTCTTCTTAATTTGTGTGTCCCTCCTCCCTTGCAAATTTGCTCTGGGACGGAGGGAGTATTAAATTTACATTTTCATTTTTGTCCATGTTTAATATATGTTGTTACTAAAATTATCTAGAAAAATGAGTAGTACAGGGGCTGAATTGAAAAATAAAATAAAATTTCATATTCTAATTATAAAAACTAATTTTATTTTTTAATATGTGTGAAAAAACATGTAAGTATGGCGCCAAGGGAGTGCAGACATGACTAATATTTTTGGAGATTTTTATTTTACTATTGGATTAGTCTTGTATGCACCAGTTACACGGTGCAACTCAAGTTCATTTTTTAAAAGTTAAACAAAATACTACTGAAAAGTTACACAGGTTATTACTGAAAAGTGTATCTTTTACAGTTTAACTTTTCAGTAATAACATGTGTAACTTTTCAGTAGTATTTTGTTTAACTTTTAAAAAATGAACTTGAGTTGCACCGTGTAACTAGTGCACAAGAGACTTACTCTTTACTATTTTATGCGCCTTTCATCTCTCGACTTTACTTTCACACTTGTGTTGTTTGAACGTTCCAACTTTACTTTCACACATTTATAAAGAAAATATTTTACACACAATTTTAACTTTATATTCATATACTCAATTTTCCTTAATTCTTGTGTCATTTTCAAGTGTGAAAATAATTTAAAAATGGAGGGAGTAAATTTTTATGATGAGCTAGTTTTCTAAGAGACGTCTTATGATATTAGACAACTACATGAGAAATAAATTGAACATAATTCATTATTGCATTTTTAGGGAATAAGTGTTAATTTACGTAGTCTTACATGTGTTGCCTTTTCTGATAATTACAATTCGACCGTCAGTTTTGTCAAATATATATGTAATTTCAGAACATATACTATTCGTGTGTGCAGATGGACTTGTTGGGGGCCTTCGATTTCTGGAACGGTTAGTTGCTTTTACTCAATTACAAATGACGTATTAATTACAACTATGCTTAGATGACTTTGGTTTAAAAAAAATTGAATGAAAATGAGAACCAAAATTATTTACTGTTATAAGAAAAAAATTACTGAAAAAAAAACATTTTCAACTATATTTTCTTAAAGATTTTAATATTTTATTAAGGATAATAAGAATTAAATATCACTTTTTTTATTAAAAGTACAAATTAATATTAAAAAAATTAAAATTTAATTCAGCTCCCGCGTAATATTATTAATATTTATTCAAATTTATGAATAATAATAAAATTTTGAGTTCGATCCGCGTTATACGCGGGTTCTGCACTAGTGAATAAATAATTAATGAGAATATAATATATATGCAACACTAGTTTTCTTCTTAAATTTACTTCATTTGATTATTCCTATCATACTCGTCAATTAAATCAATAACATTGTTTTATATTCACATTTTTTTAAATTAGAATACTACACTAATAATTTAACTACTATATATAAATATAAACATCCATAAAAATAAAGAGAGGAAAATAATTTTTATTCATATTCCCATTTAATTAGCACCCTCTAATTATTGATTCTCTGTATAGTTTTGTTAGGTAACAATCACATGAACAAATTAAAAATGTAAATTTTTTGCAGATTACCAAGAAAAAGCAACAACACAAGCATTTGTGATGGACGACAAGCATGGCACACTTGTGGTTGCATTCAGAGGAACAGAGCCGTTCGATGCAGACGCATGGTCCACCGATTTGGACATGTCATGGTACAAGCTCCCCGGCATGGGCAAAATGCACGGCGGCTTCATGAAAGGCCTCGGCCTCCAGATAAGCGAAGGCTGGCCTCAAGAACAGGCCAACAATAAGCCCGAAACCGCCTATTACGTGATCAGGAGAATTCTTAAATACCACCTTAAGAACAATGAGAATGCCAGGTTTATAGTCACGGGCCACAGCTTAGGCGGCGCCTTGGCGGCCTTGTTCCCCGCGGTCTTGGGGCTGCACGAGGATACCTTCTTGCTTGAGAGGCTGGACGGTGTCTACACTTTTGGGCAGCCAAGAGTTGGAGACAAGAAATTTGCTGCCTACATGAAGACTTTGATGGAGAAGCATGAATTCAACTTGGTCAGATTCGTTTACAGCTACGACGTCGTTCCTAGGATCCCCTACGACGATTCTGATCTCATGTTCACGCATTTTGGGACATGCGTCTACTACAACAGCTTCTATCAGGGAAAAGTAAGTTCCTTTATTTCAAAGTAGTGAAATTACGAGTTTTGATTAATTGCAGTTTAAGCTCCGTAAAACTTTAAGTTTTTTTTTGTGCACAAGAGACTTACTCCTCCGTATAAATTATAACGTGGTGATTTCGATCTTGTAGTTATTAACGTGTCGGTGTGCTTGCCAAAAAAAAAATGGATGAGAAATGCTAACACAAATAATTTTAAAATATAGTAAATTGAGAACAAATCAACTTGAATCAACACAAATCTAGATAATTATCCAGATTTAGCTGGGATCAGTTTGGATTCGGGCTAAAATTTGGCCAAAATCAAGCTAATTTGACCTGAACTCTAGCTAAATTTGTTCGTAATATGTAACGATCTAAATTTTTTTTTTTTCCCAGAATAAAAGGGTCAAATTTCCTATTGTAAGACTAATATATTTTTGAAATGAATACATTCCTATGTGTACAAAAGTGTCAGTATTTTCCATTTTGAGTTATTATTCAGCACAAGAGTTGGAAAATAAAAAGGAGATATAAGGTGGTTTGAAGATAACTTTGAAGTATTTGGGGAACTAACTTCCAACTAAACAACTAACATTACCGATAAATAAAAGAATTGTGGAAAATAGTTGTATAAAAAAAAATTCATAGTAAATGGTGATCAATTATGCATCATTTAATGTGAAAATTAGTGATTTAGTTTGCATGCTGCAGGTTGTAGTTGAAGAGCCAAACAAGAATTATTTCTCAATATTTTGGATAATACCAAAGACAATAAATGCATGGTGGGAGCTGATTAGAAGTTTCGGGATTAGATACGTAAGAGGAGCAGAGTATGAAGAAGGATTTGTTCTGAAATTTATGAGGTTGGTAGGCATATTAGTTGCAGGGGTGCCTGCCCATTGCCCACAGGACTATGTCAACGCAACAAGATTGGGCTCATTGGACGTCTTCGAATCCATCCATCAGACCTCCAAAATGTTGAAGATGCCCTGATCCATCCCCAAACTCATCTCATAATAATTTTTATTTTCCATTACAAGGCTATGTATGTTCTCTAGTATGTATTCCCCATCAGACATGTGATATTGTTGCATCTCTCGTCCTGTTTAAATTTCAAATTTAATAATCCGATTTCAGAGGTTGTTTGGTTGAAGACTTTTGGAGGTGAGTAATGGTAATCAAAGTCATATTGTGTGTTTGGAATGACTCTGCTATTACTTTGATTCCCAAAAACTAAGGAATCAACCATAGTTCAGCTATATGAGAACTATGACATTCATTTCATACCTTTTCCATATTATATCATTTTCATTCCTTACAATTATACCAAACGGCCCTTCAAAAGTCAAATCTCATCCACCCAAATACGAAATAGTTCTTATAAGCTTTGAGATTAAAGTTGTTTTGGTTTCATTATTATTATTATTATTATTATTATTTTTAAATAAGCCCAACTAAGTTAAGAAAATTAATTTAAATTTGTAACTTTATATTTTTTTTTTCAAATAATTCCAAATTAGTTAAAAAGTCAAGTTAGTTTTTTAATAGACCCAATTTAGTTAGGAAAGTTAATTTAATCTCTTAACTTTTTATATTTTACAATATATATTCATCCAATTTTTGTATTAAATTTATTTTATTCATTTCTTAATTAATTTTTATATTTTCTTTATATGTACTTTTATCAATATATAATGATGTTATTGCATAATAATTTATTAATTATATACTTTTTAATACCAAAATTTAACAAACTTTTCATAATCTAAATAAAAAGTATTTGAATTTTTATGTTTAAAAAACACTACAAAATGTGTTTTAACGATTCTCACTGGCGGTCAATATATTAATAATTAAACTAATATTAAGTATTATAATAAATTACTTCCTTCGTTTCATAGGAATTTGCATCATACGAAATGACATATATTTTAAAAAAATGTATTTGTTGTATAAAGTAGTGGAATATAGGTAAATGTGTATATATTTTTTAGTGTGCATAAAAATTAATGTTTTATTTTTTAGTAGCGTACAAATTTGTATGAGACGTTCATTTAAAAAAAGTGTGCAAATTCCTATGGAATAGAGAGTGTATATAATATATAGTGATTCATATAATATATAGGCATTTATATGCCTGAATTAAATTTGAGCATTATGTGCACCCTCGAAATCGAACCGACCTCCAGGTTAATCAAGGGATGTGTGTTCCACTCGAACACTTAATTATTTTTTTCATTTTATGCAATTATTTTTATATAAGTCCAAATTAAGTCAATTTTTTTAAAGCTCATCAAATTAATTCTTTTTTGTTTCTAACTTTTATATATATATATATATATAACTAAAAAGTTACACTATTATACAATAAAAAGTTATAAATTATACACTGAAAAGTTACCATTACTATAAACTAAAAAGTTACATAACTTTAGACTAAAAAGTTATACTATTATAAACTAAAGAGTTATACTACTTTACATTGAAGTTATAATATTGAAACAAAAAAGTTACAATACTACTGTACACTGAAAAGTTACACAACTTTACACTGAAAAGTTACACAAGTATACACTGAAAAATTATACTATTGTAAACTGAAAAGTTACGCAATTTACACTAACAATTACATAATTTTACATTAAAAAGTTGGACAACTATACACTGAAAAATTACACTATTATAAACTGAAAAGTTACACTGTTATAAATTTTTTCCTAACTTATGCCTTCTTCAAACACCCCTACAATTAAATTCTTGTAGGTTTTGGATTGAACTTATATAATTTCAAGAAAGAGAACGATAGAGTATGGGCGATCAATTCTACGATGATTTGGAAATTGTGTTGTCCAATTATTCTATACCCAGTAGGGGTGAATGAACGATTCTTGCATTTAGCGTAGCCCTTTATTTTACTTTTAAAGGTTTATTAATTGTTGATTGAATTTTTTCTCTGGATAATTGATTGTAGGTTTAGATGACTACAATGAAAAGAATGAGGAAACGGAGGGGAGTACGAGGGGAAAGAAGTCAATGATATGGAAATTGAAGAAAAATTGAAAGAATTGGCTTGCCCATTTTCCCCAGAGGATTTTGATGCTCTTGGTTTGTGTTGTCACATTGATGCCCACCATTGGATGGAGGTTAAAACCTGGGGTAATAATTACTTTCGTCATTTCGATCAGGATGAAGATATTTACTATTCGGTGTAACGATTCAACCAGGTGAGCTAACTCACCTGGTCACCGGGCTCCTCACTTGAGTGAGTGACCCGGGTTCGATTCCCTTTGGGAACGAATAGGAGGGAGATATAAGATTGACTTGGAGATATGAGTTATGGAGACTTGGTGAGCTAACTTATAAGTACTAATTACTAACATTTACCGATAAAAAAAAAAGTGTAACGATTCATTAGGAATATGATAGCACTAGTGTTGTTATGTATTATATATGGATCTTGATGTTGTCTAAGTTATTGCGAATATGCTTAATGGTGTGATTTTGTGCATTAGTTTAGAAGCAACATAGTTATTTTGGTGTGTATTGAGTTGAATGCTTACATTTGAGGAACATTTTATATATGATGCTAGTTTTATGTGATTGGTAAAGGCAGCTAAAGAAACATATTAGAGAGTGTTTTTAAGAGTGTAATCGGTTAAATATATATAGGAAACAAAAATGAAAATAATGATGCTATTGTGTTCTCTGAGGTGTTAACGTTTTCCACTAATTTTGGTATAAATGAGAAAAAAACAAGAGGAATTTTTTCGTAATTTTTTTTTAGTACGAATTGAGATTTGAACCGCACAATCTCTTGCTTTTTAAGAGAGAATATAATTATTGGGTCATGAGCTAATACTGTTAATAAAATCGAATTTTTAATATATAACAGAAGTTATGAAAACGGATCATATTTAAATCAATTATATGACGCATCAAGTGTACAAGATACTCACAAGCAGGTAGGTTAACTCACCTGACCATTGAACTTGGTGAACTAACTTCTAACACTAAAAAGTACTCCCTCTGTCCCTCTTTAAATTTCCTGTTTCTTTTTGTTGTTTTGTTTAAGAAAATGTATTTATTGATTATTATATGATGGGTCACGTGTTGACTTTTGTATAAAATAATGAAAAGTTGTGAAAAATAATGGGTAGTTGTGAAAATGAGTGTTTGTTTATTAATATATGAAGTAGTGTTATTGTTTTTTATGGAATTAGAAACTTATTGGGGGACATCCAAAAAAAAAAAATGAAAAACTTAGGGGGCGTTAGGTATAATTGTAAGGAATGGAAATGGTATAGGAATAGAAAGGGTATAGAATGAAAGTCATAGTTCTCACTTTTTATATAGCTGAATTATGGTTGATTCCTTAGTGTTTGAGAATCAAAGTCATAGTAGATTCATACCAAACACACACTATGACTTTGATTACCATTACTCAGCTACAAAAGTGTCCAACCAAACATCCCCTTATAGTGGAATGAAGGAGTATCTTTATACTCCCTCCGTCCCAAAACTACTTTTATAGTAGTTCTGAGCACGCGAATTAAGAAAAAGTAAGTATGTGAGTGTAAATTAAATAATAAAATAAAAAAAGTATATTTTATTGATTTTTGTGATATAATTTTTTTTTTTTAGGTGTGTGAAAAAAAAAATTGAGACATAAAATAAGAAAAATGTGAAAATAATTTTGGGTAAGTTTGGATTTGCAATTTTATAGGTGTATGGATCAGCTATGACCTGTCGGTGTAAGTTTGGATTTGCAATTTTATAGGTCACTGGTAGTTGTAGCTCCCATATTGATATAGGCAAATTATTGTGAAACAAAAAAACTTATTTTAAAAATATTAATTATTTAATTAAAATATATTATTCATTTTACTAAAAAGTATTAATTAATCTATAAGGAAAAGAATATAATTTAAAAAAAATACTCCCTCCGTCCCTCTATAAACTTCTTGTTTCTTTTTGTTGTTTTGTTTAAA